>JBAIZL010000010.1:13613013-13738013 GCA_036971475.1 Prosapia bicincta | reverse complement strand
AACATAGGCAGTAACCCACTCTGGTAGCTAACTTATCCATCCAAGTCTGGCGCAGTTTTCACACTGAGTACGTATGTCGCGTTAACATAGGCAGTATCCCACTCTGGTACCTAACTTATCCATCCAAGTCTGGCGGAGTCCTCGCACTGAGTATGTATGTCGCGGTAACATAGGCAGTAACCCACTCTGGTAGCTAACTTATGCATCCAAGTTGAGATGTATCTAATTAGGCGCCATTTTACGTTACTCTAACGCTTTATGTTAGTCACAGTTTGAGAAAATGTGATCACAAGTCCTCAGAGGAAACTTTATATACTCGTTTCACATATTGCAAAGAAATATTAGATCTACATGGCCTCTCTAGAAATTCGATTAAACTCCACTCTCTGTTACAGCGGTTGTCTCGTGGATATAAGCCATAAGTGATATCTGAAGAAGTGATTAATAAATAGCTATACACGAACTCACAATCATACTTTATTGTGGTACGCGTCTCGATGCTTCGGGTTATCATCATTATCAGTGAATATACTACACAATGCTTGACGTTTTAGTAACACGTGTTGTGTGACGACCGTGCATAGATCCCAATCTGTAATAGTAACTGCGTTATTTCATATCCCCACTGTGGTAATGCAGACATGTGCAATCATACTGCAGCATTGCATGCAAGGCGTAAACGTTAGCAGAAAGCAAGCAATTGCTTCTATACACAGTAGACGTTATATTTTACAGTTTACAATCCAAATTTGTTTTAAATCTATAATTGTTTCAAATTAAATAGAAATAATTATAAAAGAATCTTCTTTTTTGAAGCGAAACAACTTCTCAAATACACACACGAACCAATAAATACACAGAACTGATGAAATACATCGGCTGTGGTCCGATTTAATAGCCCGAGATCTAGTGAGACGTCAGCTGAGCTCTGTGTACTGCTGTGCTTGCTTCGTTTATTGCTGGTGTGTGTTTTTACTGTTCGCCGAAATTGAGTAACTACTCAACATTATTTTCTTGGTGAAGTCAATTTTGTTGCCAAGTTGCTGACACAGATCTGAAGTACATTAGAATTATAAAAATTTCGTCAATAACTTTAAAACTTTACATTTGTAGAAAAACCGTAATAGTTTAAGCAAAACTCTGTTCAAAAAAGAGAAATGTGTTCCATTCACTACAAAATTCAATCTTTGTGACTGATTATTGCGTTTATATTTAAAACGAAACTGTACTTTTTGCAGTTATCATCGATACTAACCACTAAATTATAAGCTTCCTGTTTCGATTCCAGACAAGTCAAAATTTTGTTTCAGGCTACTACATAATGTTATATTTTTTTCGAATTTGGAACAAAAAACTTGGATAATGTCCCACAACACGACACACGGCTCTAGACATTATGCTTATTTTAAAACTTTTTTGAAAATATTTCCACGATTGAGTCAATTTTTTCGTCTTTTATGATCATATAATCTTAAATTTTTTATCTCTTTTATATTTGAAGAAAAAAAGTTTCTTAATTTCATGTTTTTAAAGAAATTAAAAAGTTTTAAATGATTTGGAATTTCTGGGGGTGTAAAGTATAAATTATTATTGTCCATATGAAACATTCAATAAAGAAAACATGGGTCGCATTTACTGAATAATTTCTTATACTATTATCTATAGGATGGGAACCACGTTTCCCCATTGAATGTTCATCTGACTCTATCTTGCTCGTAATCCATAATAATTTTATGATATCAGGTTTAATAATTATATTAACATTAACTTAATTTTATTTTTCAGGAGGCAACTTTAAATATTGATGACGTACTATAATGATGACGTATTCATTAGGTAAGTAATTTATATTTATTACCATATTTATATTAATAGACCAAGTTGTGCAAGACGTTTTATCACAGAAAAGGATTCGAATTTCTATAGTAGAGTAGAAACAGGTTCACCTTTGGAACCACTTTACAACAATAAGGTGATATTCTTCTAGTATTTATACCAACATCTTTAATGTCAGGTACATTGTGGACATGGAGGGTGTTTATGTGATACATCGCACTTTGCCTTGTTCTATAAAATACTTTCTATAATGAAAACATTATATAGTAAGTCTAGTTGCAAAAACTCGATCTTTATTTTGGGTTTAAGTATTGTTTAAACAGGCGCTGTAAAACTTGCATGAGGACGATTTGCCTTTAAGGATTATACTATACAATATAAATATACGTACGTCTTTCATAGAAAGTTATGTAAGGATTGTCTAATACCGTAAACTTATATTAGGGATTGTTGGGGGCTCAGATCTAATGCTAATGGATTTGGGTTGATTACGTTTGCTGTAATGTAGGAATAGTTGTGTGTTTGATTGTATTGTGTCCTGCTATGTAAACAGTTTCAATGAAAAGACAAAAAGACACTAAGTTTCTTCTCATTGAGTAGCCGTCACTTTAACCTTTGTAACGATTGTCACAACATTCACTCACACGCTCCGCACACTACTATATGCTAGTATGCCGGGGAAAAGCCAGGACACTCTTCACCATCACCAAACGCTTGGGAAACGTGATGTGTTCCACTGGTAAATGCAATCTTACGTTAAACTATGAGGGCGAAACCCGACATGCGCACACAGCTACATGTGCACACGTTCTTCAGAATATTTTTCCACTTTGTTTTTTTCAGAATGTTGTCTAGTTTTCGTTTTATTTGCATTTTTGTGTAAGTAAACTATTGTTAAACAAAAATTAACCTGGACCTCTAGCCAACAAAAAAACCCCACCCAACCCTAGGGACAGCCACCCACCTTCGTCTCACATTCGCCTGCGGTTAGTATTAAAATTATAGTTACAACGATCCGTCAGGTACTACTATCAAGCGGATATTTTCTGAACTAATAGATATAAGACTGATTTATGCTGTACAAAGTGGACAATTACTAGTTTTCTATATCCAATTACTCAAAAACGGTTAACTATATATTTACAAATTGATGGAAATAAATAAAAATATATATTCTCTTTATCTGTGTTTATTTTCTTTAAAGTGTGACAATAACAGATCATGATTGTATGTTGTTACTTGAAGTGAATCGGGGGTACAATATTTTTTAAATGCGTTGGAAAATAATTTCAGATTTTTGGGTGTTGCCTAGCAACCAAAATTTGGAATTAATTAAATGAAATGTCTTGAGATAAGATAAGATAGAAAGTCATATTTAATGCTATTTTGGCACTTTAATATTACATGTTGGATGCTATTGAATTCATGTTATGAAATCATATGTTAGGTTTATCATTTATTTTAAAGCAAATGGGACGAAATAACTATATTGCATACCTTGCTCCTTCTGTGAAAAGTGTTTCCACCATATAAAACTAAAATGTATCCATTAAAATTATTTATTTAATTCACATTTTAAAAACTGTAGCAATATAAATTGGCATCAGCTACAAGTTTTAAAAATGCATTTGAATTTGAGTGGATGAATAGAAAGTGTTTTATTAACAATTGAAATTTGTTATGTATAAGTGGAGTGTAAACTAAGAGAAAGAATTGAAAAAAGGAGTTCTGTTATTAACGCCATTTACTGAATATATAACTTAAAATATTTAACATCTTAAAACTAAAATCGTATTTTTATTTGGGTAGGTAAATAAAGGGTTTACACCGGGCATGAATACTTTGGCGCTGAACACCCGTCTTTTTTTGGAAAGTATAAATTGTTAGGCTTGGTTATGCGAGTAATGAGCAAACCTACTAGGTGGGGGGGGGGTCCATGATCCTTCTCAACAATCCGGATATGCTCATGTTTTTTGAAATAATTGTCACATTTACTCTTCTTCTTTTACCATACGCAAGATTTACCGTAAAGCCAGCATAAATATACAACGCAATAAGTTTACCTGTCTAAATATTAAAAAAACCATTCATGTTGTCACACTCATTGCCAACGCTAATAACTATGTTAGTAATCAAGAGGAAGAATGTCGAGATGGCCACAGCCAACTGGAGTGACGAATTTTTATCGCTGCGATCTAGACATTGGACAACAATAGAATCAGCTGTTTATTCGACCAGTGTGTTTATTAGTTTGTAGGTTATATTTGCTTAATAGTTTGATACTTTGGTTAATGCGTTAGTATTTTGGCATTTTGCGTGAAGGTTTTCAGATTAAATGTAAGTGTAATTAGTTTCTAATAATATTTATCTTTGAGGTTTTCTTTATTGTTTTGTAAAATTATTTTTACCAAACCAAAGATTTTATATCAGTTATAAAGTAAAATCTTTCAATTACACAAATAACTTTATCACGCCCTAATCAGATTTATGTAGCCTAAGTCTATATAAAATTATATATATGTTGTAGGAATGATACTGTATTTGATTAGTGTTGTTTGATATTATTTCTATTCTTTAATATGCATGGATAGCAATCACTTTATATGTGCTTCAAGGATGTGTGAGGTTATCTTTTCCAAAATAAAAATAATTGTACATATCTTAACATGTGTGCAAAGTATGTTTGGAGCAATGTAACTTACAACTGTTCTGATCCGCCGAAAATTTATTTTTTTTATTTTACGCTTACATTTAACTGTAGATTATTTAAAACCGATTATATCTTGTATTCTCAACGCGGTTTGTATTTATTAATTACAAAAACTAAGGCATTCATGTAACACAAATGACTTGCTTTAAAACATTTGATTTCTTGTGGCAAAAATTCTTAAAATAAATAATTCTGAAAAACAATCAGTATAAAGTAAACGAATATTAAGTTTAACATTCTTGTGGTTTTCCCTGTTACCTAAATGTTCACCCATGATTAGGTTAGGCCTGTATTTTACAAACATAATTCGTGATAATAGTTATAAAGTTTTCTTATTGAATTTATTAATAGAAATATTTTACATTTACATTATAACTCCAAGAATATTTAAATAAGATTATGCTTAAATAAAAAATGTGAGGAGTTTTATCCGAAAAAAAAGTTTTTAAAAAATGCATAAAAAGTAAAATGAACACAAATTCGAAACGTTTTGTAGGAAACGGAACAATTTTGATTTTGTGTGAAATGTTTATTACGTGTTTATGTTATAGAAATGTTTGTTCGTATAACATGATTGAAATTTCGTAAAATTTAAGTGATAATTATAAATATGAAAACATGTGAGTAAATGGACAATTAAATACTAAAATCTCATTGAATATTTTTCGTAAAAGAGACATATTGTTCCTATAAGTTGCTGTAATGCCTGAGACAACATAGTGAACATACATCTAATGTAAGGTTGTAGAGGAGAACATAAAATTGTATTATTAAAATTTGCAGTCCAAACTGATGGTGAGCCAAGCAGAGGATGACTTGAGAAAGCACTCCAGAGCCCCTCGCAGTGCGCAAAGGTGAGTTGATGGGTTGCTTATGTTTGCTGTAATGTATGAATAGTTGGGTATTTGGTTGCATTGTGTTCTGCTATGTAAATCCTTTTAATGAAAAGACGCAACTAGGTCAGTAAATTTTAATCCAAGGCTATTTTTAAATGACTTGTTTTTGTTACGCCCGCTTTCCCCCTGTAACACAATAACTCTGGGCTCTAGGCCACGTAATGAGAATACAACATACCGTATTGGGAAGTTTTGTAAAAAATACTTTTAAATTTGATCAAAAATTAAATTGATTAAATAACGTGTTGTATAAAAATGCATATAAAATACACAGACAGGAAATTTAGATTTAGAGATTGTAAACAACTGAAAAGTGTATTCATTTCTAATTTCTAAGCAATACATTTTAACAGTTTCGGAAAAGTTATACTCAATTGTGATTAATTAACTCTAAACCCCCTCCTCCACACAAACCTAAACACACACACACACACATACACACACACACACACACACACACACACACACACACACACACACACACATACACACACACACACACACACACACACACACACACACATACACACACACACACACACACACACACACACACACACACACACACACACACACACATTCCGGCACACACACTCAGGCACACGCATTCACACACATACACACACACACACACACACACACACACACACACACACACACACACACACACATACACATACACACACACATACACACACACACACACACACACACACACACACACACACACACACACCTGCAAAACCGGCTGACCCATTATTGGTAATACCATATCTTTAGGATAAGTGAAAATTTATTTTATAACTTCTTTCATTTCCTGGCTACAGTGTATAAAGAAGCAAAAGCAAAATAGCTTCATAGCAGAGCAAACTTTTGCAGCATATAAATATGTTACATTTGTTGGTAAATTAACAATAACTAATTTACATTTGTTGGTAAATTAAATTATTAGCTGACCCTTGGGGGCTGAAGGCGTTGCTGAGAGACCAAGGACGAGGGGTGGTTGGATGTGCTCGCAGTTCATTTTCAAAAACATTGACCCTTAGAATCCTGCTGACTCATTGTGTTGGTACATTATTTTGTTACTTATTAATACTTTTTAATATATAGTAAAAATAGCAACAACCGTAAATAGGGCATTCATGGAAGCATGTTAATAGGATTGTCTAAGGGTTGGCTGCGATTTGAAGCCACAATGAAGCGTCACTGAGCCTGATGTTTTCTTCAGGCCTAATACACAATTTCTACCAAATATCCAAGTGCCAGCTTACAAAACCTGACCTAATGCTTATGCCATATCTGGTAATATCACATCACAGACTGTTCTAATGGACTAGAGTGGCTATAACAGAATAAATATTTACTATTTTTACAAGTATATATATTTTAATATTTAAAAATATATTTACAGTCTTATTTTAATAAATAATACACACTAATTTTATTCTAACCACGAATATTTTTATTCCAGCCTTATATAGACGTACATTTCGGATACAAAGTAACCATCTTCAGAGACATGACACAGTATGTATTGTGATGTCTGAGGATATTTACTTTGTAACCAAAATGTACATAGCACTAGAATACAAATACTTGTGGTTAGAGGTTGTCTGTATTATTTATTAATAAAAAAATACAGTAAATTATTGGAAGTAACTAATTTGGTTTATTTTAATATATTTTACTAAACATTTGTCTGGATATAAGTCTAAATGTATTACAAGCAATATGTTTAGGATACCAATAACAGAAGTGCAGTTTTGGGGGTTGCTTGGACTAGAGATTTTGGAAGGGGAAGTTGGCAGGCCTGTACTGACACAAATTTAGTTCAGTTTAACGCACATGGTTCTTAAATACGTTTTTCACCATACTAACATGATGATTATATTAAAATATGTTTATCCAATAGCATAAACAATATCCAAATTTATTTTTGAAATATAAAAAATTATTAAACTTGTAAAATCTGTCTTCCAATTATTGACAACTTTTAAATATGTTCTATATGGTAAAATGTAAATATAATTTAATTTGTTGTAATGTTTCTAAAATTAATTTAAAGTTTTATATTATATTTAATATATTAATATATAATAATTATTTATTGAATTTACATAAAATAATTTTTAATTTCCATCTTTATTTTAAAGATCTATTTCATGTATAGAATTTCAAATACATAATTTAAGTTCTCTTTATTTTTAATGAATTCACTGTATTCCATTTTATATACAACTTAATAAACCTCTGACAGAGCAACGCACCCAAAACATCTCGTTGTGTCATTGTTAATTATTTTTCTGTTATTTTTTTACGTTAAACATGGAGTAGGGAATTAATATTTTACCATCGATTGTTTTATTAAGCTAGTTTATCAATAATCAATAGTTTATCTAAAATCAGTACACTAAAGACAAACAGAGGTTTAAACATCACTTTGCTACTCAACTTTTATTTTTGATGATGAATCTGTTAAAAATAAAATTCTATTCTGTTATGTCTAATTACTATGTAACATAGTTTACACTAACTTTGCTCTCTTTATTTTGCTTACCCTTGTTGTTCATGTTGGTCGTGTGTATCACTTTGGCAAGTGGATTAGTATTATTCTTTACTATAAGCATCAATTTAACACAAGTGTATATATATATATATATTATAGTAGCCCCTGTATAACAATTTGATACAAGACTGAAATGCTTCTAATTCTGATCTTACGAGCATTTGAATGTAATACAAGGCCGACATCCTTGATGGTCATGTAGCATTTGTACACAACTTGGCAGAGTGTATCGATTTAATACGTAGCTTCACATCCCTGTTACATGCGTATATCTGTTGTACACATTTAAATCCAACCTATTTGTCACAATAGCAATTTGCTAATACTATTTGTTAGGAATACACTGTGGTTAAGTATTAATAATAACTCTTGGCCTTGGTACGTTATTTCTTGGAAAAAGGTTACTTTTTAACTGCAAAGTGCATGAGGATAAAATCAAAAAGTATTGTGGTTACCAGGTTTTTGATAATTTATTATCAGTTTGCTAATGGTTTACTCTACCTTTTGTTTTTGTTATTGCACATCCAACTATAACTGTTACTCACTAAGTTTATAATGTTACAGAATCTTAACATACATAGCATAATCTCATGTAGTGGCTAATTTAGACTTTAGATGATGATACTGTTGGACTAGCACATAGTACGAATCCATACAACGGGTATGATAACAAACCAAACATTGTTAAAAGTACTAAAAAAACAGCAAGCCTATAATTCAAAGTTGCCAGATCAAGGCTTCATTAAATTAGTGATATTTTTTTCAAATAGTCATCACAAGAAGCTTTTGGTTGTCAAATGAAAGAAGAATGTCCATATTTCATTTGTAGAATTCAGTTTTAAAATATATAACAGTTTTTGAGCGAATGGGATGAGAACGATTATTAAACTACTTTTGGTTGGATATAGCAAACTTGTATCTCGTAGTACACCATGCATCTGTAAAATGCAGCACCTCACGGTATCCGGTAGCAATAATTTTCAAGATGACTTATCAATTTCAAGTAGGTAGCGGAAGAAGAGGTGCATGTCATGCCTGCCATAGTCTCACTAACAAGCTATTTGTAAGGTAATACCCCTCCTTATTCCTTAACATAAGGTGATCCAAGTCCCCAGGCTTTCTGCATGATCTGTCGTGGGATTTTTCCTGACAGGTTTTCTTTCTTGCCAGGTTTTTTTATCCCGCTCTTAGCGCGACACTCACCGTACTGTTTCATTTCACTATCTCCTGATTCTGCATGGAAAGAACTTATGAGCTTGGTACATGGGCAATCAATACCATTTCCTTCACTCGCGGTAGCGATACTAACCGCATGCGCATGTGAGATGGAGGTAGCTCGGCTGCCATGAGAGCTGGGTGGGTTTTTAGGACCCAGACCCGGGTAAAAAAGCAATAATTTACTTTCACAGAAATGTAAGTAACTCAAGAACTAGACAAAATGTTGAAAAACTATTGGCAACACGTCTTGATTGAACTTTATTGATTGAAGTGCACTCGGATATAATTGTTTTTGTATATTGTATATTATATATGTATATATATATATATATATATATATATATATATATATATATATGATTACAATTATTATAAATAAGAAGTAACAACCCTATGCGTTAAAACAGCTGTTGTACCACATGACCTACAACATAAAATCAGGTGTTTTATGAAATCATATGCTATCATTTACTTTAAGCCTAATGGGACGAAATATCTATATTATATACCTTGCCCCTTTTGTGAAAAGACTTTCCTCCATATAAAACTAAAACTAATTCATTAAAATTATTTATTAAATATAATATTTGAAAAAAAAACTGTATCGACATCAATTATCCTCCATTGAAGGTTTTGATAAATTTATTTGAACTTAAGTGGATGAATAAAAGTCATTTTTTTAACGACTGAAAATTCGATCCAGATACACGTAAAGCAAAACGTTAAGTAAAAGAAGGAATTGAAAAAGGTAGTTTATTTGCTAACACCATTTACTGAATATATAACGTACCTAACTTAAAATATTTACATGTTAATACTCATATCGTATTTTTATTGGGGCGATTATGTAAGGGGTCTACACTGGTCTTAAAAACTTTTTTGAAAGAATAAAATGTTAGGATTGTTTATCCGAGGTTTGGGCAACTCCACTAAGTGGGGGACTCCAGGATCCTTCTCAACAATCCAGATACATTCATGTTTTTCGAAATATTTGTCACATTTACTCTTCTTATTTTTATCCATATAAATTAACCGAAAAAGTCAGCATAAATATACTACGTAATAATTTTACCTATCTAAATATAAAACAAACCATTCATGCTGTCACAATTATTGGCCACATATTAACTTGAGTTAGTAATCAAAAGGAAGAATGTCGAAACGGCGACAGTCACCTGGAGTGACGAATTCTTATTGCTGCGATCTAGACTTTGAGCAACAATAGAATCAGCTGTTTATTTGACTAGTGCGTGTATTAGCTTGTAGGTTATTTTCTTATTAGTTTGAAACTTTGGCGAATGTGTTGGTGTTTTGGCATTTTGTGTGAAGGTTTTCAGATTAAAAGTAAGTGTAATTAGGTTTTAATATAATTTATCTTTGAGGTTTACTTTATTGTTTCGTAAAATTGTTTATATCAAGCCAAAGATTTAACCAGTTATAAAGAAGAAAATTTAAAATACATAATTAACCTATCGCCCCCTAATCACATTTATGTAGCCTAAGTCTTTATAAAATTATATGTATGTTGTAGTAATGATACTGTATTTGGTAAGTATTATTTGATATTACATCTATTATTTACTATGCATGCATAGCAAATACTTTATGTGCTTTAAGGCAGTGTGAGGTTATCTTCTCAAAATTACTAATAATTGTAAATATGATAATACGTATGAAAAGTATGTTTGGAGTAATGTAACTTACAACTGTTTTGTTTCCTTATGGAATATTTACAGTGAAGCCGCATAAATATATAACGCAATAAATTTACTTGTCTAAATAAAAAAAACCATTCATGCTGTCACACTCATTGCCAACGTATTAAATTATGTTAGTAATCAAAAGGAAGAATGTCGAAATGGCCACAGTCAACTAGTTTGACGAATTCTTATCGCTGGGATCTAGACTATGGACAACAATAGAATCAGCTGTTTATTCGACCAAAGCGTTTATTAGTTTGTAGGTTATATTTTCTTAATAGTTCGAAACTTTGGAGAATGCGTTGGTATTTTGGCATTTTGTGTGAAGGTTTTCAGATTAAATGTAAGTGTAATTAGTTTCTAATATTAATTATCTTTTCCTATATTGTTTTGTAAAATTGTTTTTGTCAAACCAAAGATTTTACAATAGTTATACAGAAGAAGATTTAAATTACACAAATAATTTTATCACGCCCTAATCACATTTATGTAGCCTAAGTCTTTATAAAATTATATGTATGTTGTAGTAATGATACTGTATTTGATAAGCATTATTTGATATTACATCTATTATTTATTATACATGCATAGCAAATACTTTATGTGCTTTAAGGCAGTGTGAGGTTATCTTCTCAAAATTACTAATAATTGTAAATATGATAACACGTGTGCATAGTATGTTTGGAGCAATGTAACTTACAACTGTTCTGATCCGTTGTCCGATTTGTTTCCTTATGATAGATTTACAGTGAAGCCGCATAAATATATAACACAATAAATTTAGTTGTCTAAATAAAAAAAAGCATTCATGCTGTCACACACATTGCCAACGTATTAAATTATGTTAGTAATCAAAAGGAAGAATGTCGAGACGGCCACAGACAACTGGAGTGACGAATTCTTATCGCTGGGATCTAGGCTTTGGACAACAATTGAATCAGCTGTTTATTCGACCAAAGCGTTTATTAGTTTGTAGGTTATATTTTCTTAATAGTTCAAAACTTTGGTGAATGCGTTGGTATTTTGGCATTTTGTGAAAAGGTTTTCAGATTAAACGTAAGTGTAATTAGATTCTATAATTAATTATCTTTTCGTATATTGTTTTGTAAAATTGTTTTTATCAAAGCAAAGATTTTACAATAGTTATATAGAAGCAGATTTAAATTACACAAATAATTTTATTAAGCCGTAATCACATTTATGTAGCCTAAGTCTTTATAAATCTATTTGTATGTTGTAGTAATGATACTGTATTTGATAAGTATTATTTGATATTATTTATATTCCTTACAAAGCATGCCTAGCAAATACTTTGTATGTGCTTTAAGGCAGTGTGAGGTTATCTTCTCAAAACTACAAATAATTGTAAATATCATAACACGTGTGCAAAGTATGTTTGGTGCAATGTAACGTACAATTGTTCAGATCCGTTGATATTGTTGGTTTTAATATCTGCTTAAATTTACCTTTTGGTTTTACCTTTTACGTAATTGCTCACACATGATTAAATTAGGCCTGTTTTCTACTTGGAAAATCCGGGATATTAGCAATAAAGTTTTCTTTATTGATTTTAATAACGCAAAGATATTAGATTTACATAATAAATCTGATATCATTTATATAAGGTTATATTTAATTAAAATATGTGAAAGATTTTATCTGAAATAATGTGTTTAAAATATTGTATGGAAAAAGTAAACTGAACACAAATTAGAAATGTTTTGTTGGGTATACAACAAGAACAAATTTTGTTTCCGTTTGAAATTATTGTTACTTATTTATGTTATGTGTTTGTTTGTATAACAATAAGAAAATTTCGTAAAGTTTTAACCAGTTTTAATTTCATAAAGTGATATTCATAATAAATATGAACGCGTGTGAATAAATGGACAATTCAATAGTAAAATGAATATTTTTCGTAAAAGAAAAGTGTTAATTTCAAAGGGTTATTCAAGTATAGGACAGTGTGGCCTTTAAGTTGCTTTAATAACAGAGTAACATATTGAACATAAACCTAATGTAAAAGAAGGTTATATAGGAGAACGTAAAATGTTATTATAATTTGCAGTGCAAACTGATGTTGAGCCAAGCAGAGGATGACTTGAAAAAGCAACCCCAGTGCTCCTCAGAGATCCACAGATCCAACCCGCATCGTGCTGTGCGCAAAGGTGAGTATATGTGGTTGCTTATGTTTTCTGTATTGTATGGGTAGTGGAGTCTTTGATTGCATTGTGTTCTGCTAGGTAAAGACTTTATGAAAATGCACAACTAGGTCAGTAAGTTTTAATCCAAGGCTGGAGCTTTACTTTGAAATAATATTTTGTTTTCGGTTCGCCCGCTTTCCCCCCTGTAACACAATAGCTCTAGGCTATGCCATGAGAATACAACATACCGTATTGGTAGGTTTTGTAAAAGATACTTTTAAATTTAACTAAATATAAAAATGAAAGGATAACTAGTCGTATAAAAATGCATATAAAATGCACTGAAAGGAAATTTAGATATAAATATTGTAAACACCTAAAAAGTGTTTACCTTAGCAATATATATATAAATAATATATAGTGTGGGCCAAAATATATAATCCCATACAATGTTCTGAAGGCCAGCCCGTTCTCGCAGAATTTAATCAATTAACGTCATTATGCTGTTTATTACGTTAACGTTAAATAGTTTTTTTTTTTTTGTTATGGGCGATAGGGATGTATTAGGTCTAATATGTGAACATATTATAAGATTTGTATCTTAAATATCTGTTTGATATGCGTTAAAGGGGGCCCCACATTTCATTTGGCAAGCGAGCTCCCGATTGCTTACCGACACCTCTGTACCCATTAAACAAACACTGCAAATAAGCGGTGAAGGTTTTGAAGGCTTTCAAAAGTTTTCGATAGTATCAAGGAGTATGTGTGATTTGTATTAGGTTTGTTCGTTTAATATGTTTGTACTTTTTGTTTTTGTGCTGAGTTGGTGTTCTGTTTGTGTTCCTCGACTCTTTGTTTAAAGCTGCGACCTATTTGTCCAATGCAAAATATTTTGCAGTTTAATTTGTATACGCCTTGTGCTTTATCTTTTTTATTGCGGTCGTGCTGTATTTTGTATTGCAAATTGTTATTGGTTTTGTGTGCCATTTTGTATCCTGTTTTTTTTTGAAATTTGTGAGCTTTTTTTCTGATGTTTTGTTTATGTACGGTGTTGTGATGTATTTGTTTTCCCTCTCTGTAGTGTTAATATTAGTGTTTTTGTTGTGTGTATTGTACCATTGTTTGTCTATAATTGTGGTGTTGTATCAATTTGTGAATTTTATATATTTAATGGTGTCTAGTTCTTTGTTTATGTTGTCTGGGGTCATGGATCTGAAGGAAGCGTGTTTATGTCAGATAGAGTGGATTGAGGTGTGTATAAGTGTGTCTGTCGTCGTCGGTTTCCTGTAAATGTTGAAGCTGTGTTTTTGTGTGTGGCTTTTTATTATGGTGAGGTCGAGGAAGTTTAAAGATAGGTTGGTTTCAATCTCTGAGGGAAACTGGAGTTTTTGGTGTATTTTGTTAGTGTAGGTGAGGATTTTTTCATACTGTCAGGAATTACCTCTGTATAGTGTTATGATATCATCGACGTATCTGTGTCAGTGAAGGATTTTGTGTGCGTGTGTATTGTTTGTGAGTATCTTGATGTTTTCTATGTGTTGTAGGAAAATTTCGCTTAGGACACTGCTGATAGAACTACCCATGGGTAGGCCATCTGGTTGTGAATAGAAGTTTGGGTTTTTGGATGAAATTGTTTTGTTTGGTGATGGTTTGGAGGATGTTTAGGATTTCGATGCCGTATGTTTTTGGTATGTGGTCTCTAGGATGTTTTAGGTGTGGTTTTAGGTATGTTTTTCTGTATTAATTGGGTTTTTAGGTGTTGACGGTTTCGGACAAGGGTATGTTGGTGTAGGCTATTCCATGTTTGTTATGTCAAGAGATAGTAGTGTTGAGTTGTGTGGTACGTTTTATGTCTTTTATTTTATTTATGAGGTTTGTTTTGTTTTTTGTGTGTGTTTTTGTGTTCAAATTAATAGATTATCTGATTATTTTGTCCATGTTTTTGTTAGTTTATGTGCAGGAGCATTCTGGTAGTTAATGATGGCTGGGATGGGGACATTGGGCTAGGGAATTTTAAGGAGAGCGTGAAGGGTAGGTGCTTTAGGATGATTTTTATCCGTAGATATTTTTTGTTTTTGTTGATAATGTATTCAGATGTATAAATTAGCTTTTTGAATGTTCTGTGGTATTTCTTAGTTGGATCTGTTTGTTGTTGTATTATATTAGTATTTATTATGTTTTCTTTGATTTTGTCATTTAGGCTGTTTGTATTAATAATTACTGATGAGTTGCCTTTGTCTGGTGTGGTGAGTATGATGTTGTTTAGTTAAGCTTTTAGTTTTATGTTTGCAGCGATTTTAGTTTCATTTTTCACGTTTTTGTTGGTTATTGTTGTGTTTGGTTAGGTTTTTTGTGTCATGTTGAAGTGAGTGTTGGTCTTTGGTGACGGTTTTTTGTATGGCTGTTTCAGTTTGTAATATAATGTTTCTACTTGTTATATTATTTGATTTATAATGTAGATTCCATTTTAGCCTTTGTTTATTAAATTCATTTCCTTTTGTGTGAATTTGGTATTAGTGAGGTTAACTGTACGGAGGTAGAATTTTTGTGTGGGTTGAGAGTATGTTGTGTTTTTTATTTTACGTAATAAATTGATTAATCTTTTTGTATATGTATCAGAGCACAATTAATATAAATAAAGTTACATACTCTATGTGTTTATACAGCTGATCCACCAAATAACGTTTGTAAAACGCCCCCCTCCTATTAAGCTAAAATGAATACATTAAAATTATTTAATGAATTAATATTTTTAAAATCTGTAGCAAAATCAATTGACATCCGCTACAAATTAAAAAAAAAAAAAAAATGTATTTGAATTTGAGTGAATGAAAAAAAGTATTTTATTAACGATTGAAATTTGTGAAAGATACGTATAAGGGGAGTGTAAACTAATAGAAGGAATTGAAAATGGTAGTTCTGTTACTGACGCCATTTACTGAATATCTAACTTAAAATAATTAACATGTTAAAACTAAAATCGTATTTATATTGGGGTGGTTAAATAAGTGCCAATTATACCAATTATACCAATGCCACTACCAATTATAAAAACTTTGGCAGTGTACACCCAACCTTTTTTATTTTTGGAAAGAATAACATGTTAGGATTGGTTATCCGAGGTACGGGCAAATCCACTAGGGGAAGGGGGTCCATGTTCCTTCTCAACAATCCGGATATGCTCATGTTTCTTGAAATAATTGACACATTTACTCTTCTTCTTTTACCATATGCAAGATTTACCGAAAAAACCAGCATACATATACAAAGCATTAAATTTAACTGTCTAAATATAAAACAAACCATTCATTGGCAACGTATTAACCTATGTTAATAATCAAGAGGAAGAATGTCGAGACGGCCACGGCCAACTAGAATGACGAATTCTTATCGCCGCGATCTAGAATTTGGACAACAATAGAATCAGCTGTTTTTTCGACCAGTACGTTTATTAGCTTCTAGGTTATATTTTCCAAATAGTTTGAAACTTTGGTGAATGCGTTGGTATTTTGGCATTTTGTGTGAAGGTTTTCAGATTAAATGTAAGTGTAATTAGTTTCTAATAATAATTTTCTTTAAGGGTTCTTTTATTGTCTTGTAAAATTATTTTTACCAAGCCAAAGATTTTGCATCAGTTATAAAGTAAAATATTTCTATTACACAAATAACTTTATCACGCCCTAATCAGATTTATGTAGCCTAAATCTACATAAAATTATATATATGTTGTGGGAAATATACTGTATTTGATGGGATTTGTTTGATATTATTTCTATTCATTACATGCATGCATACCAATTACTTTATATGTGCTTTAAGGTTGTGTGAGGTTATCTTTTCCAAACTACAAATGACTGTAAATATCCTAACACGTGTGCAAAGTATGTTTGCAGCAATGTAACTTACAACTGTTCTCATCCGTTGGAAATATCAGTTTTATTTCACCGCTTACATTTAACTGTAGATTCTTTAAAACTGAATGTTTCTCGTATTTTCTACACGGTTTGTCTTTAGTAAGTCTTCTTTTTTATTAACACAAAGATTTTACATTTTTACGTTAAATCAAATAATATTTAAATAGGGCGATGCTTAAATAAAAATGTGAGGTATTTTATCCGAAAAAACGTGTTTAAAATGTATAAAAAAATGAATACAAATACGAAACGTTTTGTTGGAAATAAAACAATTTTGTTTTTGTATGAAATTTTTGTTACGTGCTTATGTTGTAAGTGTTTGTTCGTAAAATATCGTAAAATGTAAATTATGAAGTTTCTTGATGTAATAATCTTGAATTCACTGATTAAACTAATTTTACACTACTTAACTAAGTGAATACGTAATTGCTTACTTGCTGACGCGTTTCAATACAATCGTTCCTTTTTCGAAGCTAACTTTCTACTAGCGGCTTTTGGCTCTTTACAAACGGTATGACAGGATTGGATTTATGACATTAGGTGAAGTGTCGGCGTCTTGTGTGATGTATTTGAAAAAAAACTATTGGCTTCAAAGTGTGTGTGGTCATCAAGTATATTTTCCCTGTCTGTTGCGTAGTGTTTGTAGATTTCATATTTTTCTAAAGTTGTTAGCTTTTTACTCTGTTTTAATGTGTGTAGAACATTTAAATTAGTGTGTATGTCGGTATATGTGTGTTGGGTGTTATTTAGGTGTTTTGCGTAGCTGGATTTAGGTTTGTTTGTTTTGTCTGGGTAATGTGTTCATCGAAGCGTGTGTAGAATGACCTGTCGGTTTGATCGATGTAATAGTTGGGACAATCGTTGCAAGTTAATTTGTAAATACCTGAGAGTTTGTATGTATCAGTTTCTTTTTTAAGAGGTTGTATATGTTTTCTTCGCATGTTTGTTGTTTTGTAGGATATTTGGTAATGGAGTTTTTTGAATGTGGAGGCTATTTTGTGTGTGTTTTTATTGTGGTAGGTGAGGGATATGTATTTGTTATTTTTTGTGTGGTTTGTTTGAGTGGCTGTTTGATGGTGTTTATGTTTTATTTTCCTGAGAATGTTGTCTTTGAGTGTGTGTTGGTAGTCGTTTTGCTGGGTGATGTATTTTATGTTATTAAGTTCTTTGTCGTAGTCTTTCTGTAGCATTGGTATATTGATTAGGCGGTGTAACATATGAATAAATGCGGCGTGTTTGTGTTGCGTGGGGTGATTAGATGTATTATGTATGACAATATCGGTAGTTGTTGGTTTTCTGTATATTTTGAAATTATGCCTGGTGTTGTGTTTGGTGATGCTAAGGTCTAGAAAGTTTATTTTATTGTTTTTCTCTAATTCGAGAGTAAATGTGAGGTTTTGGTGTATGGTATTAATGTAATTGTGTAGTTGTTTTATTTGCCTTTGGTTCCCGTTGTATAATATTAAAATGTCATCTACATATCAGAATACACATAGAATAAAAAAAACAATAAATAAGAAATAACAAAAGTCAAATAAGTACAGTATATACATATAACGTCTAACACAACAATAAAAACGTCTAAGACCTGCAGATAAACAAAACTATGAACAAAATGTTTTGTGCATCTTATCCTGAGAAGCCTATGGGCTTACACAGCACGAAAGTGGCTGACAACATTAAACAACAAAAACTGTCAGATATGTTTGCAGAGAAATACATTGCAGTGGAGATTAACTGTATATACAAAATATACGTTCATACACTGTGCCCAAGAATAATGTATTCTTTAATTATCTTTAGTGTCATGCTGTCTCCGATTTTCTATAACTTGGGTAGGCCACGTTCCGAGATGGTATGCATTATCAGGGTTCTACTATAGTCTATACTGAAGGAGCAACAGGTGTCTTCTATGAAAAGAGCAATCAGTGTACTAGAGTATTCTATCTATTGCATGATGGGAAATGTAAAATATTTCTTTAATAGTTTTGATTTAAAGACCTTCCTGCAGATTCTTGATTGTTGAATCGACAACAATCACAGCCTCTATGTACACTATAAATATATAAATTTATATTATCAAAAGTAGTAAAAATATAAAATCTGCAAATTATATGTTAGATATATTTTTGGACACAAAATATTACTGCCGAAATGAGAAATATTTTAGTGTCAGAGAAGACACTGATGGAATGAACACTTGGAGTTTTGGAAAGTTTGACGCCCAGAATCTGTCTTATTCAACCCACATATCACAATCTTAAATGTTAGATTCTGTTACAAAATAGCACACCATTACATTAGGTGAATCTAAAGTGATTATATTGGAGTTTTGGAAAGTTTGACGCCAAGAATCTGTCTTATTCAACCCACATATCACAATCTTAAATGTTAGATTCTGTTACAAAATAGCACACCATTACATTAGGTGAATCTAAAGTGATTATCTTGGAGTTTTGGAAAGTTTGACGCCAAGAATCTGTCTTATCCAACCCACATATCACAATCTAAAATCCTAGTTTCTGTAACAAAATTGCGCACCATTACATTAGGTGAATCTAAAGTGATTATATTGGAGTTTTGGAAAGTTTGACGCCAAGAATCTGTCTTATTCAACCCACATATCACAATCTTAAATGTTAGATTCTGTTAAAAAAATAGCACACCATTACATTAGGTGAATCTAAAGTGATTATCTTGGAGTTTTGGAAAGTTTGACGCCAAGAATCTGTCTTATCCAACCCACATATCACAATCTAAAATCCTAGTTTCTGTAACAAAATAGCGCACCATTACATTAGGTGAATCTAAAGTGATTATATTGGAGTTTTGGAAAGTTTGACGCCAAGAATCTCTCTTATTCAACCCACATATCACAATCTTAAATGTTAGATTCTGTTACAAAATAGCACACCATTACATTAGGTGAATCTAAAGTGATTATATTGGAGTTTTGGAAAGTTTGACGCCAAGAATCTGTCTTATTCAACCCACATATCACAATCTTAAATGTTAGATTCTGTTACAAAATAGCACACCATTACATTAGGTGAATCTAAAGTGATTATATTGGAGTTTTGGAAAGTTTGACGCCAAGAATCTGTCTTATTCAACCCACATATCACAATCTTAAATGTTAGATTCTGTTACAAAATAGCGCACCATTACATTAGGTGAATCTAAAGTGATTATCTTGGAGTTTTGGAAAGTTTGACGCCAAGAATCTGTCTTATTCAACCCACATATCACAATCTTAAATGTTAGATTCTGTTACAAAATAGCGCACCATTACATTAGGTGAATCTAAAGTGATTATCTTGGAGTTTTGGAAAGTTTGACGCCAAGAATCTGTCTTATTCAACCCACATATCACAATCTTAAATGTTAGATTCTGTTACAAAATAGCGCACCATTACATTAGGTGAATCTAAAGTGATTATCTTGGAGTTTTGGAAAGTTTGACGCCAAGAATCTGTCTTATCCAACCCACATATCACAATCTAAAATCCTAGTTTCTGTAACAAAATAGCGCGCAATTACATTTGTTACTGTATTTACAACTATTTGTTACATTTGTTACTAATAATGCAATATAGTAATGCGTAATCTGATTTTTTAGGCCAAATTCATCAATTTCTCTCTTGGCATTAAGCCTGTATGCTAAATCATCCACATTATTCACCTAATTTGATACCCAACTATTTCTCTTTTTTTAACCAACTGTAAAAAAGAAGGAGCTTCTGAATTCGAGCCATATATTTTTTTAAAAAATATTTGTTCCACGATAATTTCGGAAGTATTTAACCGATCAAAGTGATTTTACTTGGAAATGAAAAGGTAAACCCTCCCAGTTGTCCCACTTTAGTTACTTCCCAATCCATCTGATATTGGGACAGTAATGCTCTATTTTATTGAATGATAATTTGTTTTTATTGTATTAAGAGGGAGGACACAAATGGAAGTTTTCATGGGTCCAGGAGTAATTACTCTGACAGAAAAAAAACACTCTGACCTTCTTTAACACACATAGTTTTCATATAGTTTTATATTTACCTTTTAAAGTTACAAAGAGAGGTTATGTTTATTGGACAAAGTTTTTTCAAAAACTAAATTTTTTATCCAGGTATTATGAAGCTTTAAAAAGTAACTTGAAGGATTTTGACAAGTACGTCTACAAACTCTGTGCTGATGTTATTGGTCGATTGTTAAAGTAAGTAGTTTTTAGTTTCTGATGTTTTTAGTTTATATATTATCTTATATTTTATAGTAAGTAGCCCTTCAAATGGCAAAGTACGTGTTTTAATTTTACAAACAATGTCCTGATATTTTTTAGAATAATTAAAAGGATTAAGTCTTGTTTATGACTGGAAAACATATTAGTTCAGTTTGTAATAAATATATTCAGTAACAATTGTGGTAAGATTTTATTAGTAACAAATAATAATACACCAGGATAACGACTTTCAGATATTTACATTCATTTTAAAATGAGTTTAATTGTGTAATTTATAAAGCTTGTGCATTTTATTCAAATATCTCAGTTTTCATCAGATACCATCGTAGTTTGCTCAGGATAAACCAGTTTGGTGCATTTAATTTCCAATTATATCAATTTCGTCATAAACACTATATGATGCATTAGTACTTTAACATATTTAAATTTGTTTCCAAAGAATGTCGATATTATTAGAGTCAAAGTTCTTCTCCGTCTCGGTTTGTTTCACACAGGACTTTCATTACAGACGGTTTGTCCATATTATTTTGTTTTTTTTTATAATAAGAATATTTATGTAATGCATGTTATGTATTATTAGTTAATAATTTAAAATTTTGTTCAAAACAATGATGTTTTATTATAGTTGAATTTTTCATATAGTCTAATTTCACTTCACACAGTGTTCCAACTCCATGCTGTTAATACTGAATATTTTGTCGTTTGGTTTCAGAATAAGAGTTTGTGTTTTTTTTAGTAGTTCAACACACTAAAATTATTTTAAAAATTATGACATTTTCCTTAGGGGTTAGGGTTTTATGCAGTCTCCTTTTGCGTCTCACAGGTTTTCCATTATATACTGTTGCACTGAATATTTTGTGGTGGTTGTTTTGTTCAGAATAAGCAATCGTGTAATCCACATTACCTATTATAGTAGTTTAATGTATTTGAGATTATTCTAGAAATTGTGATGTCCTTAATAATCAGTGTTTTGAGCAGTCTCCCTTTGCTTCACACTGAATTCCATTCTATACTTTTTGTACAGAATATTTTAGCTTTTGGTGTTACGTTTTAAAATAAGAATATTTTTTAATCCATGTTAGGTATTAGTAGTTTAAATAATTTGAAATTATTTAAAAATTATTACGTACAATTTCTTCACTATAGTAAAGTTTTTACACAGTTTAATTCTGTTTCTGACAAGATGTCAGTACCATACTGTTTTTGCTAAATACAGTAAACTCCCGATTATCCGTGGAATAGGGTGGCCCGGCAACGCCGGATAACGAATTCCCCGAATAATCCGCTATGAACAGAGAATACGCAAAACGATCGATAATCGATTATTATACCATAAGATACATAAATAATGACCCCGGTTAATGGAATTCACAATTAATCTTCAGAGGACAAAATAAATACAGAAAATAATTTAAAATGTCGATGTATCACCGTATGACGGATTATAACATGTACAGTGAAGAGTCGTCTTGCTCTAATTATTGTGTCCGTTGTTTTCATCTAAAAAAATTTATTTCTACCATATGCAGGTTTATTTGGGACATTCAAACAGTGTATTAGACATTAAAATGTTGTTTTATTTATCGGTTTACAAACAAAGAAAAGGAAATTTACTTTATTTGAGATAGCTTAGTTTATTTTTATGATCGTTGTTTTTACCGGATATTGTGCCGCGTTGAGTGGTTAAAAAAAACAATAATGAATATGATTGGAATAAAAATTTGATATTTGTAAAACAATGGCAGACCCCGGATAATCCGCAAACCGGTTAATCCGCCCACGGATAATCGGGAGTTTACTGTATTTTGTTTCATTTCAGAATAAAACTCTCTTAATCCACATTTGGGTTAGTAGTAAACATGTTTTTCAAATTTATGATGTTCTTTCTGTTGTCGAAGTTTTACTCACTTTTAACACATTCAGCACAGCGACGATATTGGAGATCTCATCAATACTGTCTTTTTTTCGTTAACTTCTACATTTGACACTATTGTTTTATCTCAAAATCCTACTTGAATGCTTAGTTATAAACGCGGAAAATTATGAAAAAAATTTAAACACTCTATTTAATTGTAAAAATTGGTGTTGTTGCCATCCCTGGCAGTAGAATCATTGAAACGCTATGCGGGTTGCATAGCTTGTCGTTGCATCTAACTATTGTGCCTGTTGTTTTCACCTCAACAATTTTATTTCTCCCATATGCAGGTTTATTGGGGACAACAAAACAGTGTATTAGACATTAAAAAATTGTTTTATTTATTGGGTCAAAATAAAACAAAAAAATACAAAAAATATCAACTAATACAAATGATAAAATACTGTATGATAAATAATAAAACTCAATAAAAAAGAAACAGAATTCAAAATTTACATAAAAATCAAAAGTATCTACAACTAAAGAATACTACATACTAAAATTAACCCCTCAACTCGGAATGTTTGTTTCTGCTTGTGACATGTGTTTCACAAAGCGATAGCAATCGATAATGTAAACGCGGAAATAGATAATGCGTGTGTCACTTCCTAGACTATTTATAGCCGAGATTAGCTGACATTTGTTTACTACAATGTTATGATGACACATTAGGTTTTCTGGCCTCCAAGCATTCTCACATTTACTATTATTTACAGTAGTCAGATCCCACCTCGAATAGGTTCATTCACTCTAATAAGACATTTATCGTTTATACTTGCGTTAAATCAGAAAGCGTAGTTTATTTTTATGATCGTTGTTTTTACCAGATATTTTGCCACGTTAAGTGGTTAAAACTAAAAAAAAACATTAAAATATAAAAGTTAAACCAAATTAAATCTGTCCATAAAATTCCCTGAAGCATTGTTTCGTTTGAAGAAACAAAAAGTTAACTTGGGATGGTTGAATTTAAAAACGACTTAGGCACAATGTTCTCCAAACTCTTCTGAAGCACTGAGTAAAAATGGAACCTTTATACAAACACTTATCGACACTAGAGAAGTTTTAATCAGACTGAGAGTAAGCGTGCTGGTGCACTCGCTATCACTCAGAAGGGAAGCGGGGAGCACAACGGCACGCTCTCAGAACCTCGCAAGGGAACCCAGAGCGTGCCGGTATGCTAGCCATATTCCAGACGGTTAGTACTGTATATTTTGGGGTAGTTTTTTTGTTTTAGAATTAGCACATTTGAAATTTCTTTAAAAAACAATTGTGTTCGAGAGTCTTTGTTTGTTCTAAACAGGATTTTCATTCCAGACTAATTGTACTAAATAATAGCCGTTGTTTTGTTTAAGAATATGAATCCCTCTCTTCTCTTTGTCATGAATTTTAATTTTTTTCAAAAGGTATACCATTTTTCATAGTTCAAGTTTTACTCACACTGTTTTTGCACCACACAGTTTCCATTTCATTCCTTTTTATACTAAATATTTCTGATTCTGGTTTTTGGTCTTAGGAATAATATAGTCCTTTTAATCAGGACTATCATAATCAGGTGTAGTATCATAAATTAAATTTTTCCAAATTTATGATGCATTGATTATCATTAGAATAAGATCCCTTTTAATCCACAATTTGGATCAGTAGCTCAACATTTTTTCACAATTATGACATTTGTTAAAGCTTTACACAGTCTTGTTTTGCAACACTCAGGAGTTTCTATACAGACTGTTTCTAATAAATATTTTATTTTTATTCTTTAGTTTGACGTTTGGAATCCTCATGATATCCACATTATATATAAATGGATTAACATACTGTATTTGAAATTATTTTAAAAATTAAGAAGCTATTATTGTCGTAAATGTGTAACTCAGTCTCTTTTTGTTTAAACAGAGAATTTTGTTTCTTTCTGTAATAAATATTTTGTTTTTGTTATTTAGTTTTAGATTTGGAATCCTTAAGATAACCACTTTACTTATTAGTAGTTTAACATTTTTCAAAATATATTAAGTGCCCATGATATCCAGTTTACTTATTTGTATTTCACATTTTTGAAATTAATATAAAAATAAGAAAGTTTTAATGTCGTCAGAATTTTAAACTGTCTCTTTATACTTCACACATGACTTTCCACTTAGACTGTTTTATTTTGTTATTTAATTTTGGAATCCTTGTGTTATCCACTTCACTTATATGTATTTTACCATTGTTTAGATTAATAAAAAAATAAGACATTTTTAATGTAGTAAGAGTTTTACGCAGTTTTGTTTTACTTCACACAGGACATTCTCCCTAGACGGTTTGTTTTTTCAATTTCGTTTTAATTTTTGAAATCCCCATGATATCCACTTTACTTATTTTTTTTATCAACATTATTTAAATTAATAAAAAAATAAAACGTTTTTAATGTTGTCAGAATTTTACACAATCTAGTTTAGCTTCACACAGGACTTTCTATCTAGACTGTTTATTTATATTATTTAGTTTTAGTTTTTGAGTCACTGTGATATCCACTTCACTTTTGTTTTTAATATCGCCAGTATTTTATGTGTTGTTGTTTTTCAGGACTTTTTAATGGAATTGGTTGTTTTTTATATTCAATTTTAGATTTGGAATCCCCATGGTATGCACTTTACCTATTTGTATTTTAACATTCTTTATATTAATAAAAAAATATGACTCTTTTAATGTCGTCAGAGTTTAATACAGTCTCTATTTGCTCACACAGGACTTTCTACCCAGTTACTTTGTTTTAGATATTTGGTTTTGGATTAGGAATCCCCATGATATCCATTTTACCCTGTTGTATTTTAACATTCTTTAAATTAATAAAAAAATATGGCAGTTTTAATGTCGTTAGAATTTAGCTTCACACAGGACTTTCTATCCAGACTGTATGTTTTTATTATTTAGTTTTAGTTTCAAGTCTCCGTGATATCCACTTAACTTATTTGTATTTTAACAGCTTTTAAATTATTAAAAAAATATGACGTTTTTAATGTTGTCAGAATTTTATGTGTTGTTGTTTTTATTCATTTAGGACTTTTTATTATGACTGGTTGTTTTTGTTATTTAGTTTTAGTTTTCGATTTCCCGTGATATCCACTTTACTTATTTGCATTTTAACACTTAGAAACTAATGAAATAATAAGACTTTTCTATTATCGTCAGAGTCTTTAACAGTTTTGAAATTATTAGAAAAACTAGAATTTTTTTAATGTCGTCAGAGTTTCACGCAATCTAGTTTAGCTTCACACAGGAATCCATATTATTTGTTTGTATTATGTAGTTTTAGTTGAGGAACCCTTATGTTATCCAGTTTATTTATTTGTATTTTATCATTTTTGAAATTATTAAAAAAATGACGTTATTGTCGTTACAGTATTACTCAGTGTTGTTCTGCTTTCTATCCAGACTATTTGATTTTGTAATTTTATTGAGATTTGAAATGCTCATGATATCCACTTTACTTATTTGTTCTTTTTACATTTTTGAAGTTTATTTAGAAAAATAAGATTTTTTCAATGTCGTCGGAATTTTAAACAGTCGCTTTTCGCTTTACACTGGAGTTTCAATCCAGACTGTTGGTTTTTGTTATTTAGTTTTACATTTGGAATCCTCAAGATATCCAATTTACATTTTTGTAGTTTAATAGTTTTGAAATTATTAAATAAGAAGACTTTTTTATTGTCACTTTTTTTGCTTCACACAGGAGTTTCTATCCAGTCTCTTGGATTTTGTTATTTAGTATTGATTTAGAATCCAACTGTTGGTTTTCATAATTTTTTTTAGATTAAGAATCCTCATGATATCCACTTTTTTTATTTGTAATTTTACATTATTGAAATTAATAGAAAAATAAGTCGTTTTTAATGTCGTCAGAATTTACGCATTCTTAATTTGCTTCATACGGGACTATCTATCCGGTCTGTTTGTTTTTGTTATTTAGTTTTAGTTTTTGAATCCCTTGATATCCACTTTACTTTCTTTTTCTTTCAACATTTCTCAAATTACGAAAAATTGTCATTATCAATGTTGCCAGAGTTTTAGGCAGTCTTGTATTGCTTCACAAAACACTTTCTATCTAGACTGTTTATTTTTGTAATCTTTTTAGATTTGGAGTATCCATGTTAACCACTTTACCTATTTGAATTTTATTAATTTGGAAATTAATTGAAAAATAAGGTTGTTTATATTGTCGTTGGAGTTTACCCAGTCTTGTTTGGCTTCACTCAGGACATTCTATTCATACTGTTTGTTTTAAAAATGTATTTTTATTTTTAAATTCGCAATGTTATCGGCTTTACTTATTTTTTAATTTTTGAATTATTAAAAAAAATTAAACTTATTTAATGTCGGCAGAGTTTTACGCAGTCTTATTTTGTTTTACACAGGCCTTTCTATTCAACTGTTGGTTTTCATAATTTTTTTAAGATTTAGAATCCTCATGATATCCACTTTTTTTATTTGTAATTTAACATTATTGAAATTAAATGAAAAATAAGTCGTTTTTAATGCCGTCAGAATTTACGTAGTCTTATTTTGCTTCGTACGGGACTGTCTATCCAGTCAGTTAGTTTTTATTATTTAGTTTTACTTTTTGAATCCCTTGATATCCACTTTACTTTCTTTTTCTTTCAACATTTCTCAAATTACGAAAAATTGTCATTATCAATGTCGCCAGAGTTTTAGGCAGTCTTGTATTGCTTCACAATACACTTTCTATCTAGACTGTTTTTGTATTTTTTTTAGATTTGAAATGTCCATGTTAACCACTTTACTTATTTGTATTTTAATATGTTTGAAATTAATAGAAACGTAAGACACATTTTTAATGTTCTTGAAGTTTTACCCAGTCTTGTTTGGCTTCAGAAGGACTCTCTATTCACAATGTTTGTTTTAAATATTTCGTTTTAGTTTTGGAATAGCAATGATATCCACTTTATTTTTTAATTTTTGAAATATTAAAAAAAAATAATACGTTTTCAGTGTCGTTAGAGTTTTACGCAGTCTGATTTCGCTTCTCACAGGACTTTCTATCTAGACTCTTTGTTTTTGTTATTTAGTTTTAATTTGGAATCTTCATGATCCACTTTATTTATTTGTATTTCAGTATTTTTTTTAAAAAAGGGATATTTTTAATGTCGTCAATATCTAACGTAGTCTTGTTTTGCTTCACACAGGACTTTCTACCTAGACTGTTTGTTTTTAATATTTAGTTTTAGTTTTCAAATCCTCATGATTTCCACTTTACTTATTTGTATTATAACATTTTTGAAATTAATAAACACGTAGACGTTTTTAATGTCGATAGAGTTTTACGCAGTCATGTTTTGCTTCACACAGGAAATTCTGCATACAATATTTGTTTTTTTAAATTTTGTTTTAGTTTCAGAATCCCCAATAAGTTCACTTGTTTTGTTTGCATTTTAACAATTTTTGAAATTAATAGAAAAAAAGTCGTTTTTTAATGTCGTCAGAGTTTTATGCAGTCTTGTTTTGTTTCACTTAGAACTTGTTATCTAGACTGTTTATTTTTTTTAGTTTTAGATGTAGAATCCCCATAATTCCAATCTACCTGTATTTATTTGTATTTTATCGATTTTGAAATTATTAGAAAATAAAACGTTTTTAAAATTAATAATAAAATGAGACCTTTTTTAATATCGTCAGAATTTACGCAAACGTATTTTGCTTTACACAAGACTATCTATCCAGACTGTTTGTTTTTATAATTTTTTCTAGATTGAGAATGCCTATGATATCCACTTTACTTATTTGTATTTTATTATTTTTGAAATTAATAGAAACATAAGGTCGGTTTTACTGTCGTTGAAGTTTTACCCAGTCTTGTTTCACTTCACTCAGGACATTCTATTCAGACTGCTTGTTTTAAATATTTATTTTTAGTTTTTGAATCGCGATAATATCCACTTTACTTATTTTTTAATTTTTGAAATATTAAAAAAATATAACGTTTTTAATGTTGACAGAGTTTTACGCAGTCTTATTTTGCTTTAAACAGGGCTTTCTATTCAACTGTTGGTTTTCATAATTTTTTTAGATTTAGAATCCTCATGATATCCACTTTTTTTATATGTATTTTAACATTATTGAAATTAATAGAAAAATAAGACGTTTTTAATGTCGACTGAATTTACGCAGTCTTATTTTGCTTCATACGGGACTATCTATCCGGTCTGTTTGTTTTTATGTAATTTTAGTTTTTGAATCCCTTGATATACACTTATTTTTTTTTTCTTTTAACATTATTCAAATAAGGAAAAATTTTCATTATCAATGTCGCCAGAGTTTTAGGCAGTCTTGTATTGCGTCACAAAACACATTCTATGTAGACTGTCTGTTTTTGTTATTTTTTTAGATTTGGAATATTCATGTTAACCACTTTACTTATTTTTTATAACCACTACATGTATTTTGATATTTATGAAATTACACAATATCAAGAGCACAGTGGTACAATATATTACAATAAAAATATTGAAAAGAACCCCAATACCACAAAAATAATCAAAAATAACAAATAAAACAAGTTACTTAAGATTAAACCCTTATGTACATTTCGATGACCATGTCATCATCATCAGAGGGTCTTGTTACAAAACACAATCTAGCACACAAGAAGTTACAAACTAGAATGATTCTAGTTTGTAACTTCTTGTGTGCTAGATTGTGTTTTGTAACAAGACCCTCTGATGATGATGACATGGTCATCGAAATGTACATAAGGGTTTAATCTTAAGTAACTTATTTTATTTGTTATTTTTGATTATTTTTGTGGTATTGGGGTTCTTTTCAATATTTTTATTGTAATTTATGAAATTAATGGAAAAATAAGACATATTTGATGTCCTTGAAGTTTTACCCAGTTTTGTTTGGCTTCAGAAAGACTCTCTATTCACACTGTTTGTTTTAAATGTTTCATTTTAGTTTTGGATAAGCAATATTATCCGCTTTTTTTTTTAATTTTTGAAATATTTAAAAGACTATTACGTTTTCAATGTCGTTTGAGTTTTACACAGTCTTATTTCGCTTGTCACATGACTTTCTATCTAGACTCTTTGTTTTTGTTATTTAGTTTTAATTTGGAATCTTCAAATTCCAATCTATTTATTGGTATTTTATCAATTTTGAAATTAATAGAAAATAAAACGTTTTTAAAATTAAAAATAAAATGAAACCTTTTTTATTGTCGTCAGAATTTACGCAGTCTTATTTTGCTTCATACGGGACTCTCTATCCAGTCTGTTAATTTTTATTATTTAGTTTAAGTTTTTGAATCCTTAGATATCCACCTTACTTTAATTTTCTTTCAACATTTCTCAAATTAGGAAAAATTGTCATTATCAATGTCGCCAGAGATTTAGGCAGTCTTGTATTGCTTCAAAAAACACTTTCTACCTAGACTGTTTGTTTTTGTAATTTTTTTAGATTTGGAGTGTCCATGTTAACCACTTGACCTATTTGTATTTTATTAATTTTGAAATTAATTGAAAAATAAGGTCGTTTTTATTGTCATTACAGTTTTACCCAGCCTTGGTTGGCTTCACACAGGACATTCTATTCAGACTGTTTGTTTTAAATATGTATTTTTATTTTTAGAATCGCAATGATATCCACTTCACTTATTTTTTAATTTTTGAATTATTAAAAAAAATAAAACGTTTTTAATGTCGACAGAGTTTTACGCAGTCTTATTTTGTTATACACATTACTTTCTATTCAACTGTTGGTTTTCATATTTTTTTTAGATTTAGAATCCTCATGATATCCACTTTTTTTATTTGTAATTTAACATTATTGAAATTAATAGAAAAATGAGACATTTTTAATGTCGTCAGAATTTACGGAGTCTTAATTTGCTTCATATGGGACTATCTATCCAGTCTGTTTGTTTGATTATTTAGTTTTAGTTTTTGAATCCCCTGATATACACTTTACTTTTTTTTTCTCTAACATTTTTCAAATTAGGAAAAATTGTCATTATCAATTTCGCCAGAGTTGTAGGCAGTCTTGTAATGCTTCACAAAACACTTTCTACCTAGGCCGTTTGTTTTTGTAATTTTTTTAGATTTGGAGTATCCATGTTAACCACTTTACCTTTTTGTATTTTATTAATTTGGAAATTAATTGAAAAATAACGTCGTTTTTATTGTCGTTGCAGTTTTACCCATTCTTGTTTGGCTGCACACAGGACATTCTATTCAGACTGTTTGTTTTAAATATGTATTTTTAGTTTTAGAATCGCAATGATATCCTCTTTACTTATTTTTTAATTTTTAAATTATTAAAAAAAATAAAACGTTTTTAATGTCGGCAGAGTTTTACGCAGACTTATTTTGTTTTACACATTACTTTCTATTCAACTGTTGGTTTTAATAATTTTTTTTAGATTAAGAATCCTCATGATATCCACTTTTTTTATTTGTATTTCAACATTATTGAAATTAATTGAAAAATAAGACGTTTTTAATGTCGTCAAACTTTACGCAGTCTCAATTTGCTTCATACGGGTCTATCTATCCAGTCTGTTTGTGTTTATTATTTAGTTTTAGTTTTTGAATCCCTTGATATCCACTTTACTTCCATTTTCCTTCAACATATCTCAAATTACCAAAAATTGTCATTATCAATGTCGCCAGAGATTTAGGCAGTCTTGAATTGCTTCACAAAACACATTCTATCTAGACTGTTTGTTTTTGTAATTTTTTTTATATTTGGAGTATCCATGTTACCCACTTCACCTATTTGATTTTATTAATTTGGAAATTAATTGAAAAATAAGGTCGTTTTTAATGTTGTTGAAGTTTTACCCAGTCTAGTTTGGCTTCACTCAGGACATTTTATTCAGACTGTTTGTTTTAAATATTAATTTTTTTGCTTTTGGAATCGCAATGATATCCACTTCACTTATTTTTTAATTTTTGAATTATTAAAAAAAATAAAACGTTTTTAATGTCGGCAGGGTTTTACGCATTCTTATTTTGCTTTACATAGGTCTTTCTATTCAACTGTTGGTTTCATAATTCTTTTTAGATTTAGATTCCTCATGATGTCGACTGTTTTTATTTGAATTTTAAAATTATTTAAGTTATTAGAAAAATAAGTCGTTTTTAATGTCGTCAGATTTTACGCAGTCTTATTTTGCTCCATACGGGACTGTCTATCCAGTCTGTTAGTTTTTTTATTTAGTTTAAGTTTTTGAATCCCTTGATATGCACTTTACTTTCTTTTTCTTTCAACATTTCTCAATATACGAAAAATTGTCATTATCAATGTCGCCAGGGTTGTAGGCAGTCTTGTATTGCTTCCCAACACATTCTACCTAGACCGTTTGTTTTTGTAATTTTTTTAAATTTGCAGTATCCATGTTAACCACTTTACCTATTTGTATTTTCTAATTTTTAAATTAATAGAAAAATAAGGTAGTTTTTATTGTCGTTGCAGCTTTACCCAGTTTTGTTTGGCTTCACACAGGATATTCTATTCAGACTGTTTGTTTTAAATATTTATTTTTATTTTTGGAATCGCAGTGATATCCAGTTCACTTATGTTTTAATTTTTGAATTATTAAAAAAAATAAAATGTTTTTAATGTCAACAGAGTTTTACGCAGTCTTATTTTGTTTTACACATTACATTCTATTCAACTGTAGGTTTTCATAATTTTTTTTAGATTTAGAATCCTCATGATATACACTTTTTTTATTTGTAATTTAACATTATTGAAATTAATAGAAAAATAAGGCGTTTTTAATGTCGTCAAAATTTACGCAGTCTCAATTTGCTTCATACGGGTCTATCTATCCAGTCTGTTTGTTTTTATTATTTAGTTTTAGTTTTTGAATCCCTTGATATGCACTTTACTTTCTTTATCTTTCAACATTTCTCAATATACGAAAAATTGTCATTATCAATGTCGCCAGAGTTTTAGGCAGTCTTGTATTGCTCCCAACACATTCTACCTAGACCGTTTGATTTTGTAATTTTTTTTATATTTGGAGTATCCATGTTAACCACTTCACCTATTTGATTTTATTAATTTGGAAATTAATTGAAAAATAAGGTCGTTTTTAATGTCGTTGAAGTTTTACCCAGACTTGTTTGGCTTAACTCATTACATTCTATTCATACTGTTTGTTTGAAATGTTTATTTTATTTTTGGAATCGCAATGATATCCACTTTACTTTTTCTTAATTTTTGAATCAGTAAAATAAATAAAACGTTTTAAATGTCGGCAGAGTTTTACGCAGTCTTATTTTGTTTTACACATTTCTTTGTATTCAACTGTTATTTTTCAAATTTTGTTTAGATTTAGAATCCTCATGATATCCACTTTTTTTATTTGTAATTTAACATTATTGAAATTAATAGAAAAATGAGACGTTTTTAATGTCGTCAGAATTTACGGAGTCTTAATTTGCTTCATACGGGTCTATCTATCCAGTCTGTTTGTTTTTATTATTTAGTTTTAGTTTTTGAATCCCTTGATATCCACTTTATTTTTTTTTCTCTCAACATCTTTCAAATTACGAAAAAATTGTCATTATCAATGTCGCCAGAGATGTAGGCAGTCTTGTATTGCTTCACAACACATTCTACCTAGACTATTTGTTTTTATAATTTTTTTAGATTTGGAGTATCCATGTTAACCACTTTACCTATTTGTATTTTATTAATTTTGAAATTAAGAGAAAAATAAGGTCGTTTTTATTATCGTTGCAGGTTTACCCAGACTTGTTTGGCTTCACTCAGGACATTCTATTCGGACTGTTTGTTTTAAGTATTTATTTTCAATTTTTGGAATCGCAATGATATCCACTTCACTTATTTTTTAAGTTTTGAATTATTAAAAAAAATAAAACGTTTTTAATGTCGCAGAGTTTTACGCAGTCTTATTTTGTTTTACACATTACTTTCTATTCAACTGTTGGTTTTCATATTTTTTTCAGATTTAGAATCCCCATGATATCCACTTGTTTATTTGTAATTTAACATTATTGAAATTAATAGAAAAATAAGACGTTTTTAATGTCGTCAAAATTTACGCAGCCTCAATTTGCTTCATACGGGTCTATCTATTCAGTCTGTTTGTTTTTATTATTTAGTTTTAGTTTTTGAATCCCTTGATATCCACTTTACTTCCATTTTCCTTCAACATTTCTCAAATTACCAAAAATTGTCATTATCAATGTCGCCAGAGTTGTAGGATGTCTTGTATTGCTCCCAACACATTCTACCTAGACCGTTTGTTTTTGTAATTTTTTTTATATTTGGAGTATCCATGTTAACCACTTCACCTATTTGATTTTATTAATTTGGAAATTAATTGAAAAATAAGGTCGTTTTTAATGTCGTTGAAGTTTTACCCAGTCTAGTTTGGCTTCACTCAGGACATTCTTATCAGACTGTTTGTTTTAAATATTAATTTTTTTGTTTTTGGAATCGCAATGATATCCACTTCACTTATTTTTTAATTTATGAATTATTAAAAAGAATAAAACGTTTTTAATGTCGCAGAGTTTTACGCAGTCTTATTTTGTTTTACACATTACTTTCTATTCAACTGTTGGTTTTCATATTTTTTTTAGATTTAGAATCATCATGATATCCATTTTTTATTTGTAATTTAACATTATTGAAATTAATAGAAAAATAAGACGTTTTTAATGTCGTCAAAATTTACGCAGTCTCAATTTGCTTCATACGGGTCTATCTATCCAGTCTGTTTGTTTTTATTATTTAGTTTTAGTTTTTGAATCCCTTGATATCCACTTTACTTTCTTCTTCTTTCAACATTTCTCAAATTACAAAAAATTTTCATTATCACATGTCGCCAGAGTCTTAGGCAGTCTTGTATTGCTTCACAAAAAACTTTCTATCTATACTGTTTGTTTTTGCAATTTTTTTAGATTTGGAGTGTCCATGTTAACCACTTTACCTATTTGCATTTTATTATTTTTAAAATAATTGAAAAATAAGGTCGTTTTTATTGTCGTTGAAGTTTTACCAAGACTTGTTTGGCTTCACTCAGGACATTCTATTCGGACTGTTTGTTTTAAATATTTATTTTTATTTTTGGAATCGCAATGATATCCACTTCACTTATTTTTTAAGTTTTGAATTATTAAAAAAAATAAAACGTTTTTAATGTCGACACAGTTTTACGGAGTCTTATTTTGATGTACGCATGACTGTCTATTAAACTGTTGGTTTTCATATTTTTTTTAGATTTAGAATCCCCATGATATCCACTTTTTTATTTGTAATTTAACATTATTGAAATTAATAGAAAAATAAGACGTTTTTAATGTCGTCAAAATTTACACAGTCTCAATTTGCTTCATACGGGTCTATCTATCCAGTCTGTTTGTTTTTATTATTTAGCTTTAGTTTTTGAATCCCTTGATATCCACTTTACTTTCTTCTTCTTTCAACATTTCTCAAATTACAAAAAATTTTCATTATCACATGTCGCCAGAGTCTTAGGCAGTCTTGTATTGCTTCACAAAAAACTTTCTATCTATACTGTTTGTTTTTGCAATTTTTTTAGATTTGGGGTATCCATGTTAACCACTTTACCTATTTGCATTTTATTATTTTTTAAAATAATTGAAAAATAAGGTCGTTTTTATTGTCGTTGAAGTTTTACCCAGACTTGTTTGGCTTAACTCATTACATTCTATTCATACTGTTTGTTTGAAATGTTTATTTTATTTTTGGAATCGCAATGATATCCACTTTACTTTTTCTTAATTTTTGAATCAGTAAAATAAATAAAACGTTTTAAATGTCGGCAGAGTTTTACGCAGTCTTATTTTGTTTTACACATTTCTTTGTATTCAACTGTTATTTTTCAAATTTTGTTTAGATTTAGAATCCTCATGATATCCACTTTTTTTATTTGTAATTTAACATTATTGAAATTAATAGAAAAATGAGACGTTTTTAATGTCGTCAGAATTTACGGAGTCTTAATTTGCTTCATACGGGTCTATCTATCCAGTCTGTTTGTTTTTATTATTTAGTTTTAGTTTTTGAATCCCTTGATATCCACTTTATTTTTTTTTCTCTCAACATCTTTCAAATTACGAAAAAATTGTCATTATCAATGTCGCCAGAGATGTAGGCAGTCTTGTATTGCTTCACAACACATTCTACCTAGACTATTTGTTTTTATAATTTTTTTAGATTTGGAGTATCCATGTTAACCACTTTACCTATTTGTATTTTATTAATTTTGAAATTAAGAGAAAAATAAGGTCGTTTTTATTATCGTTGCAGGTTTACCCAGACTTGTTTGGCTTCACTCAGGACATTCTATTCGGACTGTTTGTTTTAAGTATTTATTTTCAATTTTTGGAATCGCAATGATATCCACTTCACTTATTTTTTAAGTTTTGAATTATTAAAAAAAATAAAACGTTTTTAATGTCGCAGAGTTTTACGCAGTCTTATTTTGTTTTACACATTACTTTCTATTCAACTGTTGGTTTTCATATTTTTTTCAGATTTAGAATCCCCATGATATCCACTTGTTTATTTGTAATTTAACATTATTGAAATTAATAGAAAAATAAGACGTTTTTAATGTCGTCAAAATTTACGCAGCCTCAATTTGCTTCATACGGGTCTATCTATTCAGTCTGTTTGTTTTTATTATTTAGTTTTAGTTTTTGAATCCCTTGATATCCACTTTACTTCCATTTTCCTTCAACATTTCTCAAATTACCAAAAATTGTCATTATCAATGTCGCCAGAGTTGTAGGATGTCTTGTATTGCTCCCAACACATTCTACCTAGACCGTTTGTTTTTGTAATTTTTTTTATATTTGGAGTATCCATGTTAACCACTTCACCTATTTGATTTTATTAATTTGGAAATTAATTGAAAAATAAGGTCGTTTTTAATGTCGTTGAAGTTTTACCCAGTCTAGTTTGGCTTCACTCAGGACATTCTTATCAGACTGTTTGTTTTAAATATTAATTTTTTTGTTTTTGGAATCGCAATGATATCCACTTCACTTATTTTTTAATTTATGAATTATTAAAAAGAATAAAACGTTTTTAATGTCGCAGAGTTTTACGCAGTCTTATTTTGTTTTACACATTACTTTCTATTCAACTGTTGGTTTTCATATTTTTTTTAGATTTAGAATCATCATGATATCCATTTTTTATTTGTAATTTAACATTATTGAAATTAATAGAAAAATAAGACGTTTTTAATGTCGTCAAAATTTACGCAGTCTCAATTTGCTTCATACGGGTCTATCTATCCAGTCTGTTTGTTTTTATTATTTAGTTTTAGTTTTTGAATCCCTTGATATCCACTTTACTTTCTTCTTCTTTCAACATTTCTCAAATTACAAAAAATTTTCATTATCACAGGGCGCCAGAGTCTTAGGCAGTCTTGTATTGCTTCACAAAAAACTTTCTATCTATACTGTTTGTTTTTGCAATTTTTTTAGATTTGGAGTGTCCATGTTAACCACTTTACCTATTTGCATTTTATTATTTTTAAAATAATTGAAAAATAAGGTCGTTTTTATTGTCGTTGAAGTTTTACCAAGACTTGTTTGGCTTCACTCAGGACATTCTATTCGGACTGTTTGTTTTAAATATTTATTTTTATTTTTGGAATCGCAATGATATCCACTTCACTTATTTTTTAAGTTTTGAATTATTAAAAAAAATAAAACGTTTTTAATGTCGACACAGTTTTACGGAGTCTTATTTTGATGTACGCATGACTGTCTATTAAACTGTTGGTTTTCATAATTTTTTTAGATTTAGAATCATCATGATATCCACTTTTTTTATTTGTAATTTAACATTATTGAAATTAATAGAAAAATAAGACGTTTTTAATGTCGTCAAAATTTACGCAGTCTCAATTTGCTTCATACGGGTCTATCTATCCAGTCTGTTTGTGTTTATTATTTAGTTTTAGTTTTTGAATCCCTTGATATCCACTTTACTTCCTTTTTCCTTCAACTTTTCTCAAATTACCAAAAATTGTCATTATCAATGTCGCAAGAGTTTTAGGCAGTCTTGTATTGCTTCACAAAACACATTCTATATAGACCGTTTGTTTTTGTAATTTTTTTTATATTTGGAGTATCCATGTTAACCACTTCACCTATTTGATTTTATTAATTTGGAAATTAATTGAAAAATAAGGTCGTTTTTAATGTCGTTGAAGTTTTACCCAGTCTAGTTTGGCTTCACTCAGGACATTCTATTCAGACTGTTTGTTTTAAATATTAATTTTTTTGTTTTTGGAATCGCAATGATATCCACTTCACTTATTTTTTAATTTTTGAATTATTAAAAAAAATAAAACGTTTTTAATGTCGCAGAGTTTTACGCAGTCTTATTTTGTTTTACACATTACTTTCTATTCAACTGTTGGTTTTCATATTTGTTTTTAGATTTAGAATCCCCATGATATCCACTTTTTTATTTGTAATTTAACATTATTGAAATTAATAGGAAAATAAGACGTTTTTAATGTCGTCAAAATTTACGCAGTCTCAATTTGCTTCATACGGGTCTATCTATACAGTCTGTTTGTTTTTATTATTTAGTTTTAGTTTTTGAATCCCTTGATATCCACTTTACTTTCTTCTTCTTTCAACATTTCTCAAATTACAAAAAATTTTCATTATCACAGGTCGCCAGAGTCTTAGGCAGTCTTGTATTGCTTCACAAAAAACTTTCTATCTATACTGTTTGTTTTTGCAATTTTTTTAGATTTGGAGTGTCCATGTTAACCACTTTACCTATTTGCATTTTATTATTTTTAAAATAATTGAAAAATAAGGTCGTTTTTAATGTCGTTGAAGTTTTACCCAGTCTAGTTTGGCTTCACTCAGGACATTCTATTCAGACTGTTTGTTTTAAATATTAATTTTTTTGTTTTTGGAATCGCAATGATATCCACTTCACTTATTTTTTAATTTTTGAATTATTAAAAAAAATAAAACGTTTTTAATGTCGCAGAGTTTTACGCAGTCTTATTTTGTTTTACACATTACTTTCTATTCAACTGTTGGTTTTGATATTTGTTTATAGATTTAGAATCCCCATGATATCCACTTTTTTATTTGTAATTTAACATTATTGAAATTAATAGAAAAATAAGACGTTTTTAATGTCGTCAAAATTTACGCAGTCTCAATTTGCTTCATACGGGTCTATCTATCCAGTCTGTTTGTGTTTATTATTTAGTTTTAGTTTTTGAATCCCTTGATATCCACTTCACTTATTTTTTAATTTTTGAATTATTAAAAAAAATAAAACGTTTTTAATGTCGCAGAGTTTTACGCAGTCTTATTTTGTTTTACACATTACTTTCTATTCAACTGTTGGTTTTCATATTTTTTTCAGATTTAGAATCCCCATGATATCCACTTTTTTATTTGTAATTTAACATTATTGAAATTAATAGAAAAATAAGACGTTTTTAATGTCGTCAAAATTTACGCAGCCTCAATTTGCTTCATACGGGTCTATCTATCCAGTCTGTTTGTTTTTATTATTTAGTTTTAGTTTTTGAATCCCTTGATATCCACTTCACTTATTTTTTAATTTTTTAATTATTAAAAAAATAAAACGTTTTTAATGTCGCAGAGTTTTACACAGTCTTTTTTTGTTTTACACATTACTTTCTATTCAACTGTTGGTTTTCATATTTTTTTTAGATTTAGAATCCCCATGATATCCACTTTTTTATTTGTAATTTGCCATTATTGAAATTAATAGAAAAATAAGACGTTTTTAATGTCGTCAAAATTTACACAGTCTAAATTTGCTTCATATGAGTCTATCTATTCAGTCTGTTTGTTTTTATTATTTAGTTTTAGTTTTTGAATCCCTTGATATCCACTTCACTTATTTTTTAATTTTTGAATTATTAAAAAAAATAAAACGTTTTTAATGTCGCAGAGTTTTACGCAGTATTATTTTGTTTTACACATTACTTTCTATTCAACTGTTGGTTTTCATATTTTTTTTAGATTTAGAATCCCCATGATATCCACTTTTTTATTTGTAATTTACCATTATTGAAATTAATAGAAAAATAAGACGTTTTTAATGTCGTCAAAATTTACGCAGTCTCAATTTGCTTCATACGGGTCTATCTATCCAGTCTGTTTGTTTTTATTATTTAGTTTTAGTTTTTGAATCCCTTGATATCCACTTTACTTTCTTCTTCTTTCAACATTTCTCAAATTACAAAAAATTTTCATTATCACATGTCGCCAGAGTCTTAGGCAGTCTTGTATTGCTTCACAAAATCTTTCTATCTATACTGTTTGTTTTTGCAATTTTTTTAGATTTGGAGTATCCATGTTAACCACTTTTCCTATTGGCATTTTATTATTTTTTAAAATAATTCAAAAATAAGGTCGTTTTTATTGTCGTTGAAGTTTTACCAAGACTTGTTTGGCTTCACTCAGGACATTCTATTCGGACTGTTTGTTTTAAATATATATTTTTATTTTTGGAATCGCAATGATATCCACTTCACTTATTTTTTAAGTTTTGAATTATTAAAAAAAATAAAACGTTTTTAATGTCGACACAGTTTTACGGAGTCTTATTTTGATGTACGCATGACTGTCTATTAAACTGTTGGTTTTCATAATTTTTTTTAGATTTAGAATCCTCATGATATCCACTTTTTTTATTTGTATTTTTACATTATTGAAATTAATAGAAAAATAAGACGTTTTTAATGTCGTCAAAATTTATGCAGTCTCAATTTGTTTCATACGGGTCTATCTATCCCGTCTGTTTGTTTTTAATATTTAGTTTTAGTTTTTGAATCCCTTGATATCCACTTCACTTATTTTTTAATTTTTGAATTATTAAAAAAAATAAAACGTTTTTAATGTCGCAGAGTTTTACGCAGTCTTATTTTGTTTTACACATTACTTTCTATTCAACTGTTGGTTTTCATATTTTTTTTAGATTTAGAATCCTTATGATATCCAATTTTTTATTTGTAATTTAACATTATTGAAATTAATAGAAAAATAAGACGTTTTTAATGTCGTCAAAATTTACGCAGTCTCAATTTGCTTTATACGGATCTATCTATCCAGTATGTTTGTGTTTATTATTTAGTTTTAGTTTTTGAATCCCTTGATATCCACTTTACTTCCATTTTCCTTCAACATTTCTCAAATTACCAAAAATTGTCATTATCAATGTCGCCAGAGTTGTAGGATGTCTAGTATTGCTCCCAACACATTCTACCTAGACCGTTTGTTTTTGTAATTTTTTTTATATTTGGAGTATCCATGTTAACCACTTCACCTATTTGATTTTATTAATTTGGAAATTAATTGAAAAATAAGGTCGTTTTTAATGTCGTTGAAGTTTTACCCAGTCTATTTTGGCTTCACTCAGGACATTCTATTCAGACTGTTTGTTTTAAATATTAATTTTTTTGTTTTTGGAATCGCAATGATATCCACTTCACTTATTTTTTAATTTATGAATTATTAAAAAGAATAAAACGTTTTTAATGTCGCAGAGTTTTACGCAGTCTTATTTTGTTTTACACATTACTTTCTATTCAACTGTTGGTTTTCATATTTTTTTTAGATTTAGAATCATCATGATATCCACTTTTTTATTTGTAATTTAACATTATTGAAATTAATAGAAAAATAAGACGTTTTTAATGTCGTCAAAATTTACGCAGTCTCAATTTGCTTCATACGGGTCTATCTATCCAGTCTGTTTGTTTTTATTATTTAGTTTTAGTTTTTGAATCCCTTGATATCCACTTTACTTTCTTCTTCTTTCAACATTTCTCAAATTACAAAAAATTTTCATTATCACAGGTCGCCAGAGTCTTAGGCAGTCTTGTATTGCTTCACAAAAAACTTTCTATCTATACTGTTTGTTTTTGCAAATTTTTTAGATTTGGAGTGTCCATGTTAACCACTTTACCTATTTGCATTTTATTATTTTTAAAATAATTGAAAAATAAGGTCGTTTTTATTGTCGTTGAAGTTTTACCAAGACTTGTTTGGCTTCACTCAGGACATTCTATTCGGACTGTTTGTTTTAAATATTTATTTTTATTTTTGGAATCGCAATGATATCCACTTCACTTATTTTTTAAGTTTTGAATTATTAAAAAAAATAAAACGTTTTTAATGTCGACACAGTTTTACGCAGTCTTATTTTGATGTACGCATGACTGTCTATTAAACTGTTGGTTTTCATAATTTTTTTAGGATTTAGAATCCTCATGATATCCACTTTTTTTATTTGTAATTTAAAATTATTGAAATTAATAGAAAAATAAGACGTTTTTAATGTCGTCAGAATTTACGCAGTCTTAATTTGCTTCATACGGGTCTATCTATCCAGTCTGTTTGTTTTTATTATTTAGTTTTAGTTTCTGAATCCCTTGATATCCATTTTACTTTCTTCTTCTTTCAACATCTCTCAAATTACAAAAAATTGTCATTATCAATGTCGCCAGAGTCTTAGGCAGTCTTGTATTGCTTCACAAAAAACTTTCTATCTAGACTGTTTGTTTTTGTAATTTTTTCAGATTTGGAGTATCCATGTTAACCACTTTACCTATTTGTATTTTATTAGTTTTGAAAATAATTGAAAAATAAGGTCGTTTTTATTGTCGTTGAAGTTTTACCCAGACTTGTTTGGCTTAACTCATTACATTCTATTCATACTGTTTGTTTGAAATGTTTATTTTATTTTTGGAATCGCAATGATATCCACTTTACTTTTTCTTAATTTTTGAATCAGTAAAATAACTAAAACGTTTTAAATGTCGGCAGAGTTTTACGCAGACTTATTTTGTTTTACACATTTCTTTGTATTCAACTGTTATTTTTCAAATTTTGTTTAGATTTAGAATCCTCATGATATCCACTTTTTTTATTTGTAATTTAACATTATTGAAATTAATAGAAAAATGAGACGTTTTTAATGTCGTCAGAATTTACGGAGTCTTAATTTGCTTCATACGGGTCTATCTATCCAGTCTGTTTGTTTTTATTATTTAGTTTTAGTTTTTGAATCCCTTGATATCCACTTTATTTTTTTTTCTCTCAACATCTTTCAAATTACGAAAAAATTGTCATTATCAATGTCGCCAGAGATGTAGGCAGTCTTGTATTGCTTCACAACACATTCTACCTAGACTATTTGTTTTTATAATTTTTTTAGATTTGGAGTATCCATGTTAACCACTTTACCTATTTGTATTTTATTAATTTTGAAATTAAGAGAAAAATAAGGTCGTTTTTATTATCGTTGCAGGTTTACCCAGACTTGTTTGGCTTCACTCAGGACATTCTATTCGGACTGTTTGTTTTAAGTATTTATTTTCAATTTTTGGAATCGCAATGATATCCACTTCACTTATTTTTTAAGTTTTGAATTATTAAAAAAAATAAAACGTTTTTAATGCCGCAGAGTTTTACGCAGTCTTATTTTGTTTTAAACATTACTTTCTATTCAACTGTTGGTTTTCATATTTTTTTTAGATTTAGAATCCTCATGATATCCACTTTTTCATTTGTAATTTAACATTATTGAAATTAATAGAAAAATAAGACGTTTTTAATGTCGTCAAAATTTACGCAGTCTCAATTTGCTTCATACGGGTCTATCTATCCAGTCTGTTTGTTTTTATTATTTAGTTTTAGTTTTTGAATCCCTTGATATCCACTTTACTTTCTTCTTCTTTCAACATTTCTCAAATTACAAAAAATTTTCATTATCACATGTCGCCAGAGTCTTAGGCAGTCTTGTATTGCTTCACAAAATCTTTCTATCTATACTGTTTGTTTTTGCAATTTTTTTAGATTTGGAGTATCCATGTTAACCACTTTTCCTATTGGCATTTTATTATTTTTTAAAATAATTCAAAAATAAGGTCGTTTTTATTGTCGTTGAAGTTTTACCAAGACTTGTTTGGCTTCACTCAGGACATTCTATTCGGACTGTTTGTTTTAAATATATATTTTTATTTTTGGAATCGCAATGATATCCACTTCACTTATTTTTTAAGTTTTGAATTATTAAAAAAAATAAAACGTTTTTAATGTCGACACAGTTTTACGGAGTCTTATTTTGATGTACGCATGACTGTCTATTAAACTGTTGGTTTTCATAATTTTTTTTAGATTTAGAATCCTCATGATATCCACTTTTTTTATTTGTATTTTTACATTATTGAAATTAATAGAAAAATAAGACGTTTTTAATGTCGTCAAAATTTATGCAGTCTCAATTTGTTTCATACGGGTCTATCTATCCCGTCTGTTTGTTTTTAATATTTAGTTTTAGTTTTTGAATCCCTTGATATCCACTTCACTTATTTTTTAATTTTTGAATTATTAAAAAAAATAAAACGTTTTTAATGTCGCAGAGTTTTACGCAGTCTTATTTTGTTTTACACATTACTTTCTATTCAACTGTTGGTTTTCATATTTTTTTTAGATTTAGAATCCTTATGATATCCAATTTTTTATTTGTAATTTAACATTATTGAAATTAATAGAAAAATAAGACGTTTTTAATGTCGTCAAAATTTACGCAGTCTCAATTTGCTTTATACGGATCTATCTATCCAGTATGTTTGTGTTTATTATTTAGTTTTAGTTTTTGAATCCCTTGATATCCACTTTACTTCCATTTTCCTTCAACATTTCTCAAATTACCAAAAATTGTCATTATCAATGTCGCCAGAGTTGTAGGATGTCTAGTATTGCTCCCAACACATTCTACCTAGACCGTTTGTTTTTGTAATTTTTTTTATATTTGGAGTATCCATGTTAACCACTTCACCTATTTGATTTTATTAATTTGGAAATTAATTGAAAAATAAGGTCGTTTTTAATGTCGTTGAAGTTTTACCCAGTCTATTTTGGCTTCACTCAGGACATTCTATTCAGACTGTTTGTTTTAAATATTAATTTTTTTGTTTTTGGAATCGCAATGATATCCACTTCACTTATTTTTTAATTTATGAATTATTAAAAAGAATAAAACGTTTTTAATGTCGCAGAGTTTTACGCAGTCTTATTTTGTTTTACACATTACTTTCTATTCAACTGTTGGTTTTCATATTTTTTTTAGATTTAGAATCATCATGATATCCACTTTTTTATTTGTAATTTAACATTATTGAAATTAATAGAAAAATAAGACGTTTTTAATGTCGTCAAAATTTACGCAGTCTCAATTTGCTTCATACGGGTCTATCTATCCAGTCTGTTTGTTTTTATTATTTAGTTTTAGTTTTTGAATCCCTTGATATCCACTTTACTTTCTTCTTCTTTCAACATTTCTCAAATTACAAAAAATTTTCATTATCACAGGTCGCCAGAGTCTTAGGCAGTCTTGTATTGCTTCACAAAAAACTTTCTATCTATACTGTTTGTTTTTGCAAATTTTTTAGATTTGGAGTGTCCATGTTAACCACTTTACCTATTTGCATTTTATTATTTTTAAAATAAGTGAAAAATAAGGTCGTTTTTATTGTCGTTGAAGTTTTACCAAGACTTGTTTGGCTTCACTCAGGACATTCTATTCGGACTGTTTGTTTTAAATATTTATTTTTATTTTTGGAATCGCAATGATATCCACTTCACTTATTTTTTAAGTTTTGAATTATTAAAAAAAATAAAACGTTTTTAATGTCGACACAGTTTTACGCAGTCTTATTTTGATGTACGCATGACTGTCTATTAAACTGTTGGTTTTCATAATTTTTTTAGGATTTAGAATCCTCATGATATCCACTTTTTTTATTTGTAATTTAAAATTATTGAAATTAATAGAAAAATAAGACGTTTTTAATGTCGTCAGAATTTACGCAGTCTTAATTTGCTTCATACGGGTCTATCTATCCAGTCTGTTTGTTTTTATTATTTAGTTTTAGTTTCTGAATCCCTTGATATCCATTTTACTTTCTTCTTCTTTCAACATCTCTCAAATTACAAAAAATTGTCATTATCAATGTCGCCAGAGTCTTAGGCAGTCTTGTATTGCTTCACAAAAAACTTTCTATCTAGACTGTTTGTTTTTGTAATTTTTTCAGATTTGGAGTATCCATGTTAACCACTTTACCTATTTGTATTTTATTAGTTTTGAAAATAATTGAAAAATAAGGTCGTTTTTATTGTCGTTGAAGTTTTACCCAGACTTGTTTGGCTTAACTCATTACATTCTATTCATACTGTTTGTTTGAAATGTTTATTTTATTTTTGGAATCGCAATGATATCCACTTTACTTTTTCTTAATTTTTGAATCAGTAAAATAACTAAAACGTTTTAAATGTCGGCAGAGTTTTACGCAGACTTATTTTGTTTTACACATTTCTTTGTATTCAACTGTTATTTTTCAAATTTTGTTTAGATTTAGAATCCTCATGATATCCACTTTTTTTATTTGTAATTTAACATTATTGAAATTAATAGAAAAATGAGACGTTTTTAATGTCGTCAGAATTTACGGAGTCTTAATTTGCTTCATACGGGTCTATCTATCCAGTCTGTTTGTTTTTATTATTTAGTTTTAGTTTTTGAATCCCTTGATATCCACTTTATTTTTTTTTCTCTCAACATCTTTCAAATTACGAAAAAATTGTCATTATCAATGTCGCCAGAGATGTAGGCAGTCTTGTATTGCTTCACAACACATTCTACCTAGACTATTTGTTTTTATAATTTTTTTAGATTTGGAGTATCCATGTTAACCACTTTACCTATTTGTATTTTATTAATTTTGAAATTAAGAGAAAAATAAGGTCGTTTTTATTATCGTTGCAGGTTTACCCAGACTTGTTTGGCTTCACTCAGGACATTCTATTCGGACTGTTTGTTTTAAGTATTTATTTTCAATTTTTGGAATCGCAATGATATCCACTTCACTTATTTTTTAAGTTTTGAATTATTAAAAAAAATAAAACGTTTTTAATGCCGCAGAGTTTTACGCAGTCTTATTTTGTTTTAAACATTACTTTCTATTCAACTGTTGGTTTTCATATTTTTTTTAGATTTAGAATCCTCATGATATCCACTTTTTCATTTGTAATTTAACATTATTGAAATTAATAGAAAAATAAGACGTTTTTAATGTCGTCAAAATTTACGCAGTCTCAATTTGCTTCATACGGGTCTATCTATCCAGTCTGTTTGTTTTTATTATTTAGTTTTAGTTTTTGAATCCCTTGATATCCACTTTACTTTCTTCTTCTTTCAACATTTCTCAAATTACAAAAAATTTACATTATCACATGTCGCCAGAGTCTTAGGCAGTCTTGTATTGCTTCACAAAACACATTCTATCTAGACTGTTTGTTTTTGTAATTTTTTTATCTTTGGAGTATCCATGTTAACCACTTTACCTATTTGCATTTTATTATTTTTTAAAATAATTGAAAAATAAGGTCGTTTTTATTGTCATTGAAGTTTTACCAAGCCTTGTTTGGCTTCACTCAGGACATTCTATTCGAACTGTTTGTTTCAATATTTATTTTTATTTTTGGAATCGCAATGATATCCACTTCACTTATTTTTTAAGTTTTGAATTATTAAACAAAATAAAACGTTTTTAATGTCGACACAGTTTTACGGAGTCTTATTTTGATGTACGCATGACTGTCTATTAAACTGTTGGTTTTCATAATTTTTTTTAGATTTAGAATCCTCATGATATCCACTTTTTTTATTTGTATTTTTACATAATTGAAATTAATAGAAAAATAAGACGTTTTTAATGTCGTCAAAATTTACGCAGTCTCAATTTGCTTCATACGGGTCTATCTATCCAGTCTGTTTGTTTTTATTATTTAGTTTTAGTTTTTGAATCCCTTGATATCCACTTCACTTATTTTTTAATTTTATTAATTATTAAAAAAAATAAAACGTTTTTAATGCCGCAGAGTTTTAGGCAGTCTTATTTTGTTTTACACATTACTTTCTATTCAACTGTTGGATTTCATATTTTTTTTAGATTTAGAATCCCCATGATATCCACTTTTTTATTTGTAATTTAACATTATTGAAATTAATAGAAAAATAAAACGTTTTTAATGTCGTCAAAATTTACGCAGTCTCAATTTGCTTCATACGGGTCTATCTATCCAGTCTGTTTGTTTTTAATATTTAGTTTTACTTTTTGAATTCCTTGATATCCACTTTACCTTTTTTTTTCTTTCAACATTTCTCAAATTACGAAAAATTGTCACTATCAATGTCGCCAGAGTTGTAGGATGTCTTGTGTTGCTCCCAACACATTCTACCTAGACCGTTTGTTTTTGTAATTTTTTTAATATTTGGAGTATCCATGTTAACCACTTCACCTATTTGATTTTATTAATTTGGAAATTAATTGAAAAATAAGGTCGTTTTTAATGTCGTTGAAGTTTTACCCAGTCTAGTTTGGCTTCACTCAGGACATTCTATTCAGACTGTTTGTTTTAAATATTAATTTTTTTGTTTTTGGAATCGCAATGATATCCACTTCACTTATTTTTTAATTTTTGAATTATTAAAAAAAATAAAACGTTTTTAATGTCGCAGAGTTTTACGCAGTCTTATTTTGTTTTACTCATTACTTTCTATTCAACTGTTGGTTTTCATATTTTTTTTAGATTTAGAATCCCCATGATATCCACTTTTTTATTTGTAATTTAACATTATTGAAATTAATAGAAAAAAAAGACGTTTTTAATGTCGTCAAAATTTACGCAGTCTCAATTTCCTTCATACGGGTCTATCTATCCAGTCTGTTTGTTTTTATTATTTAGTTTTAGTTTTTGAATCCCTTGATATCCACTTCACTTATTTTTTAATTTTTGAATTATTAAAAAAAATAAAACGTTTTTAATGTCGCAGAGTTTTACGCAGTCTTAATTTGTTTTACACATTACTTTCTATTCAACTGTTGGTCTTCATATTTTTTTTAGATTTAGAATCCCCATGATATCCACTTTTTTATTTGTAATTTACCATTATTGAAATTAATAGAAAAATAAGACGTTTTTAATGTCGTCAAAATTTACGCAGTCTCAATTTGCTTCATACGGGTCTATCTATCCAGTCTGTTTGTTTTTATTATTTAGTTTTAGTTTTTGAATCCCTTGATATCCACTTCACTTATTTTTTAATTTTTGAATTATTAAAAAAAATAAAACGTTTTTAATGTCGCAGAGTTTTACGCAGTCTTATTTTGTTTTACACATTACTTTCTATTCAACTGTTGGTTTTCATATTTGTTTTTAGATTTAGAATCCCCATGATATCCACTTTTTTATTTGTAATTTAACATTATTGAAATTAATAGAAAAATAAGACGTTTTTAATGTCGTCAAAATTTACGCAGTCTCAATTTGCTTCATACGGGTCTATCTATCCAGTCTGTTTGTGTTTATTATTTAGTTTTAGTTTTTGAATCCCTTGATATCCACTTCACTTATTTTTTAATTTTTGAATTATTAAAAAAAATAAAACGTTTTTAATGTCGCAGAGTTTTACGCAGTCTTATTTTGTTTTACACATTACTTTCTATTCAACTGTTGGTTTTCATATTTTTTTCAGATTTAGAATCCCCATGATATCCACTTTTTTATTTGTAATTTAACATTATTGAAATTAATAGAAAAATAAGACGTTTTTAATGTCGTCAAAATTTACGCAGCCTCAATTTGCTTCATACGGGTCTATCTATTCAGTCTGTTTGTTTTTATTATTTAGTTTTAGTTTTTGAATCCCTTGATATCCACTTTACTTCCATTTTCCTTCAACATTTCTCAAATTACCAAAAATTGTCATTATCAATGTCGCCAGAGTTGTAGGATGTATTGTATTGCTCCCAACACATTCTACCTAGACCGTTTGTTTTTGTAATTTTTTTTATATTTGGAGTATCCATGTTAACCACTTCACCTATTTGATTTTATTAATTTGGAAATTAATTGAAAAATAAGGTCGTTTTTAATGTCGTTGAAGTTTTACCCAGTCTAGTTTGGCTTCACTCAGGACATTCTATTCAGACTGTTTGTTTTAAATATTAATTTTTTTGTTTTTGGAATCGCAATGATATCCACTTCTCTTATTTTTTAATTTTTGAATTATTAAAAAAAATAAAATGTTTTTAATGTCGCAGAGTTTTACGCAGTCTTATTTTGTTTTACACATTACTTTCTATTCAACTGTTGGTTTTCATATTTGTTTTTAGATTTAGAATCCCCATGATATCCACTTTTTTATTTGTAATTTAACATTATTGAAATTAATAGGAAAATAAGACGTTTTTAATGTCGTCAAAATTTACGCAGTCTCAATTTGCTTCATACGGGTCTATCTATCCAGTCTGTTTGTTTTTATTATTTAGTTTTAGTTTTTGAATCCCTTGATATCCACTTTACTTTCTTCTTCTTTCAACATTTCTCAAATTACAAAAAATTTTCATTATCACAGGTCGCCAGAGACTTAGGCAGTCTTGTATTGCTTCACAAAAAACTTTCTATCTATACTGTTTGTTTTTGCAATTTTTTTAGATTTGGAGTGTCCATGTTAACCACTTTACCTTTTTGCATTTTATTATTTTTAAAATAATTGAAAAATAAGGTCGTTTTTAATGTCGTTGAAGTTTTACCCAGTCTAGTTTGGCTTCACTCAGGACATTCTATTCAGACTGTTTGTTTTAAATATTAATTTTTTTGTTTTTGGAATCGCAATGATATCCACTTCACTTATTTTTTAATTTTTGAATTATTAAAAAAAATAAAACGTTTTTAATGTTGCAGAGTTTTACGCAGTCTTATTTTGTTTTACACATTACTTTCTATTCAACTGTTGGTTTTCATATTTGTTTTTAGATTTAGAATCCCCATGATATCCACTTTTTTATTTGTAATTTAACATTATTGAAATTAATAGAAAAATAAGACGTTTTTAATGTCGTCAAAATTTACGCAGTCTCAATTTGCTTCATACGGGTCTATCTATCCAGTCTGTTTGTGTTTATTATTTAGTTTTAGTTTTTGAATCCCTTGATATCCACTTCACTTATTTTTTAATTTTTGAATTATTAAAAAAAATAAAACGTTTTTAATGTCGCAGAGTTTTACGCAGTCTTATTTTGTTTTACACATTACTTTCTATTCAACTGTTGGTTTTCATATTTTTTTCAGATTTAGAATCCCCATGATATCCACTTTTTTATTTGTAATTTAACATTATTGAAATTAATAGAAAAATAAGACGTTTTTAATGTCGTCAAAATTTACGCAGCCTCAATTTGCTTCATACGGGTCTATCTATCCAGTCTGTTTGTTTTTATTATTTAGTTTTAGTTTTTGAATCCCTTGATATCCACTTCACTTATTTTTTAATTTTTTAATTATTAAAAAAAATAAAACGTTTTTAATGTCGCAGAGTTTTACACAGTCTTATTTTGTTTTACACATTACTTTCTATTCAACTGTTGGTTTTCATATTTTTTTTAGATTTAGAATCCCCATGATATCCACTTTTTTATTTGTAATTTACCATTATTGAAATTAATAGAAAAATAAGACGTTTTTAATGTCGTCAAAATTTACGCAGTCTCAATTTGCTTCATACGGGTCTATCTATCCAGTCTGTTTGTTTTTATTATTTAGTTTTAGTTTTTGAATCCCTTGATATCCACTTCACTTATTTTTTAATTTTTTAATTATTAAAAAAAATAAAACGTTTTTAATGTCGCAGAGTTTTACACAGTCTTATTTTGTTTTACACATTACTTTCTATTCAACTGTTGGTTTTCATATTTTTTTTAGATTTAGAATCCCCATGATATCCACTTTTTTATTTGTAATTTACCATTATTGAAATTAATAGAAAAATAAGACGTTTTTAATGTCGTCAAAATTTACACAGTCTCAATTTGCTTCATATGAGTCTATCTATTCAGTCTGTTTGTTTTTATTATTTAGTTTTAGTTTTTGAATCCCTTGATATCCACTTCACTTATTTTTTAATTTTTGAATTATTAAAAAAAATAAAACGTTTTTAATGTCGCAGAGTTTTACGCAGTCTTATTTTGTTTTACACATTACTTTCTATTCAACTGTTGGTTTTCATATTTTTATTAGATTTAGAATCCCCATGATATCCACTTTTTTATTTGTAATTTACCATTATTGAAATTAATAGAAAAATAAGACGTTTTTAATGTCGTCAAAATTTACGCAGTCTCAATTTGCTTCATACGGGTCTATCTATCCAGTCTGTTTGTTTTTATTATTTAGTTTTAGTTTTTGAATCCCTTGATATCCACTTTACTTTCTTCTTCTTTCAACATTTCTCAAATTACAAAAAATTTTCATTATCACATGTCGCCAGAGTCTTAGGCAGTCTTGTATTGCTCCACAAAATCTTTCTATCTATACTGTTTGTTTTTGCAATTTTTTTAGATTTGGAGTATCCATGTTAACCACTTTTCCTATTGGCATTTTATTATTTTTTAAAATAATTGAAAAATAAGGTCGTTTTTATTGTCGTTGAAGTTTTACCAAGACTTGTTTGGCTTCACTCAGGACATTCTATTCGGACTGTTTGTTTTAAATATATATTTTTATTTTTGGAATCGCAATGATATCTACTTCACTTATTTTTTAAGTTTTGAATTATTAAAAAAAATAAAACGTTTTTAATGTCGACACAGTTTTACGGAGTCTTATTTTGATGTACGCATGACTGTCTATTAAACTGTTGGTTTTCATAATTTTTTTTAGATTTAGAATCCTCATGATATCCACTTTTTTTATTTGTATTTTTACATTATTGAAATTAATAGAAAAATAAGACGTTTTTAATGTCGTCAAAATTTATGCAGTCTCAATTTGCTTCATACGGGTCTATCTATCCCGTCTGTTTGTTTTTAATATTTAGTTTTAGTTTTTGAATCCCTTGATATCCACTTCACTAATTTTTTAATTTTTGAATTATTAAAAAAAATAAAACATTTTTAATGTCGCAGAGTTTTACGCAGTCTTATTTTGTTTTACACATTACTTTCTATTCAACTGTTGGTTTTCATATTTTTTTTAGATTTAGAATCCTTATGATATCCAATTTTTTATTTGTAATTTAACATTATTGAAATTAATAGAAAAATAAGACGTTTTTAATGTCGTCAAAATTTACGCAGTCTCAATTTGCTTCATACGGATCTATCTATCCAGTATGTTTGTGTTTATTATTTAGTTTTAGTTTTTGAATCCCTTGATATCCACTTTACTTCCATTTTCCTTCAACATTTCTCAAATTACCAAAAATTGTCATTATCAATGTCGCCAGAGTTGTAGGATGTCTTGTATTGCTCCCAACACATTCTACCTAAACCGTTTGTTTTTGTAATTTTTTTTATATTTGGAGTATCCATGTTAACCACTTCACCTATTTGATTTTATTAATTTGGAAATTAATTGAAAAATAAGGTCGTTTTTAATGTTGTTGAAGTTTTACCCAGTCTAGTTTGGCTTCACTCAGGACATTCTATTCAGACTGTTTGTTTTAAATATTAATTTTTTTGTTTTTGGAATCGCAATGATATCCACTTCACTTATTTTTTAATTTATGAATTATTAAAAAGAATAAAACGTTTTTAATGTCGCAGAGTTTTACGCAGTCTTATTTTGTTTTACACATTACTTTCTATTCAACTGTTGGTTTTCATATTTTTTTTAGATTTAGAATCATCATGATATCCACTTTTTTATTTGTAATTTAACAATATTGAAATTAATAGAAAAATAAGACGTTTTTAATGTTGTCAAAATTTACGCAGTCTCAATTTGCTTCATACGGGTCTATCTATCCAGTCTGTTTGTTTTTATTATTTAGTTTTAGTTTTTGAATCCCTTGATATCCACTTTACTTTCTTCTTCTTTCAACATTTCTCAAATTACAAAAAATTTTCATTATCACAGGTCGCCAGAGTCTTAGGCAGTCTTGTATTGCTTCACAAAAAACTTTCTATCTATACTGTTTGTTTTTGCAATTTTTTTAGATTTGGAGTGTCCATGTTAACCACTTTACCTATTTGCATTTTATTATTTTTAAAATAATTGAAAAATAAGGTCGTTTTTATTGTCGTTGAAGTTTTACCAAGACTTGTTTGGCTTCACTCAGGACATTCTATTCGGACTGTTTGTTTTAAATATTTATTTTTATTTTTGGAATCGCAATGATATCCACTTCACTTATTTTTTAAGTTTTGAATTATTAAAAAAAATAAAACGTTTTTAATGTCGACACAGTTTTACGGAGTCTTATTTTGATGTACGCATGACTGTCTATTAAACTGTTGGTTTTCATAATTTTTTTAGATTTAGAATCATCATGATATCCACTTTTTTATTTGTAATTTAACATTATTGAAATTAATAGAAAAATAAGACGTTTTTAATGTCGTCAACATTTACGCAGTCTCAATTTGCTTCATACGGGTCTATCTATCCAGTCTGTTTGTGTTTATTATTTAGTTTTAGTTTTTGAATCCCTTGATATCCACTTTACTTCCTTTTTCCTTCAACTTTTCTCAAATTACCAAAAATTGTCATTATCAATGTCGCAAGAGTTTTAGGCAGTCTTGTATTGCTTCACAAAACACATTCTATATAGACCGTTTGTTTTTGTAATTTTTTTTATATTTGGAGTATCCATGTTAACCACTTCACCTATTTGATTTTATTAATTTGGAAATTAATTGAAAAATAAGGTCGTTTTTAATGTCGTTGAAGTTTTACCCAGTCTAGTTTGGCTTCACTCAGGACATTCTATTCAGACTGTTTGTTTTAAATATTAATTTTTTTGTTTTTGGAATCGCAATGATATCCACTTCACTTATTTTTTAATTTTTGAATTATTAAAAAAAATAAAACGTTTTTAATGTCGCAGAGTTTTACGCAGTCTTATTTTGTTTTACACATTACTATCTATTCAACTGTTGGTTTTCATATTTGTTTTTAGATTTAGAATCCCCATGATATCCACCTTTTTATTTGTAATTTAACATAATTGAAATTAATAGAAAAATAAGACGTTTTTAATGTCGTCAAAATTTACGCAGTCTCAATTTGCTTCATACGGGTCTATCTATCCAGTCTGTTTGTGTTTATTATTTAGTTTTAGTTTTTGAATCCCTTGATATCCACTTCACTTATTTTTTAATTTTTGAATTATTAAAAAAAATAAAACGTTTTTAATGTCGCAGAGTTTTACGCAGTCTTATTTTGTTTTACACATTACTTTCTATTCAACTGTTGGTTTTCATATTTTTTTCAGATTTAGAATCCCCATGATATCCACTTTTTTATTTGTAATTTAACATTATTGAAATTAATAGAAAAATAAGACGTTTTTAATGTCGTCAAAATTTACACAGTCTCATTTTGCTTCATATGAGTCTATCTATTCAGTCTGTTTGTTTTTATTATTTAGTTTTAGTTTGTGAATCCCTTGATATCTACTTCACTTATTTTTTAATTTTTGAATTATTAAAAAAAATAAAACGTTTTTATTGTCGCAGAGTTTTACGCAGTCTTATTTTGTTTTACACATTACTTTCTATTCAACTGTTGGTTTTCATATTTTTTTTAGATTTAGAATCCCCATGATATCCACTTTTTTATTTGTAATTTACCATTATTGAAATTAATAGAAAAATAAGACGTTTTTGATGTCGTCAAAATTTACGCAGTCTCAATTTGCTTCATACGGGTCTATCTATCAAGTCTGTTTGTTTTTATTATTTAGTTTTAGTTTTTGAATCCCTTGATATCCACTTTACTTTCTTCTTCTTTCAACATTTCTCAAATTACAAAAAATTTTCATTATCACATGTCGCCAGAGTCTTAGGCAGTCTTGTATTGCTTCACAAAATCTTTCTATCTATACTGTTTGTTTTTGCAATTTTTTTAGATTTGGAGTATCCATGTTAACCACTTTTCCTATTGGCATTTTATTATTTTTTAAAATAATTGAAAAATAAGGTCGTTTTTATTGTCGTTGAAGTTTTACCAAGACTTGTTTGGCTTCACTCAGGACATTCTATTCGGACTGTTTGTTTTAAATATTTATTTTTATTTTTGGAATCGCAATGATATCCACTTCACTTATTTTTTAAGTTTTGAATTATTAAAAAAAATAAAACGTTTTTAATGTCGACACAGTTTTACGGAGTCTTATTTTGATGTACGCATGACTGTCTATTAAACTGTTGGTTTTCATAATTTTTTTAGATTTAGAATCCTCATGATATCCACTTTTTTTATTTGTATTTTTACATTATTGAAATTAATAGAAAAATAAGACGTTTTTAATGTCGTCAAAATTTATGCAGTCTCAATTTGCTTCATACGGGTCTATCTATCCAGTCTGTTTGTTTTTATTATTTAGTTTTAGTTTTTGAATCCCTTAATATCCACTTTGCTTCCATTTTCCTTCAACATTTCTCAAATTACCAAAAATTGTCATTATCAATGTCGCCAGAGTTGTAGGATGTCTTGTATTGCTCCCAACACATTCTACCTAGACCGTTTGTTTTTGTAATTTTTTTTATATTTGGAGTATCCATGTTAACCACTTCACCTATTTGATTTTATTAATTTGGAAATTAATTGAAAAATAAGGTCGTTTTTAATGTCGTTGAAGTTTTACCCAGTCTAGTTTGGCTTCACTCAGGACATTCTATTCAGACTGTTTGTTTTAAATATTAATTTTTTTGTTTTTGGAATCGCAATGATATCCACTTCACTTATTTTTTAATTCTTGAATTATTAAAAAAAATAAAACGTTTTTAATGTCGCAGAGTTTTACGCAGTCTTATTTTGTTTTACACATTACTTTCTATTCAACTGTTGGTTTTCATATTTGTTTTTAGATTTAGAATCCCCATGATATCCACTTTTTTATTTGTAATTTAACATTATTGAAATTAATAGAAAAATAAGACGTTTTTAATGTCGTCAAAATTTACGCAGTCTAAATTTGCTTCATACGGGTCTATCTATCCAGTCTGTTTGTGTTTATTATTTAGTTTTAATTTTTGAATCCCTTGATATCCACTTTGCTTCCATTTTCCTTCAACATTTCTCAAATTACCAAAAATTGTCATTATCAATGTCGCCAGAGTTGTAGGATTGTCTTGTATTGCTCCCAACACATTCTACCTAGACCGTTTGTTTTTGTAATTTTTTTTATATTTGGAGTATCCATGTTAACTACTTCACCTATTTGATTTTATTAATTTGGAAATTAATTGAAAAATAAGGTCGTTTTTAATGTCGTTGAAGTTTTACCCAGTCTAGTTTGGCTTCACACAGGACATTCTATTCAGACTGTTTGTTTTAAATATTAATTTTTTTGTTTTTGGAATCGCAATAATATCCACTTCACCTATTTTTTAATTTTTGAATTATTAAAAAAAATAAAACGTATTTAATGTCGCAGAGTTTTACACAGTCTTATTTTGTTTTAAACATTACTTTCTATTCAACTGTTGGTTTTCATATTTTTTTTAGATTTAGAATCCCCATGATATCCACTTTCTTATTTGTAATTTACCATTATTGAAATTAATAGAAAAATAAGACGTTTTTAATGTCGTCAAAATTTACGCAGTCTCAATTTGCTTCATACGGGTCTATCTATCCAGTCTGTTTGTGTTTATTATTTAGTTTTAATTTTTGAATCCCTTGATATCCACTTTGCTTCCATTTTCCTTCAACATTTCTCAAATTACCAAAAATTGTCATTATCAATGTCGCCAGAGTTGTAGGATTGTCTTGTATTGCTCCCAACACATTCTACCTAGACCGTTTGTTTTTGTAATTTTTTTTATATTTGGAGTATCCATGTTAACTACTTCACCTATTTGATTTTATTAATTTGGAAATTAATTGAAAAATAAGGTCGTTTTTAATGTCGTTGAAGTTTTACCCAGTCTAGTTTGGCTTCACACAGGACATTCTATTCAGACTGTTTGTTTTAAATATTAATTTTTTTGTTTTTGGAATCGCAATGATATCCACTTCACCTATTTTTTAATTTTTGAATTATTAAAAAAAATAAAACGTTTTTAATGTCGCAGAGTTTTACGCAATCTTATTTTGTTTTACACATTACTTTCTATTCAACTGTTGGTTTTCATAATTTTTTTTAGATTAAGAATCCTCATGATATCCACTTTTTTTATTTGTATTTTTACATTATTGAAATTAATAGAAAAATAAGACGTTTTTAATGTCGTCAAAATTTACGCAATCTCAATTTGCTTCATACGGGTCTATCTATCCAGTCTGTTTGTTTTTATTATTTAGTTTTAGTTTTTGAATCCCTTGATATCCACTTCACTTATTTTTTAATTTTTGAATTATTAAAAAAAATAAAACAGTTTTAATGTCGCAGAGTTTTACGCAGTCTTATTTTGTTTTACACATTACTTTCTATTCAACTGTTGGTTTTCATATTTTTTTCAGATTTAGAATCCCCATGATATCCACTTTTTTTATTTGTAATTTAACATTATTGAAATTAATAGAAAAATAAGACGTTTTTAATGTCGTCAAAATTTACGCAGTCCCAATTTGCTTCATACGGGTCTATCTATCCAGTCTGTTTTTATTATTTAGTTTTAGTTTTTGAATCCCTTGATATCCACTTTACTTTCTTCTTCTTTCAACATTTCTCAAATTACAAAAAATTTTCATTATCACATGTCGCCAGAGTCTTAGGCAGTCTTGTATTGCTTCACAAAATCTTTCTATCTATACTGTTTGTTTTTGCAATTTTTTTAGATTTGGAGTATCCATGTTAACCACTTTACCTATTTGCATTTTATTATTTTTTAAAATAATTGAAAAATAAGGTCGTTTTTATTGTCGTTGAAGTTTTACCAAGACTTGTTTGGCTTCACTCAGGACATTCTATTCGGACTGTTTGTTTTAAATATTTATTTTTATTTTTGGAATCACAATGATATCCACTTCACTTATTTTTTAAGTTTTGAATTATTAAAAAAAATAAAACGTTTTTAATGTCGACACAGTTTTACGGAGTCTTATTTTGATGTACGCATGACTGTCTATTAAACTGTTGGTTTTCATAATTTTTTTTAGATTTGGAATCCTCATGATATCCACTTTTTTTATTTGTATTTTTACATTATTGAAATTAATAGAAAAAAAGGACGTTTTTAATGTCGTCAAAATTTACGCAGTCTCAATTTGCTTCATACGAGTCTATCTATCCAGTCTGTTTGTGTTTATTATTTAGTTTTAGTTTTTGAATCCCTTGATATCCACTTTGCTTCCATTTTCCTTCAACATTTCTCAAATTACAGAAAATTGTCATTATCAATGTCGCCAGAGTTGTAGGATGTCTTGTATTGCTCCCAACACATTCTACTTAGACCGTTTGTTTTTGTAATTTTTTTTATATTTGGAGTATCCATGTTAACTACTTCACCTATTTGATTTTATTAATTTGGAAATTAATTGAAAAATAAGGTCGTTTATAATGTCGTTGAAGTTTTACCCAGTCTAGTTTGGCTTCACACAGGACATTCTATTCAGACTGTTTGTTTTAAATATTAATTTTTTTGTTTTTGGAATCGCAATGATATCCACTTCACCTATTTTTTAATTTTTGAATTATTAAAAAAAATAAAACGTTTTTAATGTCGCAGAGTCTTACGCAATCTTATTTTGTTTTACACATTACTTTCTATTCAACTGTTGGTTTTCATAATTTTTTTTAGATTTAGAATCCTCATGATATCCACTTTTTTTATTTGTATTTTTACATTATTGAAATTAATAGAAAAATAAGACGTTTTTAATGTCGTCAAAATTTACGCAATCTCAATTTGCTTCATACGGGTCTATCTATCCAGTCTGTTTGTTTTTATTATTTAGTTTTAGTTTTTGAATCCCTTGATATCCACTTCACTTATTTTTTAATTTTTGAATTATTAAAAAAAATAAAACGTTTTTAATGTCGCAGAGTTTTACGCAGTCTTATTTTGTTTTACACATTACTTTCTATTCAACTGTTGGTTTTCATATTTTTTTCAGATTTGGAATCCCCATGATATCCACTTTTTTATTTGTAATTTAACATTATTGAAATTAATAGAAAAATAAGACGTTTTTAATGTCGTCAAAATTTACGCAGTCTCAATTTGCTTCATACGGGTCTATCTATCCAGTCTGTTTGTTTTTATTATTTAGTTTTAGTTTTTGAATCCCTTGATATCCACTTCACTTATTTTTTAATTTTTGAATTATTAAGAAAAATAAAACGTTTTTAATGTCGTAGAGTTTTACGCAGTCTTATTTTGTTTTACACATTACTTTCTATTCAACTGTTGGTTTTCATATTTTTTTCAGATTTAGAATCCCCATGATATCCACTTTTTTATTTGTAATTTAACATTATTGAAATTAATAGAAAAATAAGACGTTTTTAATGTCGTCAAAATTTACGCAGTCTCAATTTGCTTCATACTAGTCTATCTATCCTGTCTGTTTGTTTTTATTATTTAGTTTTAGTTTTTCAATCCCTTGATAACCACTTCACTTATTTTTTAATTTTTTAATTATTAAAAAAAATAAAACGTTTTTAATGTCGCAGAGTTTTACACAGTCTTATTTTGTTTTAAACATTACTTTCTATTCAACTGTTGGTTTTCATATTTTTTTTAGATTTAGAATCCCCATGATATCCACTTTTTTATTTGTAATTTACCATTATTGAAATTAATAGAAAAATAAGACGTTTTTAATGTCGTCAAAATTTACGCAGTCTCAATTTGCTTCATACGGGTCTATCTATCCAGTCTGTTTTTATTATTTAGTTTTAGTTTTTGAATCCCTTGATATCCACTTTACTTTCTTCTTCTTTCAACATTTCTCAAATTACAAAAAATTTTCATTATCACATGTCGCCAGAGTCTTAGGCAGTCTTGTATTGCTTCACAAAATCTTTCTATCTATACTGTTTGTTTTTGCAATTTTTTTAGATTTGGAGTATCCATGTTAACCACTTTACCTATTTGCATTTTATTATTTTTTAAAATAATTGAAAAATAAGGTCGTTTTTATTGTCGTTGAAGTTTTACCAAGACTTGTTTGGCTTCACTCAGGACATTCTATTCGGACTGTTTGTTTTAAATATTTATTTTTATTTTTGGAATCGCAATGATATCCACTTCACTTATTTTTTAAGTTTTGAATTATTAAAAAAAATAAAACGTTTTTAATGTCGACACAGTTTTACAGAGTCTTATTTTGATGTACGCATGACTGTCTATTAAACTGTTGGTTTTCATAATTTTTTTTAGATTTAGAATCCTCATGATATCCACTTTTTTTATTTGTATTTTTACATTATTGAAATTAATAGAAAAATAAGACGTTTTTAATGTCGTCAAAATTTATGCAGTCTCAATTTGCTTCATACGGGTCTATCTATCCAGTCTGTTTGTTTTTATTATTTAGTTTTAGTTTTTGAATCCCTTGATATCCACTTTACTTTCTTCTTCTTTCAACATTTCTCAAATTACAAAAAATTTTCATTATCACATGTCGCCAGAGTCTTAGGCAGTCTTGTATTGCTTCACAAAATCTTTCTATCTATACTGTTTGTTTTTGCAATTTTTTTAGATTTGGAGTATCCATGTTAACCACTTTACCTATTTGCATTTTATTATTTTTTAAAATAATTGAAAAATAAGGTCGTTTTTAATGTCGTCAAAATTTATGCAGTCTCAATTTGCTTCATACGGGTCTATCTATCCAGTCTGTTTGTTTTTATTATTTAGTTTTACTTTTTGAATCCCTTGATATCCACTTTACTTCCTTTTTCCTTCAACTTTTCTAAAATCACCAAAAATTGTGATTATCAATGTCGCAAGAGTTTTAGGCAGTCTTGTATTGCTTCACAAAACACATTCTATATAGACCGTTTGTTTTTGTAATTTTTTTTATATTTGGAGTATCCATGTTAACCACTTCACCTATTTGATTTTATTAATTTGGAAATTAATTGAAAAATAAGGTCGTTTTTAATGTCGTTGAAGTTTTACCCAGTCTAGTTTGGCTTCACACAGGACATTCTATTCAGACTGTTTGTTTTAAATATTAATTTTTTTGTTTTTGGAATCGCAATGATATCCACTTCACCTATTTTTTAATTTTTGAATTATTAAAAAAAATAAAACGTTTTTAATGTCGCAGAGTCTTACGCAATCTTATTTTGTTTTACACATTACTTTCTATTCAACTGTTGGTTTTCATAATTTTTTTTAGTTTTAGAATCCTCATGATATCCTCTTTTTTTATTTGTATTTTTACATTATTGAAATTAATAGAAAAATAAGACGTTTTTAATGTCGTCAAAATTTACGCAATCTCAATTTGCTTCATACGGGTCTATCTATCCAGTCTGTTTGTTTTTATTATTTAGTTTTAGTTTTTGAATCCCTTGATATCCACTTCACTTATTTTTTAATTTTTGAATTATTAAAAAATATAAAACGTTTTTAATGTCGCAGAGTTTTACGCAGTCTTATTTTGTTTTACACATTACTTTCTATTCAACTGTTGGTTTTCATATTTTTTTCAGATTTAGAATCCCCATGATATCCACTTTTTTATTTGTAATTTAACATTATTGAAATTAATAGAAAAATAAGACGTTTTTAATGTCGTCAAAATTTACGCAGTCTCAATTTGCTTCATACTAGTCTATCTATCCTGTCTGTTTGTTTTTATTATTTAGTTTTAGTTTTTCAATCCCTTGATATCCACTTCACTTATTTTTTAATATTTGAATTATTAAAAAAAATAAAACGTTTTTAATGTCGCAGAGTTTTACACAGTCTTATTTTGTTTTAAACATTACTTTCTATTCAACTGTTGGTTTTCATATTTTTTTTAGATTTAGAATCCCCATGATATCCACTTTTTTATTTGTAATTTACCATTATTGAAATTAATAGAAAAATAAGACGTTTTTAATGTCGTCAAAATTTACGCAGTCTCAATTTGCTTCATACGGGTCTATCTATCCAGTCTGTTTTTATTATTTAGTTTTAGTTTTTGAATCCCTTGATATCCACTTTACTTTCTTCTTCTTTCAACATTTCTCAAATTACAAAAAATTTTCATTATCACATGTCGCCAGAGTCTTAGGCAGTCTTGTATTGCTTCACAAAATCTTTCTATCTATACTGTTTGTTTTTGCAATTTTTTTAGATTTGGAGTATCCATGTTAACCACTTTACCTATTTGCATTTTATTATTTTTTAAAATAATTGAAAAATAAGGTCGTTTTTATTGTCGTTGAAGTTTTACCAAGACTTGTTTGGCTTCACTCAGGACATTCTATTCGGACTGTTTGTTTTAAATATTTATTTTTATTTTTGGAATCGCAATGATATCCACTTCACTTATTTTTTTAGTTTTGAATTATTAAAAAAAATAAAACGTTTTTAATGTCGACACAGTTTTACAGAGTCTTATTTTGATGTACGCATGACTGTCTATTAAACTGTTGGTTTTCATAATTTTTTTTAGATTTAGAATCCTCATGATATCCACTTTTTTTATTTGTATTTTTACATTATTGAAATTAATAGAAAAATAAGACGTTTTTAATGTCGTCAAAATTTATGCAGTCTCAATTTGCTTCATACGGGTCTATCTATCCAGTCTGTTTGTTTTTATTATTTAGTTTTACTTTTTGAATCCCTTGATATCCACTTTACTTCCTTTTTCCTTCAACTTTTCTCAAATCACCAAAAATTGTCATTATCAATGTCGCAAGAGTTTTAGGCAGTCTTGTATTGCTTCACAAAACACATTCTATATAGACCGTTTGTTTTTGTAATTTTTTTTATATTTGGAGTATCCATGTTAACCACTTCACCTATTTGATTTTATTAATTTGGAAATTAATTGAAAAATAAGGTCGTTTTTAATGTCGTTGAAGTTTTACCCAGTCTAGTTTGTCTTCACACAGGACATTCTATTCAGACTGTTTGTTTTAAATATTAATTTTTTTGTTTTTGGAATCGCAATGATATCCACTTCACCTATTTTTTAATTTTTGAATTATTAAAAAAAATAAAACGTTTTTAATGTCGCAGAGTCTTACGCAATCTTATTTTGTTTTACACATTACTTTCTATTCAACTGTTGGTTTTCATAATTTTTTTTAGTTTTAGAATCCTCATGATATCCTCTTTTTTTATTTGTATTTTTACATTATTGAAATTAATAGAAAAATAAGACGTTTTTAATGTCGTCAAAATTTACGCAATCTCAATTTGCTTCATACGGGTCTATCTATCCAGTCTGTTTGTTTTTATTATTTAGTTTTAGTTTTTGAATCCCTTGATATCCACTTCACTTATTTTTTAATTTTTGAATTATTAAAAAAAATAAAACGTTTTTAATGTCGCAGAGTTTTACGCAGTCTTATTTTGTTTTACACATTACTTTCTATTCAACTGTTGGTTTTCATATTTTTTTCAGATTTAGAATCCCCATGATATCCACTTTTTTATTTGTAATTTAACATTATTGAAATTAATAGAAAAATAAGACGTTTTTAATGTCGTCAAAATTTACGCAGTCTCTATTTGCTTCATACTAGTCTATCTATCCTATCTGTTTGTTTTTATTATTTAGTTTTAGTTTTTCAATCCCTTGATATCCACTTCACTTATTTTTTAATTTTTGAATTATTAAAAAAAATAAAACGTTTTTAATGTCGCAGAGTTTTACACAGTCTTATTTTGTTTTAAACATTACTTTCTATTCAACTGTTGGTTTTCATATTTTTTTTAGATTTAGAATCCCCATGATATCCACTTTTTTATTTGTAATTTACCATTATTGAAATTAATAGAAAAATAAGACGTTTTTAATGTCGTCAAAATTTACGCAGTCTCAATTTGCTTCATATGAGTCTATCTATCCAGTCTGTTTGTTTTTATTATTTAGTTTTAGTTTTTGAATCCCTTGATATCCACTTCACTTATTTTTTAATTTTTTAATTATTAAAAAAAATAAAACGTTTTTAATGTCGCAGAGTTTTACACAGTCTTATTTTGTTTTAAACATTACTTTCTATTCAACTGTTGGTTTTCATATTTTTTTTAGATTTAGAATCCCCATGATATCCACTTTTTTATTTGTAATTTACCATTATTGAAATTAATAGAAAAATAAGACGTTTTTAATGTCGTCAAAATTTACGCAGTCTCAATTTGCTTCATATGAGTCTATCTATCCAGTCTGTTTGTTTTTATTATTTAGTTTTAGTTTTTGAATCCCTTGATATCCACTTTACTTCCTTTTTCCTTCAACATTTCTCAAATTACCAAAAATTGTCATTATCAATGTCGCCAGAGTTGTAGGATGTCTTGTATTGCTCCCAATACATTCTACCTAGACCGTTTGTTTTTGTAATTTTTTTTATATTTGGAGTGTCCATGTTAACCACTTCACCTATTTGATTTTATTAATTTGGAAATTAATTGAAAAATAAGGTCGTTTATAATGTCGTTGAAGTTTTACCCAGTCTAGTTTGGCTTCACACAGGACATTCTATTCAGACTGTTTGTTTTAAATATTAATTTTTTTGTTTTTGGAATCGCAATGATATCCACTTCACCTATTTTTTAATTTTTGAATTATTAAAAATAATAAAACGTTTTTAATGTCGCAGAGTCTTACGTAATCTTATTTTGTTTTACACATTACTTTCTATTCAACTGTTGGTTTTCATAATTTTTTTTAGATTTAGAATCCTCATGATATCCACTTTTTTTATTTGTATTTTTACATTATTGAAATTAATAGAAAAATAAGACGTTTTTAATGTCGTCAAAATTTACGCAATCTCAATTTGCTTCATACGGGTCTATCTATCCAGTCTGTTTGTTTTTATTATTTAGTTTTAGTTTTTGAATCCCTTGATATCCACTTCACTTATTTTTTAATTTTTTAATTATTAAAAAAAATAAAACGTTTTTAATGTCGCAGAGTTTTACACAGTCTTATTTTGTTTTAAACATTACTTTCTATTCAACTGTTGGTTTTCATATTTTTTTTAGATTTAGAATCCCCATGATATCCACTTTTTTATTTGTAATTTACCATTATTGAAATTAATAGAAAAATAAGACGTTTTTAATGTCGTCAAAATTTACGCAGTCTCAATTTGCTTCATACGGGTCTATCTATCCAGTCTGTTTTTATTATTTAGTTTTAGTTTTTGAATCCCTTGATATCCACTTTACTTTCTTCTTCTTTCAACATTTCTCAAATTACAAAAAATTTTCATTATCACATGTCGCCAGAGTCTTAGGCAGTCTTGTATTGCTTCACAAAATCTTTCTATCTATACTGTTTGTTTTTGCAATTTTTTTAGATTTGGAGTATCCATGTTAACCACTTTACCTATTTGCATTTTATTATTTTTTAAAATAATTGAAAAATAAGGTCGTTTTTATTGTCGTTGAAGTTTTACCAAGACTTGTTTGGCTTCACTCAGGACATTCTATTCGGACTGTTTGTTTTAAATATTTATTTTTATTTTTGGAATCGCAATGATATCCACTTCACTTATTTTTTAAGTTTTGAATTATTAAAAAAAATAAAACGTTTTTAATGTCGACACAGTTTTACAGAGTCTTATTTTGATGTACGCATGACTGTCTATTAAACTGTTGGTTTTCATAATTTTTTTTAGATTTAGAATCCTCATGATATCCACTTTTTTTATTTGTATTTTTACATTATTGAAATTAATAGAAAAATAAGACGTTTTTAATGTCGTCAAAATTTATGCAGTCTCAATTTGCTTCATACGGGTCTATCTATCCAGTCTGTTTGTTTTTATTATTTAGTTTTAGTTTTTGAATCCCTTGATATCCACTTTACTTTCTTCTTCTTTCAACATTTCTCAAATTACAAAAAATTTTCATTATCACATGTCGCCAGAGTCTTAGGCAGTCTTGTATTGCTTCACAAAATCTTTCTATCTATACTGTTTGTTTTTGCAATTTTTTTAGATTTGGAGTATCCATGTTAACCACTTTACCTATTTGCATTTTATTATTTTTTAAAATAATTGAAAAATAAGGTCGTTTTTATTGTCGTTGAAGTTTTACCAAGACTTGTTTGGCTTCACTCAGGACATTCTATTCGGACTGCTTGTTTTAAATATTTATTTTTATTTTTGGAATCGCAATGATATCCACTTCACTTATTTTTTAAGTTTTGAATTATTAAAAAAAATAAAACGTTTTTAATGTCGACACAGTTTTACGGAGTCTTATTTTGATGTACGCATGACTGTCTATTAAACTGATGGTTTTCATAATTTTTTTTAGATTTAGAATCCTCATGATATCCACTTTTTTTATTTGTATTTTTACATTATTGAAATTAATAGAAAAATAAGACGTTTTTAATGTCGTCAAAATTTATGCAGTCTCAATTTGCTTCATACGGGTCTATCTATCCAGTCTGTTTGTTTTTATTATTTAGTTTTACTTTTTGAATCCCTTGATATCCACTTTACTTCCTTTTTCCTTCAACTTTTCTCAAATCACCAAAAATTGTCATTATCAATGTCGCAAGAGTTTTAGGCAGTCTTGTATTGCTTCACAAAACACATTCTATATAGACCGTTTGTTTTTGTAATTTTTTTTATATTTGGAGTATCCATGTTAACCACTTCACCTATTTGATTTTATTAATTTGGAAATTAATTGAAAAATAAGGTCGTTTTTAATGTCGTTGAAGTTTTACCCAGTCTAGTTTGGCTTCACACAGGACATTCTATTCAGACTGTTTGTTTTAAATATTAATTTTTTTGTTTTTGGAATCGCAATGATATCCACTTCACCTATTTTTTAATTTTTGAATTATTAAAAAAAATAAAACGTTTTTAATGTCGCATAGTCTTATGCAATCTTATTTTGTTTTACACATTACTTTCTATTCAACTGTTGGTTTTCATAATTTTTTTTAGATTTAGAATCCTCATGATATCCTCTTTTTTTATTTGTATTTTTACATTATTGAAATTAATAGAAAAATAAGACGTTTTTAATGTCGTCAAAATTTACGCAATCTCAATTTGCTTCATACGTCTCTATCTATCCAGTCTGTTTGTTTTTATTATTTAGTTTTAGTTTTTGAATCCCTTGATATCCACTTCACTTATTTTTTAATTTTTGAATTATTAAAAAAAATAAAACGTTTTTAATGTCGCAGAGTTTTACGCAGTCTTATTTTGTTTTACACATTACTTTCTATTCAACTGTTGGTTTTCATATTTTTTTCAGATTTAGAATCCCCATGATATCCACTTTTTTATTTGTAATTTAACATTATTGAAATTAATAGAAAAATAAGACGTTTTTAATGTCGTCAAAATTTACACAGTCTCTATTTGCTTCATACTAGTCTATCTATCCTGTCTGTTTGTTTTTATTATTTAGTTTTAGTTTTTCAATCCCTTGATATCCACTTCACTTATTTTTTAATTTTTTAATTATTAAAAAAAATAAAACGTTTTTAATGTCACAGAGTTTTACACAGTCTTATTTTGTTTTAAACATTACTTTCTATTCAACTGTTGGTTTTCATATTTTTTTTAGATTTAGAATCCCCATGATATCCACTTTTTTATTTGTAATTTACCATTATTGAAATTAATAGAAAAATAAGACGTTTTTAATGTCGTCAAAATTTACGCAGTCTCAATTTGCTTCATATGAGTCTATCTATCCAGTCTGTTTGTTTTTATTATTTAGTTTTAGTTTTTGAATCCCTTGATATCCACTTCACTTACTTTTTAATTTTTTAATTATTACAAAAAATAAAACGTTTTTAATGTCGCAGAGTTTTACACAGTCTTATTTTGTTTTAAACATTACTTTCTATTCAACTGTTGGTTTTCATATTTTTTTTAGATTTAGAATCCCCATGATATCCACTTTTTTATTTGTAATTTACCATTATTGAAATTAATAGAAAAATAAGACGTTTTTAATGTCGTCAAAATTTACGCAGTCTCAATTTGCTTCATATGAGTCTATCTATCCAGTCTGTTTGTTTTTATTATTTAGTTTTAGTTTTTGAATCCCTTGATATCCACTTTACTTCCTTTTTCCTTCAACATTTCTCAAATTACCAAAAATTGTCATTATCAATGTCGCCAGAGTTGTAGGATGTCTTGTATTGCTCCCAACACATTCTACCTAGACCGTTTGTTTTTGTAATTTTTTTTATATTTGGAGTATCCATGTTAACCACTTCACCTATTTGATTTTATTAATTTGGAAATTAATTGAAAAATAAGGTCGTTTATAATGTCGTTAAAGTTTTACCCAGTCTAGTTTGGCTTCACACAGGACATTCTATTCAGACTGTTTGTTTTAAATATTAATTTTTTTGTTTTTGGAATCGCAATGATATCCACTTCACCTATTTTTTAATTTTTGAATTATTAAAAAAAATAAAACGTTTTTAATGTCGCAGAGTCTTACGCAATCTTATTTTGTTTTACACATTACTTTCTATTCAACTGTTGGTTTTCATAATTTTTTTTAGATTTAGAATCCTCATGATATCCAATTTTTTATTTGTAATTTAACATTATTGAAATTAATAGAAAAATAAGACGTTTTTAATGTCGTCAAAATTTACGCAATCTCAATTTGCTTCATACGGGTCTATCTATCCAGTCTGTTTGTTTTTATTATTTAGTTTTAGTTTTTGAATCCCTTGATATCCACTTCACTTATTTTTTAATTTTTGAATTATTAAAAAAAATAAAACGTTTTTAATGTCACAGAGTTTTACGCAGTCTTATTTTGTTTTACACATTACTTTCTATTCAACTGTTGGTTTTCATATTTTTTTTAGATTTAGAATCCCCATGATATCCACTTTTTTATTTGTAATTTACCATTATTGAAATTAATAGAAAAATAAGACGTTTTTAATGTCGTCAAAATTTACGCAGTCTCAATTTGCTTCATACGGGTCTATCTATCCAGTCTGTTTTTATTATTTAGTTTTAGTTTTTGAATCCCTTGATATCCACTTTACTTTCTTCTTCTTTCAACATTTCTCAAATTACAAAAAATTTTCATTATCACATGTCGCCAGAGTCTTAGGCAGTCTTGTATTGCTTCACAAAATCTTTCTATCTATACTGTTTGTTTTTGCAATTTTTTTAGATTTGGATTATCCATGTTAACCACTTTACCTATTTGCATTTTATTATTTTTTAAAATAATTGAAAAATAAGGTCGTTTTTATTGTCGTTGAAGTTTTACCAAGACTTGTTTGGCTTCACTCAGGACATTCTATTCGGACTGTTTGTTTTAAATATTTATTTTTATTTTTGGAATCGCAATGATATCCACTTCACTTATTTTTTAAGTTTTGAATTATTAAAAAAAATAAAACGTTTTTAATGTCGCAGAGTTTTACGCAGTCTTATTTTGTTTTACACATTACTTTCTATTCAACTGTTGGTTTTCATATTTGTTTTTAGATTTAGAATCCCCATGATATCCACTTTTTTATTTGTAATTTAACATTATTGAAATTAATAGAAAAATAAGACGTTTTTAATGTCGTCAAAATTTACGCAGTCTCAATTTGCTTCATACGGGTCTATCTATCCAGTCTGTTTGTGTTTATTATTTAGTTTTAGTTTTTGAATCCTTTGTTATCCACTTTGCTTCCATTTTCCTTCAACATTTCTCAAATTACCAAAAATTGTCATTATCAATGTCGCCAGAGTTGTAGGATGTCTTGTATTGCTCCCAACACATTCTACCTAGACCGTTTGTTTTTGTAATTTTTTTTATATTTGGAGTATCCATGTTAACTACTTCACCTATTTGATTTTATTAATTTGGAAATTAATTGAAAAATAAGGTCGTTTATAATGTCGTTGAAGTTTTACCCAGTCTAGTTTGGCTTCACACAGGACATTCTATTCAGACTGTTTGTTTTAAATATTAATTTTTTTGTTTTTGGAATCGCAATGATATCCACTTCACCTATTTTTTAATTATTAAAAAAAATAAAACGTTTTTAATGTCGCAGAGTCTTACGCAATCTTATTTTGTTTTACACATTACTTTCTATTCAACTGTTGGTTTTCATAATTTTTTTTAGATTTAGAATCCTCATGATATCCACTTTTTTTATTTGTATTTTTACATTATTGAAATTAATAGAAAAATAAGACGTTTTTAATGTCGTCAAAATTTACGCAATCTCAATTTGCTTCATACGGGTCTATCTATCCAGTCTGTTTGTTTTTATTATTTAGTTTTAGTTTTTGAATCCCTTGATATCCACTTCACTTATTTTTTAATTTTTGAATTATTAAAAAAAATAAAACGTTTTTAATGTCGCAGAGTTTTACGCAGTCTTATTTTGTTTTACACATTACTTTCTATTCAACTGTTGGTTTTCATAATTTTTTTTAGATTTAGAATCCTCATGATATCCACTTTTTTTATTTGTAATTTAACATTATTGAAATTAATGGAAAAATAAGACGTTTTTAATGTCGTCAGAATTTACGCAGTCTTAATTTGCTTCATACGGGTCTATCTATCCAGTCTGTTTGTTTTTATTATTTAGTTTTAGTCTTTGAATCCCTTGATATCCACTTCATTTTTTTTTCTCTCAACATCTTTGAAATTAGGAAAAAATTGTCATTATCAATGTCGCCAGAGATGTAGGCAGTCTTGTATTGCTTCACAACACATTCTATCTAGACTGTTTGTTTTTGTAATTTTTTTTATATTTGGAGTATCCATGTTAACCACTTCACCTATTTGATTTTATTAATTTGGAAATTAATTGAAAATTAAGGTCGTTTTTAATGTCGTTGAAGTTTTACCCAGTCTAGTTTGGCTTCACTCAGGACATTCTATTCAGACTGTTTGTTTTAAATATTAATTTTTTTGTTTTTGGAATCGCAATGATATCCACTTCATTTATTTTTTAATTTTTGAATTATTAAAAAAAATAAAACGTTTTTAATGTCGCAGAGTTTTACGCAGTCTTATTTTGTTTTACACATTACTTTCTATTCAACTATTGGTTTTCATATTTTTTTTAGATTTAGAATCCTCATGATATCCAATTTTTTATTTGTAATTTAACATTATTGAAATTAATAGAAAAATAAGACGTTTTTAATGTCGTCAAACTTTACGCAGTCTCAATTTGCTTCATACGGGTATATCTATCCAGTCTGTTTGTGTTTATTATTTAGTTTTAGTTCTTGAATCCCTTGATATCCACTTTGCTTCCATTTTCCTTCAACATTTCTCAAATTACCAAAAATTGTCATTATCAATGTCGCCAGAGTTGTAGGATGTCTTGTATTGCTCCCAACACATTCTGCCTAGACCGTTTGTTTTTGTAATTTTTTTTATATTTGGAGTATCCATGTTAACCACTTCACCTATTTGATTTTATTAATTTGGAAATTAATTGAAAAATAAGGTCGTTTTTAATGTCGTTGATGTTTAACCAGTCTAGGTTGGCTTCACTCAAGACATTCTATTCAGACTGTTTGTTTTAAATATTAATTTTTTTGTTTTTGGAATCGCAATGATATCCACTCCACTTATTTTTTAATTTTTGAATTATTTAAAAAAATAAAACGTTTTTAATGTCGCAGAGTCTTATGCAATCTTATTTTGTTTTACACATTACTTTCTATTCAACTGTTGGTTTTCATAATTTTTTTTAGATTTAGAATCCTCATGATATCCACTTTTTTTATTTGTATTTTTACATTATTGAAATTAATAGAAAAATAAGACGTTTTTAATGTCGTCAAAATTTACGCAGTCTCAATTTGCTTCATACGGGTCTATCTATCCAGTCTGTTTGTTTTATATTATTAAGTTTTAGTTTTTGAATCCCTTGATATCCACTTCACTTATTTTTTAATTTTTGAATTATTAAAAAAAATAAAACGTTTTTAATGTCACAGAGTTTTACGCAGTCTTATTTTGTTTTACACATTACTTTCTATTCAACTGTTGGTTTTCATATTTTTTTTAGATTTAGAATCCCCATGATATCCACTTTTTTATTTGTTATTTACCATTATTGAAATTAATAGAAAAATAAGACGTTTTTAATGTCGTCAAAATTTACGCAGTCTCAATTTGCTTCATACGGGTCTATCTATCCAGTCTGTTTTTATTATTTAGTTTTAGTTTTTGAATCCCTTGATATCCACTTTACTTTCTTCTTCTTTCAACATTTCTCAAATTACAAAAAATTTTCATTATCACATGTCGCCAGAGTCTTAGGCAGTCTTGTATTGCTTCACAAAATCTTTCTATCTATACTGTTTGTTTTTGCAATTTTTTTAGATTTGGATTATCCATGTTAACCACTTTACCTATTTGCATTTTATTATTTTTTAAAATAATTGAAAAATAAGGTCGTTTTTATTGTCGTTGAAGTTTTACCAAGACTTGTTTGGCTTCACTCAGGACATTCTATTCGGACTGTTTGTTTTAAATATTTATTTTTATTTTTGGAATCGCAATGATATCCACTTCACTTATTTTTTAAGTTTTGAATTATTAAAAAAAATAAAACGTTTTTAATGTCGCAGAGTTTTACGCAGTCTTATTTTGTTTTACACATTACTTTCTATTCAACTGTTGGTTTTCATATTTGTTTTTAGATTTAGAATCCCCATGATATCCACTTTTTTATTTGTAATTTAACATTATTGAAATTAATAGAAAAATAAGACGTTTTTAATGTCGTCAAAATTTACGCAGTCTCAATTTGCTTCATACGGGTCTATCTATCCAGTCTGTTTGTGTTTATTATTTAGTTTTAGTTTTTGAATCCTTTGTTATCCACTTTGCTTCCATTTTCCTTCAACATTTCTCAAATTACCAAAAATTGTCATTATCAATGTCGCCAGAGTTGTAGGATGTCTTGTATTGCTCCCAACACATTCTACCTAGACCGTTTGTTTTTGTAATTTTTTTTATATTTGGAGTATCCATGTTAACTACTTCACCTATTTGATTTTATTAATTTGGAAATTAATTGAAAAATAAGGTCGTTTATAATGTCGTTGAAGTTTTACCCAGTCTAGTTTGGCTTCACACAGGACATTCTATTCAGACTGTTTGTTTTAAATATTAATTTTTTTGTTTTTGGAATCGCAATGATATCCACTTCACCTATTTTTTAATTATTAAAAAAAATAAAACGTTTTTAATGTCGCAGAGTCTTACGCAATCTTATTTTGTTTTACACATTACTTTCTATTCAACTGTTGGTTTTCATAATTTTTTTTAGATTTAGAATCCTCATGATATCCACTTTTTTTATTTGTATTTTTACATTATTGAAATTAATAGAAAAATAAGACGTTTTTAATGTCGTCAAAATTTACGCAATCTCAATTTGCTTCATACGGGTCTATCTATCCAGTCTGTTTGTTTTTATTATTTAGTTTTAGTTTTTGAATCCCTTGATATCCACTTCACTTATTTTTTAATTTTTGAATTATTAAAAAAAATAAAACGTTTTTAATGTCGCAGAGTTTTACGCAGTCTTATTTTGTTTTACACATTACTTTCTATTCAACTGTTGGTTTTCATAATTTTTTTTAGATTTAGAATCCTCATGATATCCACTTTTTTTATTTGTAATTTAACATTATTGAAATTAATGGAAAAATAAGACGTTTTTAATGTCGTCAGAATTTACGCAGTCTTAATTTGCTTCATACGGGTCTATCTATCCAGTCTGTTTGTTTTTATTATTTAGTTTTAGTCTTTGAATCCCTTGATATCCACTTCATTTTTTTTTCTCTCAACATCTTTGAAATTAGGAAAAAATTGTCATTATCAATGTCGCCAGAGATGTAGGCAGTCTTGTATTGCTTCACAACACATTCTATCTAGACTGTTTGTTTTTGTAATTTTTTTTATATTTGGAGTATCCATGTTAACCACTTCACCTATTTGATTTTATTAATTTGGAAATTAATTGAAAATTAAGGTCGTTTTTAATGTCGTTGAAGTTTTACCCAGTCTAGTTTGGCTTCACTCAGGACATTCTATTCAGACTGTTTGTTTTAAATATTAATTTTTTTGTTTTTGGAATCGCAATGATATCCACTTCATTTATTTTTTAATTTTTGAATTATTAAAAAAAATAAAACGTTTTTAATGTCGCAGAGTTTTACGCAGTCTTATTTTGTTTTACACATTACTTTCTATTCAACTATTGGTTTTCATATTTTTTTTAGATTTAGAATCCTCATGATATCCAATTTTTTATTTGTAATTTAACATTATTGAAATTAATAGAAAAATAAGACGTTTTTAATGTCGTCAAACTTTACGCAGTCTCAATTTGCTTCATACGGGTATATCTATCCAGTCTGTTTGTGTTTATTATTTAGTTTTAGTTCTTGAATCCCTTGATATCCACTTTGCTTCCATTTTCCTTCAACATTTCTCAAATTACCAAAAATTGTCATTATCAATGTCGCCAGAGTTGTAGGATGTCTTGTATTGCTCCCAACACATTCTGCCTAGACCGTTTGTTTTTGTAATTTTTTTTATATTTGGAGTATCCATGTTAACCACTTCACCTATTTGATTTTATTAATTTGGAAATTAATTGAAAAATAAGGTCGTTTTTAATGTCGTTGATGTTTAACCAGTCTAGGTTGGCTTCACTCAAGACATTCTATTCAGACTGTTTGTTTTAAATATTAATTTTTTTGTTTTTGGAATCGCAATGATATCCACTCCACTTATTTTTTAATTTTTGAATTATTTAAAAAAATAAAACGTTTTTAATGTCGCAGAGTCTTATGCAATCTTATTTTGTTTTACACATTACTTTCTATTCAACTGTTGGTTTTCATAATTTTTTTTAGATTTAGAATCCTCATGATATCCACTTTTTTTATTTGTATTTTTACATTATTGAAATTAATAGAAAAATAAGACGTTTTTAATGTCGTCAAAATTTACGCAGTCTCAATTTGCTTCATACGGGTCTATCTATCCAGTCTGTTTGTTTTATATTATTAAGTTTTAGTTTTTGAATCCCTTGATATCCACTTCACTTATTTTTTAATTTTTGAATTATTAAAAAAAATAAAACGTTTTTAATGTCACAGAGTTTTACGCAGTCTTATTTTGTTTTACACATTACTTTCTATTCAACTGTTGGTTTTCATATTTTTTTTAGATTTAGAATCCCCATGATATCCACTTTTTTATTTGTTATTTACCATTATTGAAATTAATAGAAAAATAAGACGTTTTTAATGTCGTCAAAATTTACGCAGTCTCAATTTGCTTCATACGGGTCTATCTATCCAGTCTGTTTGTTTTTATTATTTAGTTTTAGTTTTTGAATCCCTTGATATCCACTTTACTTTCTTCTTCTTTCAACATTTCTCAAATTACAAAAAATTTTCATTATCACATGTCGCCAGAGTCTTAGGCAGTCTTGTATTGCTTCACACAATCTTTCTATCTATACTGTTTGTTTTTGCAATTTTTTTAGATTTGGAGTATCCATGTTAACCACTTTACCTATTTGCATTTTTTATTTTTTAAAATAATTGAAAAATAAGGTCGTTTTTATTGTCGTTGAAGTTTTACCAAAACTTGTTTGGCTTCACTCAGGACATTCTATTCGGACTGTTTGTTTTAAATATTTATTTTTATTTTTGGAATCGCAATGATATCCACTTCAATTATTTTTTAAGTTTTGAATTATTAAAAAAAATAAAACGTTTTTAATGTCGACACAGTTTTACGGAGTCTTATTTTGATGTACGCATGACTGTCTATTAAACTGTTGGTTTTCATAATTTTTTTTAGATTTAGAATCCTCATGATATCCACTTTTTTTATTTGTATTTTTACATTATTGAAATTAATAGAAAAATAAGACGTTTTTAATGTCGTCAAAATTTATGCAGTCTCAATTTGCTTCATACGGGTCTATCTATCCAGTCTGTTTGTTTTTATTATATAGTTTTAGTTTTTGAATCCCTTGATATCCACTTTACTTCCTTTTTCCTTCAACATTTCTCAAATTACCAAAAATTGTCATTATCAATGTCGCCAGAGTTTTAGGCAGTCTTGTATTGCTTCACAAAACACATTCTATCTAGACTGTTTTGTTTTTGTAATTTTTTTTATATTTGGAGTATCCATGTTAACCACTTCACCTATTTGATTTTATTAATTTGGAAATTAATTGAAAAATAAGGTCGTTTTTAATGTCGTTGAAGTTTTACCCAGTCTAGTTTGGCTTCACTCAGGACATTCTATTCAGACTGTTTGTTTTAAATATTAATTTTTTTGTTTTTGGAATCGCAATGATATCCACTTCACTTATTTTTTAATTTTTGAATTATTAAAAAAAATAAAACGTTTTTAATGTCGGCAGAGTTTTACGCAGTCTTATTTTGTTTTACACATTACTTTCTATTCAACTGTTGGTTTTCATATTTTTTTTAGATTTAGAATCCTCATGATATCCAATTTTTTATTTGTAATTTAACATTATTGAAATTAATAGAAAAATAAGACGTTTTTAATGTCGTCAAACTTTACGCAGTCTCAATTTGCTTTATATGGGTCTATCTATCCAGTCTGTTTGTGTTTATTATTTAGTTTTAGTTTTTGAATCCCTTGATATCCACTTTGCTTCCATTTTCCTTCAACATTTCTCAAATTACCAAAAATTGTCATTATCAATGTCGCCAGAGTTGTAGGATGTCTTGTATTGCTCACAACACATTCTACCTAGACCGTTTGTTTTTGTAATTTTTTTAATATTTGGAGTATCCATGTTAACCACTTCACCTATTTGATTTTATTAATTTGGAAATTAATTGAAAAATAAGGTCGTTTTTAATGTCGTTGAAGTTTTACCCAGTCTAGTTTGGCTTCACACAGGACATTCTATTCAGACTGTTTGTTTTAAATATTAATTTTATTGTTTTTGGAATCGCAATGATATCCACTTCACCTATTTTTTAATTTTTGAATTATTAAAAAAAATAAAACGTTTTTAATGTCGCAGAGTTTTACGCAGTCTTATTTTGTTTTACACATTACTTTCTATTCAACTGTTGGTTTTCATAATTTTTTTTAGATTTAGAATCCTCATGATATCCACTTTTTTTATTTGTAATTTAACATTATTGAAATTAATAGAAAAATAAGACGTTTTTAATGTCGTCAAAATTTACGCAGTCTCAATTTGCTTCATACGGGTCTATCTATCCAGTCTGTTTGTGTTTATTATTTAGTTTTAGTTTTTTAATCCCTTGATATCCACTTTACTTTCTTCTTCTTTCAACATTTCTCAAATTACAAAAAATTTTCATTATCACATGTCGCCAGAGTCTTAGGCAGTCTTGTATTGCTTCACAAAAAACTTTCTATCTAGACTGTTGGTTTTTGTAATTTTTTTAGATTTGGAGTATCCATGTTAACCACTTTACCTATTTGTATTTTATTAGTTTTGAAATTAATTGAAAAATAAGGTCGTTGTTACTGTCGTTGAAGTTTTACCCAGTCTTGGTTGGCTTCACACATGACATTCTATTCAGACTGTTTGTTTTAAATATGTATTTTTATTTTTAGAATCGCAATGATATCCATTTCACTTATTTTTTTATTTTTGAATTAATAAAAAAAATAAAACGTTTTTAATGTCGGCAGAGTTTTACGCAGTCTTATTTTGTTTTACACATTACTTTCTATTCAACTGTTGGTTTTAATAATTTTTTTTAGATTAAGAATCCTCATGATATCCACTTTTTTTATTTGTATTTCAACTTTATTGAAATTAATTGAAAAATAAGCCGTTTTTAATGTCGTCAGAATTTACGTAGTCTTATTTTGCTTCATACGGGACTGTCTATCCAGTCTGTTAGTATTTAATATTTAGTTTTACTTTTTGAATTCCTTGATATCCACTTTACCTTCTTTTTCTTTCAACATTTCTCAAATTACGAAAAATTGTCATTATCAATGTCGCCAGAGTTGTAGGATGTCTGTATTGCTCCCAACACATTCTACCTAGACCGTTTGTTTTTGTAATTTTTTTTATATTTGGAGTATCCATGTTAACCACTTCACCTATTTGATTTTATTAATTTGGAAATTAATTGAAAAATAAGGTCGTTTTTAATGTCGTTGAAGTTTTACCCAGTCTAGTTTGGCTTCACTCAGGACATTCTATTCAGACTGTTTGTTTTAAATATTAATTTTTTTTTTTTGGAATCGCAATGTTATCCACTTTACTTTTTTTTTAATTTTTGAACTATTAAAAAAAATAAAACGTTTTAAATGTCGACAGAGTTTTACGCAGTCTTATTTTGATGTACGCATGACTGTCTATTAAACTGTTGGTTTTCATAATTTTTTTAAAATTGTTTGAAATGTTTATTTTATTTTTGGAATCGCAATGATATCCACTTTACATTTTTTTTAATTTTTGAATTATTAAAAAAAATAAAACTTTTTTAATGTCGACAGACTTTTACACAGTCTTATTTTGCTTTACACAGGACTTTCTATTCAACTCTTGGTTTTCATATTTTTTTAAGATTTAGAATCCTAATGATATCCACTTTTTTTATTTGTAATTTAACATTATTGAAATTAATAGAAAAATTAGACGTTTTTAATGTCGTCAGAATTTACGCAGTCTTAATTTGCTTTAAACGGGTCTATCTATCTAGTGTGTTTGTTTTTAATATTTAGTTTTAGTTTTTGAATTCCTTGATATCCACTTTATTTATTTTTCTCTCAACATCTTTCAAATTACGAAAAAATTGTCATTATCAATGTCGCCAGAGATTTAGGCAGTCTTGTATTACTTCACAAAACACATTCTACCTAGACTATTTGTTTTTGTAATTTTTTTAGATTTGGAGTATCCATGTTAACCACTTTACCTATTTGTATTTTATTAGTTTTGAAAATAATTGAAAAATAAGGTCGTTTTTATTGTCGTTGAAGTTTTACCAAGACTTGTTTGGCTTCACTCAGGACATTCTATTAATACTGTTTGTTTGAAATGTTTATTTTAATTTTTGGAATCGCAATGATATCCACTTCACTTATTTGTTAATTTTTGAATTATTAAAAAAAATAAAACGTTTTAAATGTCGGCAGAGTTTTACGCAGTCTTATTATGCTTTACACAGGACTTTCTATTCAACTGTTGGTTTCATCATTTTTTTTAGATTTAGAATCCTCATGATATCCACTTTTTTATTTGTAATTTAACATTATTGAAAATAATAGAAAAATGAAACGTTTTTAATGTCGTCAGAATTTACGGAGTCTTAATTTGCTTCATACGGGACTATCTATCCAGTCTGTTTTAATTATTTAGTTTTAGTTTTTGAATCTCCTGATATACACTTTACTTTTCTTTTCTCTAACATTTTTCAAATTAGGAAAATTGTCATTATCAATGTCGCCAGAGTTGTAGGCAGTCTTGTATTGCTTCACAACACATTCTACCTAGACTATTTGTTTTTGTAATTTTTTTAGATTTGGAGTATTCATGTTTAAAACTTTACCTATTTGTATTTTATTAGTTTTGAAAATAATTGAAAAATAAGGTCGTTTTTATTGTCGTTGAAGTTTTACCCAGACTTGTTTGGCTTAACTCAGGACATTCTATTCATAATGTTTGTTTGAAATGTTTATTTTATTTTTTAAATCGCAATGATATCCACTTTACTTTTTTTTTAATTTTTGAACTATTAAAAAAAATAAAACGTTTTTAATGTTGACAGAGTTTTACGCAGTCTTATTTTGATGTACGCATGACTGTCTATTAAACTGTTGGTTTTCATAATTTTTTTAGATTTAGAATCCTCATGATATCCTTTTTTTTATTTGTTATTTAACATAATTGAAATTAATTGAAAAATAAGCCGTTTTTAATGTCTTCAGAATTTACGCAGTCTTAATTTGTTTCATACGGGTCTATCTATCCAGTCTGTTCGTTTTTATTATTTAGTTTTAGTTTTTGAATCCCTTGATATCCACTTTATTATTTTTTTTCTCAACATCTTTCAAATTACGAAAAAATTGTCAATTTCAATGTCGCCAGAGTCGTAGGCAGTCTTGTATTGCTTCACAAAAGACTTTCTATCTGGACTGTTTGTTTTTGTAAATTTTTTAGATTTGGAGTATCCATGTTAACCACTTTACCTATTTGTATTGTATTAGTTTTAAAAATAATTGAAAAATAAAGTCGTTTTTATTGTCGTTGAAGTTTTACCCAGTCGTGTTTGGCTTCATTCAGGACATTCTATTCATACTGTTTTTTTTTTAATATTTATTTTTATTTTTGGAATCGCAATGATATCCACTTTACTTATTTTTTAATTTTTGAATTATTAAAAAAAATAAAACGTTTTAAATGTCGACAGAGTTTTACGCAGTCTTATTTTGATGTACGCATGACTGTCTATTAAACTGTTGGTTTTCATAATTTTGTTTAGATTCAGAATCCTCATGATATCCACTTTTTTATTTGTAATTTAACATTATTGACATTAATAGAAAAATAAGACGTTTTTAATGTCGTCAGAATTTACGCAATCTTAATTTGCTTCATACGGGTCTATCTATCCAGTCTGTTGTATTTATTATTTAGTTTTAGTTTTTGAAACCCTTGATATCCACTCTACTTTTCTTTTCTCCAACATTTTTCAAATTAGGAAAATTGTCATTATCAATGTCGCCCGAGTTGTAGGCAGTCTTGTATTGCTTCACAAAACACATTCTATCTAGACTGTTTGTTTTTGTAATTTTTTTAGATTTGGAATATCCATGTTAACCACTTTACCTATTTGTATTTTATTAATTTTGAAATTAATTGAAAAATAAGGTCGTTTTTATTGTCGTTGCAGTTTTACCCATCTTGTGTGGTTTCACTCAGGACATTCTATTCGGACCGTTTGTTTTAAATATTTATTTTTATTTTTGGAATCGCAATGATATCCACTTTATTTTTTCTATCTCTCAACATCTTTCAAATTACGAAAATATTGTCATTATCAATGTCGCCAGATATGTAGGCAGTCTTGTATTGCTTCACAACATATTCTACCTTGACTATTTGTTTTTGTAATTTTTTTAGATTTGGAGTATCCATGTTAACCACTTTACCTTTTTGTATTTTATTAGTTTTGAAAATAATTGAAAAATAAGGTCGTTTTTAGTGTCGTTGAAGTTTTACCCAGACTTGTTTGGCTTAACTCAGGACATTCTATTCATACTGTTTGTTTGAAATGTTTATTTAAATTTTAGGAATCGCAATGATATCCACTTTACTTTTATTTTAATTTTTGAATTATTAAAAAAAATAAAACGTTTTTAATGTCGACAGAGTTTTACGCAGTCTTATTTTGATGTACACATGACTGTCTATTAAACTGTTGGTTTTCATAATTTTTTTAGATTTAGAATCGTCATGATATCCACTTTTTTATTTGTAATTTAACATTATTGAAATTAATAGAAAAATGAGACGTTTTTAATGTCGTCAGAATTTACGGAGTCTTAATTTGCTTCATACGTGTCTATCTATCCAGTCTGTTTGTTTTTATTATTTAGTTTTAGTTTTTGAATCCCTTGATATCCACTTTATTTTTTTTTTCTCTCAACATCTTTTAAATTACGAAAAAATTGTCATTATCAATGTCGCCAGAGATGTAGGCAGTCTTGTATTGCTTCACAACACATTCTACCTAGACTATTTGTTTTTGTAATTTTTTTAGATTTGGAGTATCCATGTTAACCACTTTAGAATTAAAAATAGCATAGACATATCAGTAATATTTATAATACTGACTTAAGAATTATTAACAAATATACACTAAAGGGTTACTGACTTGAAACGTGATTTCTATCACTTGAAAGAAAATTAAATTCATCAAAATATCAATCTAAAGACTTCCTAATTGAAAGTAATTTAACTTTAGCACTATTTTTGAATTTTACATTATAATATCCACAGTAAAAGTGTTAACTGATATTTAATTGCTGTAAATAACACACACCAGTTTTTAATGATTTTATTTCTTTATATTAGCCGTTTACAGTTTTCCCGTGTTTTATTTGTATTTTAATCACTTTAAAAATAACTGTTTTGTGCGTAACAAACATTCAATAAAAAGTCTATACACAAAAACCCTCAGCCCCAATTATATAAAGTTCCCTCTATTGTAATGAAGTCTACTGTATTACATTTTGGAGGAATGTTAAAAAGTTGTTGAATAAATTATAGTATGAGCCTTACTCATAAATTCCATGAGTATGAGCTATGTAATCATATTAGTATTAATCATCCTCATTAGAACAATAGGTAACTAATAACATCTTATTTTTCTGACACATAATATAATAAATAAAATTTTAAAATGTAATTCTTGTAAATATTAGTAAATTCTAAGAAAGTAATTACAAACAGAATATATATTTATATCTACAAAAGTAATGTGTTAATTATTCAGGTCGCTTCAGTACTTCTTGAAAATGGAGCATCCTTGACAGCGACAACAAAAAAAGGCTTTACTCCCTTACATCTAGCTTCGAAGTATGGTAACATGAAAGTGGCAAGGCTACTATTACAGAAAGATGCACCTGTAGATGCTCAAGGCAAAGTAAGATCAATTATACTTATAAAATTATCATTGTTTTTTTAATATAGTGATTTATGAATATGGTATTCTTGTATGAGATGTTATAAAAAAGTAATGTTTTTAAAAAATCATGTTTTGAAGGATAAACTACGTTTTTTTAGAATGGAGTTACACCCTTACATGTTGCAAGCCATTATGATCATCAGAATGTAGCACTGTTATTGTTAGACAAGGGAGCTTCTCCTCATGCTACTGCTAAAAATGGACACACACCTTTACACATAGCTGCCAGGAAGAATCAGGTGAGTTGATGTAAATTTTATATAAACTATTTTATCTGTGAAAGAAAGGTGTGTAATAATTGAAACACATGTTAGATGACCGGTAGGATGTTCTTATTACCTTATAACTTAATCTTGAATATTGCTAGTTCTAATGTTTTATGTGCTTGCAATAATTTCTTGATGTATTTATTCCTTTTTACATATTTTTACTTTTACAACGAGAAAAATAAAAACGCTTGATTTATGTGTTAGACTGTTACTTACTAAAAATTATGAAGAAAATCCAATTTCACCAAATCTTTTCTTGTTTCATTGAACATTCAGTAATGCTACTTTTTAAAGTAAGATTTTAGGTTTGTTCTTACAAGGAAAGTGTTAACGGTACATAGTTTTCTCTGTTCATTGAGCAAGCAACATTTTTGAACATTTATTTCTCAAAAACATATTTATAGACTCAATAAATCTAGTGGCAACTCCCCTGGAAACAGTCTTTTGGTGATTCCCCATTAGCTCCAGTTTATGTATAGTTGTGTAAGGCCAAACAGTGTTTCCTTTAGTTACTTTTTAGTATTTCGTTTGGACAAGTACCAGTAAATTAACATAAAGAAAAATTAACACCATTTTGAGGAGAGGTTTAAAAATATTTTGCTCAAATTCTATATAATATCACAGAGTACATAAAATTCTTTTTTCGTAGAAAACAAATGACACATTTGCTTAGAAAAACAAGAGACATCTTTTTCCAGTGTATATATATATATATATATATATATATATATATTCTTGATATTTTACGTTATCCATTGTTTTTCCGTTGCACTGACTTTATGAAGTTAATATATTACTATTGTAAGTAATTTTTCCACCATTAAGTGCAATAATTTTACCTTGAGTGATGAGGCACCTTTTGGTCACTTGACCATTGTTGAATCACTCTCCACACTCCAATTTACCTGGGAGAAATCCACATCAGCCATCACCTTTTTGGATGTGGAGGTAACACTCCAGAATGGAAATATTAACACAGGAATTCACATCAAACGTACAAACCACCTACAATATCTCCATTTTGACAGCAACCACCCAATAAACATAAAACGATCCATTCCATACATTCAAGCAGTCAGAGGTAAGAGAATCTGTTCGAATGATAGGGAATTGGAAGATTTTAATAGAAAGATATCAACAGCCTTCCAGAGAAGAGGATACCCAAAAAGACTCATTGAAAACCAAATTCATTCAGCACAATCCTCGGTTCACCCCAAACAGAACAAAATAAACTGTCTTTAATAACAGACTACCATCCTGGTCTACATAAACTCAACAAGATATGGAGAGATGGCTTCAAAATTCTTCAAGCTTCTGTCCAGACCAAAAATCTTTTCACAGATCCACCTCAAATCTGGTATAAGCAACCTCCCAACTTGAAAAACATCCTAGTACATCCTAAACTACCAGACCCTGATGCAGAAAAACCACACATACTTCCTCATGACTACTTCCCATGCAATAGACCTAGATGCAAGACGTGTCCAATACACCCCTCAGCAAATAATTTCAACAGCCAAACAACAAAAATTGTCTTCAAAATACAGGGTCATCATAATTGTACATCGAAAAATCTCATATACCAGCTACAATGTAAATTTTGCTCAGTACAGTACATAGGGCTGACCACAGATTGTCTGAATATCAGAATGAATGGCCACAGACATGATGTTAAAATTATGAATATGGATAGACCAACAGCTCAACATACTGCGAGTCACAACATCACAACTTTTGATGACTGCTATACCACAAAAATAATTACAGCACTCCCCCCTGATTGCAATCCCTCAGAACTGAGAAGGTGGGAACTATCATACCAGTGATATACCAACTCCAGAGAATCCCCTAACCTCAACATCAGATAAATCCATTCACTTATTTTCCTAATAGCCTCTCCAATCTCTTTTCCCCTGACAGACTTATATAAACTATAATCACTCATATGCTCATGGAAACAATACATATATCTTTAATCTGTGCATCTGTGACATCTGATTTCTACACAATCTGTGATTACAAATTATATTTATTTTATTTCATTCTCTCATATTTCTTTTTGTTTTCTATTTGACAAAGACCACTGTGTGGTTGAAATATATCATTGGTTAGGTGCTTTTATGTGTTTTTATTTCAAGACTACAGATTGGACTCTTACCAAGGTAAGTCTGTCAGTCTCCTAGTCTAAAAAATCTATATATATATGTGTGTGTGTGTGTGTGTGTGTGTGTTTCAATGTTTCATTAACCAAGGTAAGGTTATTTGTTTAAAATCCTTACAAATGTATATTTGTAAGCCAAAATAATTTCTTTCATTGCTCATATTTCAGGTAAAACCTTTTAGATTCTCAATTATATATTCAGATATAATAAAATTTTCTTCTTACTTCGATATACCAGAAAACGTATTACCTAGTTTATACATTCTATGGACTGGGTTGTTATCAGAATAATTATTAGCATTTCAATCAAGACAAATGGGCATTCCCTGTGACAAGTTAATCTAATAGAAGGTGTGTTATATTTTTTGAAAATATGTGAGTAGTCATAATTGAGAAGACTTATGACCCTTAACCCTCAAGGACGCGCGCTGTTGTAAAAAGTACAACAGTTTTAATATTTTGATTCTTGTTGAAACCTGTTGGTAGTTATTTGTTCAAATCACCTTTCTATTCTTCTATTGGTCCCCCCACTACTCTTATCAGTTGTCATCAATGTCTTTATTCTATCAACATAGCCTCAGTGTGCGATTAGTTCTGGTCAGTCATCACTGTTGTACAAAATACAACAAGGCGCCTTCTGACGTTTTTATTTTTTCGGTGCAGTTTTTTTTCTCCACGATGGAATGTAATCTTTTTATATACATTTTTTTAAAGAATTATGTAATTATTTGTTTTGTTCAACATTTTTATAAATTTTCATGTTTTTAGGAGTGAATTTGGAAGACATTCCAAAAATTTTACAGGATCTTTCTGATGAAGAAATTGATAATGCTGATTTTATTGAAAGTGACGATGATCTGAGCGACGGTAAAGCTGAAAAAAGCTATCATAACTCAAAAAGTGAATTGGAAGGTGATTGGCACTCTATGTAAGAACAAACGGGAAATTCCACCAGAACTGCTGCCTAATAAAACCAATCAGCCAGGTATTTCCTTGTTTGGGTTCCAGAATGATCGAACTATGGTCTCATATATGACAAAAAAAAAATAAAGCTGTAATATTGATTTCGACTATGCACGACTCAGATGATGTTGACGAACAAACAAATAAACCACAAATTATATTGCAGTACAACAGAACGAAAGGTGGAGTTGATAGTAATGACCAGCTTTGTGCTACATATAGCGTTGCCCGGAGGACAATAAGATGGCCAGTTGCATTATTTTTTGCTCTGATAAACATTGCTGGGGTCAACTCACAAGTAATTTTTTCATTGGTAACACCAAACTTTTAATAACTCGATTGAAAGTTAAGGAAAATGTAGAAAACCGAGATGTTGTATAACATACAACAACGCGCCTACTTACGTTAGATAAAAAGGCGCGCGTGCATGAGGGTTAAAAACCAATAGCTTTATGTTGTATTTTTGCAGCATGTTTATCTTATTCTTAGACCACATGTTGACATTTAGAGAAAAAAATGTGTGCTGCATTTGATAATAATATTCTACTATGTGGCTTCAGTAGTTTAAAGTCCACCCAATTTTAAAACATTCTAAACTAATTTTTTTTATTAAGATAATTTTTAAAAGTTAAAATTAAATTAAAGTATTATTGTTAAGCTTTTGTATAGTTATATTTGTTTAATATAATCGAAATAGCGATTTATCAGCTTTGTTGGTCCAACTGTTTTAGTTTTGTAATAATCTTGAGGTATATTAATTTCTTTTTCAATATTTCTATTTTGAATAATTGTATTTTTCTCAAATACAGTGTTTATCAAAATTTGAAATTATTGTGCAGTATGTAAAAAAATTATTTTTTGCTACAACACATTTGTTCCTGTGTATTCATAAGTTGTAACAGCTTGAATAATTTCATTAATTTTATTATATGACATGATTCTGTAAAAACAATCTAATAATGTTACTATCTATTTCAATAAATTGCTATAAATACTGGATAAAATAAATTTGGTAAGATGAAGTCATATGTGGTTGACTCAACAAGAGCATTCATACATTTTAGGTATATATTTGTTTTTTCTGAATATAGCTTACTTCTTTACCAAAATGTTCAAGCATGAATCAAAACATGTTACTCTTTAGCCAATTCTTGTAATTTCCTCTAGGTATGTCCTAGAATTGCCTTTTGATCAAATGCTTGTTCTGTAAATGTTTTCAGTGACCGATTCACACTTTTAAAGCATCAGTATTGTTATAAACTTCTCAATACTTCTGTAGTCTTAACTTTTTTTATAATTTAAGATTTGGTTCAGTTAAAACCAGGACTGTTGTAGACCTAGTCAGTAAATTGCTCATTAGATTTCAAGATACTCTGTATGACTTAACACATCTGAAAAACAACCTCCCAATTACTTGAGATCAAAATTATCCTAAATCTATTTAACAGACCTTTTGTTGTTTCAGCACAACATAACGCCGTTACATGTTGCAGCCAAGTGGGGAAAGCTTTCAATGGTTGCTCTGCTTATAGAGAAAGGTGCTGATATTGAAGCCAAGACTCGAGATGGCTTGACACCATTACACTGTGCTGCTAGATCTGGACATGATCAAGTTGTAGATCTATTGGTTGAAAATAAGGCACCACTCTGTTCAAAGACAAAGGTGAGAAACAAAACTCAAGTTCTCCTTATACAATGTGTATCATTTATTCACGTCAAATGAATAGTGATTTTTTATTTAAATTTTTGCAAGCTTTTTGTAAATGATTCGTTTTTTTTATTTTACACACTGTAATACTGTACTAATTTCTAAAAAAACTATTTCTAATTTTTTAATTCTTATCTAACATATGCTGATGTATAGCATCTGCATGACAAGACTATATATAAAGTAAAATTTCCCAAACAGTGACTGCAATTCACCAAATTTGTTTGGCACTGTATTCATTGTTTGTAGGATTCCAATATTCAGATAGCTCAATAAATAACAGTCAGATAATACGGATTTAAATTGTCTGAAAAATGTTTGACACCTTGAAAAGGCCCAATCCTTTATTGGAATTTAAAAAAAGTAGTTGTGAAGTAAAATACATGGACAATTTATAAATTCATTAATTATTTACTTATATTTTGAGATTTAACAAGTTGACTGCTGGTTACTTAAAGGATTGTATTGCCTAAAAAGCTGACATAAACTTTTTTAATCATACACACACTCATATCACAATACCCGACAACCAGGTACAAGTCATCAGTAATGTCTTGAATTTTTACAAATAAGCTACATATTTGGACAGCTGAGATCAGAGAATCAATAGAGCCAAAACATAACATAGCCTGGTTGAGGGTGGGCAGCTGCTGGAAGTAGTCTGCTGCTCATGTAGCCCGTTGGTCTTTTGGAAAAAGAGGGTTAGCAGTCAAATAGTCTGTATTTTGACTTTGCATAATTCTTCTAGTGTTACAAACTATAAATGTATAATTTTACAAGTTTCAAATGTAAAAATAAATTACCAATAATTGTGAAACCTATTTCATCTTTATTTCAAGAGATAAATCAGCTCACTTCAATGTTTCTTTTAATTGCATCTTGGAATTAATCTGGATAGCTGCAGGTTAGTAAACGATACCAGGAATTTGTTATTTTCTTCAGTTGTTTTGACTGTAGGCAATTATTCTACTACAGTCTACATTAGGGAGAATGGCATTTCATATCTACTAACACAGTAACTTTTCTTTGCATTTTTTCACTCTCAACATAAAATTTTTTGTACACAGGACTGAAAAATAAATTATTTCTTTTGATTTATTTTAATTTTAGGACTGAAAATAGCAACTATAGTGTCTGTATTAAAACTGAGTGTATTTTAGGGCAGTATTTATGTGAATCCGTATTGAAACAGTTTTAATAAGGCATCCTTATTTCTCAGACCTGGTATTAAAACTGAGTGTATTTTAGGGCAGTATTTATGTGAATCCATATAGAAACAGTTTTAATAAGGCATCCTTATTTCTCAGGCCTGGTATTAAAACTGAGTATATTTTAGGGCAGTATTTATGTAAATCCGGATTGAAACAGTTTTAATCAGACATCCTTATTTCACAGGACTAGGGATTAAAAATTTGTTCATAAAGTAGAGAATTCCATACAATGAAAATATACACAAGAAGAGATTTTACTGTATCCATAATATTTAAATAAAAATCTTGCCTGACTTCAAAATATGTTTGCTGATATTGTGTATAATGGGTGCCATAAGGAAATTTAACTTATCACTGTTACGGATCGTAATGTCAAAAGCATGATTAAAAATAAATTGCTTTTATATCTTAAATGTTTCATTCATAGTAATTATTAATTTAGTTTTAAGTAACATTAAATAAATAATGAAATCTTCCTTGGAAGAAAAAATATTGTAATTGATGCTAATAAAACTCAATATATATCAGTAAAACTAACAAGAAATGTTTTTTTTAAACAGAATGGTCTATCACCTTTGCACATGGCATCCCAAGGTGATCCCGTGGATGCTGCAAGGATTCTTCTCTACCATGGAGCTCCTGTGGATGAAGTGACTGTTGACCACTTAACCGCACTCCATGTTGCTGCCCATTGTGGGCATGCTAGAGTAGCAAAGCTGTTACTCGATCGAAAGGCTGACCCTAATGCTAGAGCACTAAATGGATTCACACCATTGCATATTGCTTGTAAGAAGAATAGAATCAAAGTAGTAGAACTGTTACTGAAATATGGAGCATCCATTGGAGCTACCACTGAGGTTTGTATTAACAACCCAGTTAAAGCTAATTGTCACTAAATTATATACTACTTAACTACAAATTGTGTTTTTTTAAAACAAATACCATTTTTATTCTATGATGAATTTTTCTTTAATTCCATAAATTGCATGAACTTCTACTTTTTTGCAAAATGTCAATATATATTAAGGTATGTTTAAAGTGAATAGGCTGTTATCTTCATAGAAATCAGCCACTATTGAAAATCATAGCTATTGACAATCTTTACCGGACATGTTTTGCTTAGCATTGTTGTGATGCTATGAATTATATTCCTGAGCCAAAATCATCAGCTTCTTTTATTCCTTATTCCAAAACACTCTCCACCTGTTTTTCTTTTTCGAAATTGTGAGCCTTAACTTCATTATCTCAGGAAAACTCATAGAGTTTGTACTTATACACTTTACTAATCATTAATTTCAGGGATTTGTGTACCTCTTGAATTAAAGAAATCCTAATTAATTATATCTTCGCAGTGTAATTTTAGTGGTCGAAGTCAGTTTAAATTTATATTGTAGAGTGTAAGAAAGGATATATAATGTGAAACAGCCCATCCAATGGTGTCTCGCTAACAAATAGCTGCAGCTGCTCATTGCAAATTTGTGGGACATCAAATACTGTGCTGTGGCAGTTATACATTGCAATAAAAACCATGCCCTGTACTTTCATTAGAACAAAAAGCAAAAATTGATAAATTGTTCAAGGTAATAAATATTTATGGTATTTAATGAGATACAAGTTTAATGATACACATTTTAGGAACTTTCCATTGAAATTTAGTTGGCTAATCAACTGATTGAATATGATAATTAAAATGTGGGTCTTAGATGTTAGCTTTATATGAAATATGAGAAAAAAGTTACTAATCTAAGCCCAGTTATGATCATCTAGCAGCCATATATTCTCTAAATTTAACAAAACCGCAAGTGTGTTTGTTCGTTTTTAACATTTTCTTTTCATGTAAACTCAGTGTTGTCATCTGAGGTGTGTTTGTTCAAGTATTTCACTGGAGCTCTGTTCCGGAATATGTTGATATAATCTAATTTTTTTTATAGAGTTTACAAACACTTTTTTTAAAACTAATAACCGTTTTGTGGTGAATTTGTGAATAGAATTTCGTTATGTTGCTAATGATTGAACCATCACTCTGCACCACAATAATAATGACAAACCAACAAATGTAGCTATAATGAATATTGTCAGGCAGCACTAGAATACCACTTGAAGATAACAAATAGTATTGTAACCAAAACTTCTAGAGTATTTTTAATTAGGTTTCTATCAAGATTGCTTTATACAAAAAATTACTACGATCAGTAAGGCTGTAATATGTGGCTGAACTACTAGGGCAAGTACTAAATATTGTGAGTTGCACAGTAACTACAACTAGAACATTGCAGTTTTTAAAAATTGTTAGTATTGTTTATAGCTGGAATAAATTAAAACTATCCGGCCCGGTCGTGGGCCAATGTTTAATCCGCAGATCAAAAAGTTAGAAATAAAACTACGAGGTGCGGTAAGCCCTATTGTTAACAAGGTTACTCTGGATTGCGTAATTTACGTTAATATTTAACATAGCAAGTTTAAGCACTGTTCTAAGCCAAATAGAGTCATTTAACACTAAAAACGCAACGACACTGAATTTAGTACAAATAAATTATAAATTGTTCATATTCCTTAACTACGCACTTACCATAGGTAAGAAGTGATGCAATGTTGGAATCGAGGTGAAGTCTCCACAGTACTGTGGTCGTCTTAGGCAGCGTAGAATTCTTGAAGGCGATCACGCAACTAAAAAACTCAATTGAAAATATGAGTAAACGTAAAAGTTAAGCTTACAAGCACTTAGTTTATTGCCGCGAGTACACGCACTAAGATTGCGCAACCGGCGAAATCGGGCGACACTTTTACTAACACGGCGAAAATATACAGTTAAAATGTTCATTAAAAGTTCATTAACGCGGTCCGCACTTTAAGCACAATTAACGAACGAAAGCGGTACTTTAAATTGTCTGAAACAAAGCCCATGCGGATTGAGCGTCGCGGTTAGCATAGGACTGCACTATTCAAGGGTCGGAACGATTCGAGGGCCAGAACGATTCTACTTTGTGTTGAAGCGGAAGAAAGCTTAGAAAATAAGAAGGGAGTGGGGGTGCAAGCGTTCATCCAGAGAAAATCAATAATTTTCGGATATCGAATAGCAGGTCAGAGATCACGTGGCCAATACGTCACGGCACAGCTGTTAGGTAGGTCAAAGTAACTTGAAACTTCGAGCGCTGACTCGAACATACCGCCCACCAAAACGAATGTTTTTAATCCGCCAGGTGGGTGGGGGGCGAAGAACCATAAAGCACCGGGACCCGAGGGTGCCGAAGAAGAAAGTGGCAGGGAAAACGAAGACAACCAAAAGAAACAACAGGGGCGAGAGCGCCGAAGAAAGAAGCTGTAGATAAGCGGTGAAAACTAAGGATGAAGCGGAAAACCGACGAGCTTGTTGACTGGTCGTTTCAGCTGTCCGTGAGCGGTCTGAATGGTGGCTACTCTAGAGACGTGGTCTTTTCCAGGATGTAGACTGAGGATCCTTCCCATAGGCCAATGAAGGGGGCTTGAGTGTTCTCCAGTTATGAAGACGAGTTGATTTTCCTTGAGTGGCGTCGAGTCCTTATTCCACTTGTGTCGTTGAATCTGAGTGTGTAGATACTGAGTGGACCAAATTTTCCAAAAGCGGTTGGACATCTGTTGGAGCATAGACCATCGAGATTTAAGCGGAGGCTCAGTATAACATTCTTCGGGAAGCGACAGTAGTGGACGGCCAATCAGAAAGTGTCCAGGAGTGAGAAAGGACGCTCCTTCACTGGGGTCTGGCGAAACTTCGAAAATAGGACGACTGTTCAAAATGGCTTCTATCCGGATGAACAGCGTAGATAGCTCTTCAGCGGTGAGGGTGGTGTTGCCTACAGTGCGTCGCAATAACAACTTAGCGGATTTAACAGCGGCTTCCCAAAGTCCTCCAAAATGAGGGGCAGCCGGAGGGTTGAAATGCCAGCTGATGCGTTGGTCAGCTAGTTTGCGTTCAATAAGTGAGCTAGAGCGGTCCAGAAACTTGTAGACATCGTTAAGTCGGTTGGCAGCGCCAATAAAATTCGTGCCGTTATCGGAATAAATTTCTGAAGGTAAACCTCGTCTAGCGGTGAAGCGGTGTAATGCGGCGAGGAAGGCATCAGTAGATAAGAGAGTGTTAGCGATAGGAATGAAATCAAGAGCTGGTTGAATGTCCAAGAGTTGGAGCGGTGTTGCGCAAGTAAGTAGGAGGTGACCCCAGAATGATAGCAGCGGTTGGAACTGTCGGAGCGGTGGTGGTTGCTAAAAGGGGTGGTTTCGTGGAGGCTGATGAACTCTCCCGCCCACCATGAGCATTCCGGAGGCGTCAACTAGAGGGCGAAGAGACTCGGTGATATGGTTGACTCTTCTAACTGAGCCACTGGCGGGGGTAACCTTGCGTATGTCCTTGTAGCGTTGAGAGGCGTTAATGGTGCGGATGACCTCTTTCCTCTCCATGGGTCGACGTGCAGCGGTGTAACGAGCGGCTAATCTCACATTGAAGGCGTGAGGTTGACGACATCGATGGTCTGGAAGCGATCCTGAGATAATCCATCCGAAGAAGGTGTTGAGGGCAGCGGGTTGACCTTTGATTATGGTCTGCGGTTCGTTAATAAGACTGCGATTAAATACGTCAGATCCTAGAATTAAGTCAATTTGGGCTGGAGTGTCAAAATGAGGGTCAGCAAGTTGTAACTGCTGATATTGAGCACGTATGCAAGGTGCCAAAGCGGTAGCTGGAAGCGGGTCAGCGATATGAGGTAGTACTGCAGCTTCGACATCGAGTTTGAAATTTGAGGCATATCTAGACGAGATTTGTAGGGACACATATTCGGATATATGTGTGGTTTGAGAAGCGACCCCGACAAGAGAAACATTTGATTTCCTAGTAGGTAAGCCCAACATGGTGGCTGCGGGTTTTGTTATGACAGACACTTGACTGCCTGGGTCAATGATTGCCCGAAGGATATGCGGATTGCCATAATGATCATTAGCAATGACCTGAGCGGTGCCTAACAAGGCAGAAGCGACTTTAGTGTTATAGGTGGCTAGAGGTTTTATATGGGCAGTTGACTTGTTACCGTTATTGGCTGAGTTTGGGTGCCAATGCGTGTACGGTCGCTGGGGCGAAGCTGAGTTAGAGTCATGTAACAAGGAGTGATGATTACCGTTGCAATGTTTACAAGTGTTGAGCGACTTGCATTTGTTTTGGTAGTGGGTGCCGAAACAATTGAAACAGCGCTGCATATGTCGTATAGACTCGCGACGTTCCTGGGCTCTTTGTTTGAGAAATTCTGGGCAACAAAAGATATTGTGAATGGCTGAACAATAAAAGCACTGTGCGGCGGACGGACTGTTACGAGGCGGGTTGGTAGGTCTGGTAGACAAGCGAGGTCTGGATAAATTTTGTCTAACACGCGGTAATGGTTGCGGTGCGGGTGCTTTTCGATTGAATTGGACGCGTTGGCTTATCACTGGTGATCGCAGAGTCTGCGGTCGAGTTCTGATGGTGTGGTGCGTTGTACTGCGGCGATGACCTTCATTCAGCTGTGTGGCTTCATCTGCGTAGTCGGTGTGGTTACTGGTAGCGGCTGCGGTAGTCGATATGAGCGTCATGATTCTAGCGGGGTATTCGAGGTGCGGTGTCGGACTATGTTCAGCTTCGAGGTCAGTTTCGACATGGTCAATATTTAAATTAGGGGCACTACTGGAAATTGAGTCATTCAACTCAGAGACCATCGCTCGTGGTTGCTGATCTAATTCTGAGTTAACTGCAGTCGCGGCAGAGGGTTGATTGAGCAACTCCATTGCTCTAGCCTGCTCAGTGACGAAATCATTTAAAAACCTGTACGTGGGCATTTGATTTGTTCCCAATCTGGTTTCAAAGTTAAGTCGAGTCTGTGCATCTAAGTTACCAACAGACATTTGAAAAAGTAAGAAGTCCGCTAAGTCGTCTAACTGGACAGCCTTTAGTGCGCACACAGCATTTGAATGTGCGGTTAAAAATCGGTTAAGTTCACTCTGAGACGCGTTCTTAATAGGCTTAAAGTCTTTAATAATTTGAAAATAATGATCGGCTAAACGGCGAGGGTTAGCATAACGATTGCGTAAGGCTTGATATGCGATATCATAATTATGTTCAGATATTGTAAGTCCCGTAACAATGGCTAAAGCGTCTCCTTTAAGCGCTGATTTTAAGTACTGAAATTTCTGTATGGCATTAATATTGCTATTGCAATGCACCATTGAGTCAAACATTGAAATAAAGTCAATCCATTCATTACTATTGCCTGAAAAGCTAGGCATTGTAAGGTTAGGTAAGTGAGGCGAACTTGTGCCGGGGTTGACCTGCGAGGTTAACTTCACCTCGGTCTTAATAATGTTCGGGTATTTAGCCAACATTGGCAAATACGTGTCCTGAAATTGTTTTTTAATCTTAAATGCACTTTCAGCAAGATCGGCAACTTGACTGGCGAACGTTTTCTCTAATATCTCATACGTTTCGATAAAATTGGATTGAATGCGGCGGATTTCCCGTGCGAGGCCTTCTGGTATTTCTTTATCGTTAAGTACATTCTTCACTTGTTCCAGCTCGCCTACAATATCTCTCAATTTAGACAAATAATACTCCGTATTAATTTCCATTTTAATAAATTTCAAACCACAAACAATTGAAATTAAAAACCTCACTATAAGTTCAAACGCGATAATAAAGTGGACTGTATAAAATTTGTAAGTCGTAGCAAGCATAAACACTTCCTTGCTCGTAATCGTGCAACTATGAGCCACGTGGCTTATTGCGCAATGTGGCACCGGTAATTATCGTTAAAGTTTTCCTGGTCACTAATACATTATCGTGAAATTTAAAGAAAAACCCTAGGTCACTGAAATAATTCAATAATCCGGTCCGGTGGGGACCAATGTTTATAGCTGGAATAAATTAAAACTATCCGGCCCGGTCGTGGGCCAATGTTTAATCCGCAGATCAAAAAGTTAGAAATAAAACTACGAGGTGCGGTAAGCCCTATTGTTAACAAGGTTACTCTGGATTGCGTAATTTACGTTAATATTTAACATAGCAAGTTTAAGCACTGTTCTAAGCCAAATAGAGTCATTTAACACTAAAAACGCAACGACACTGAATTTAGTACAAATAAATTATAAATTGTTCATATTCCTTAACTACGCACTTACCATAGGTAAGAAGTGATGCAATGTTGGAATCGAGGTGAAGTCTCCACAGTACTGTGGTCGTCTTAGGCAGCGTAGAATTCTTGAAGGCGATCACGCAACTAAAAAACTCAATTGAAAATATGAGTAAACGTAAAAGTTAAGCTTACAAGCACTTAGTTTATTGCCGCGAGTACACGCACTAAGATTGCGCAACCGGCGAAATCGGGCGACACTTTTACTAACACGGCGAAAATATACAGTTAAAATGTTCATTAAAAGTTCATTAACGCGGTCCGCACTTTAAGCACAATTAACGAACGAAAGCGGTACTTTAAATTGTCTGAAACAAAGCCCATGCGGATTGAGCGTCGCGGTTAGCATAGGACTGCACTATTCAAGGGTCGGAACGATTCGAGGGCCAGAACGATTCTACTTTGTGTTGAAGCGGAAGAAAGCTTAGAAAATAAGAAGGGAGTGGGGGTGCAAGCGTTCATCCAGAGAAAATCAATAATTTTCGGATATCGAATAGCAGGTCAGAGATCACGTGGCCAATACGTCACGGCACAGCTGTTAGGTAGGTCAAAGTAACTTGAAACTTCGAGCGCTGACTCGAACAAGTATTATTAGCAATAGTTAGGTGATGTTTATATTCTGGATGTCTAATTCTTGGCTAAAGATAGCATCGTATACTGCTGTTGCGAAAAGTTTGTGTCTGGGCTATAAAGTTACCTCAATGTCCGCTTTATCAGGCAACTTTGTTTATAGATATCCTAATAGATATAGTTACAAGTTTGTAAACCTATAGAGGGCAAAATTTATAATGAGATAATAAAAGTGAGAAACAAGGTTTCTTCATTCTATTAACACAGAATGTTTATATTAATTAAAACAACCTCTCACCACAAATTCAACAAATTTTATTTTAACCTTATGTAGATTTCGACTACAAAGTAATCATCTTCAGAGGTATTTTTACAAATAACTGTTATTTGTAAATATACCTCAGAAGATGATTACTTTGTAGTCGAAATGTACATAAGGTTAAAACAAAATTTGTTGAATTTGTGGTGAGAGGTTGTTTTAATTAATATAAACATTTACGCCACAGTTGCTTTAAGTTGTTGTGAACACAGAATGTGTTAATATTTTGAAATAGGTTGTATAGAAAAAGTTTGTTGAGAGTGCAAATAATAAATCTAATCAATAAACTCATCGGTTTAAAAATTAGAGTTATTGAAATGAAGCATTCTGAGCAGTTTGAATCTGTACTAATTATAATAGGACCAAACTATTTTGTTTAAAAAAATTGTATTATTTGACTAATAACATTGAATTTATTATTATTCATGTGGGATATTAGTATACAAACTACAAACACGTCAATGCATCCACATTAGTTAAAGTTGAAGTTTCTTGATGTAATCATCTTCAATTCACTGATTAAACTATTTTTACACTACTTAACTAAGTGAATACGTAATTGCTTACTTGCTGACGCGTTTCAAAACGATCGTTCTTTTTACGACAGGGAAAATATACTTTATGACCACACACACTTTGAAGCCAATAGTCTTTTCAAATACATCACACAAGATGCCGACACTTCACCTAATGTCATAAATCCAACCCTGTCATACCGTTTGTAAAGAGCTAAAAGCTGCTAGTAGAAGGTTAGTTTCGTAAAAGGAACGATCGTTTTGAAACGTCAGTAAGTAAGCAATTACGTATTCACTTAGTTAAATAGTGTAAAATTAGTTTAGTCACATTAGTTAGTTTAATTTTTAAGTAATTTCAAAGCTTGCTAACATTTTTAAGCATTTCTGTTTTCAACAGCTGTTAGTATGTTATTGGTATCATACCAGATACCAATAAGTCAAAAGCAGTATTTCAGATATATTAAAACTCAAACAATTTTGACAAAAATCCATTGTTTTAGTAGCTTCTACCATTGTTATCCTAAATATTACTAATAGTATATAATGTATTATCAGTTGTAGCTATTCTACATTGAAACTGTCAAAAATTGTACATGTTGCATGTCAGTCTCCCTTTGATCCAGGAATGATGTTGAAGTCACTTGCACACTTTGATATGTAAATTTAGACCGAAATCACAGTCACATGCACATTTATTATCACCTGACACATTAGTCAATTAAAATATATTTCAGTATCATTATTAGACTTAAAATTTGAAAATATTACACCGTGGAGATATGTTATACAAATATTTACAAACATAAAGCTTGAAGCAGGAGGAACAACTTTTGTTATTATACTAAGTGAAGAGCTAAATACACTATGAAAATCATCTAAATTGTCTACCAACACCAAATAGAAAGTGTTTTCAGACATCAATGGAAGTTAATCTGATGTTTTCAGTCAGTTAAAGTGATAAGGAAGTATTCAGATACAGAACTCACAGGTTACGAACAAGTAGCACAAGAAATGTTTTGAATCATTAGGAAACAGCAGTGTTTTACGAGCGAGTTTTTTTTTTTTAAGTTACAAGCCTCTAAAGGTAGTAACTTGAAATGGCAATATGTTCAAGTAGACCTCCTTAGGGTTTGCTAGAGTAGGAATACTACTTGGAATAAAGTCTTTGATATTTTGTTTGTATTTTTGGTCTGTTGTTACCAACATATATTTTTTATTTAATATTTTAAGCAGTGATATACTTGAATATAATTGATTTTTGCTTCAAGATCAAATAAAATAAAAGTTTAAAGTAAATAATACTATTTTAAACCTAATTAAAATCATGCAAAGTTTTCCAAACCTTGTATTTAATTTCAGAATAATTAAGAATATTAAAATTCAGAATTTAGAAATAGTATGTGTGGGAGAAATTCAATTTTTTCAAACATATTTTAAATTCAGAAGGTTTTTAATTTTTTAATTAAATTAATATCTTAATACTTTAATTTAAAAAAAATATATTTATGGGTAATGAACTATGATAAATTAAAAATGTGTAAACCTTACAGTTTTCTGATTATTAAAGTTTTACCTTAAAATCACTGTTATAGTCTGGACTGACACCTCTGCATGTTGCAAGCTTTATGGGTTGTATGAATATTGCAATCTACCTATTACAACATGACGCCAGTCCTGATATAGCCACTGTACGAGGAGAGACACCACTACATCTTGCTGCTCGAGCTAATCAAAAGGATATTGTAAGGATACTACTACGTAATAATGCCAGTGTAGATGCACGAGCTAGAGAAGAACAAACGCCTTTACATGTTGCATCCAGATTAGGTAACAGTGATATTGTTATGCTTTTACTACAACATGGTGCTTCTATTGATGCTACTACTAAGGATCTGTATACACCACTTCATATTGCAGCAAAGGAAGGTCAAGATGAGGTAAGTTTTAAAATTTGTTTTAGTCAATATAGTTTATCAATATAGTTGCATACTAGGTGTGTTCAAAAAATACCTGGAATTTTCTTTTTATGAAAAAAATATTTATTCATCTACATCAATATTGTTCCATTCAAAGTAGTCTCCACTAGATATTATGCACTTATGCCAGCGCTTTTTCCAATTCTCAAAACGCTTCTGGAACTCGATCTTTGGGATAGCTTTGAGCTCTTTCAGCAGTGCACTTTTAATGTCATCAATGCTTGTGAAACGACGGCCCTTTAAGGTTTTTTTTATTTTTAGAAAAAGGAAAAAGCCACAAGGGGTCATGGGTCATGTCTGGTGAATATGGAGGTTGGGGCATCATTACAGTGTTATTTTTCGCCAAAATATCATGACAAAGTGACGATGTGTGAGCCAATGCATTATTGTGATGCAAAAGCCATAAATTGTTTTGCCACAAACTAACGTTTTCTTCGCACTGCTTCACACAAACGGCATTGAACTTGTAGATAGTACACTTTATTGATCGTTTGACCTTGTGGCAAGAATTCATGATGCACTGTGCCATTAAAATCAAAGAACACAGTAAGCATAACCTTGACGCTCGACCGCACTTGCCTTTTTTGGTCTTGGAGAGCCAGAATGCTTCCACTGGGGCGATTGAGCCTTTGTTTCGACATCATATCCGTAAACCCATGTTTCGTCGCCTGTTATAATACGTTTCAGTAATTCTGCATTATTGCTGACTTCATTTAGTGATTCCTGAGCAACTTCCATTCCAAAATATATGCAAAAATGTCATGGCATGAGCCAGTCGATACGCCAACATCATCAGCAACTTCTCTGATTGTGATTTGGTGATCATTCATAACCATTGCTTCCACTTTTTCCACGTTTTCATCGGTTGTTGATGTCCTTGTTCATCATCGTCAACGTCTTCACGGCCATTTTGGAAACGCTTATTCCACTCGTAAATATTTGTTTTATTTTCCATAGCAGACTCTTCATAGGTCTTTGTTAATATTTCGCACACTTTGTTACACTTTATTTCATTTTGTACGCAAAACTTAATACAAATTCTTTGATCCATTTTTTTAACAATCGAAAATCACCGAGCTCATGAAAAAACGTCTAAGCTGAAAATTGTGTCATACTTCAGGGGCATGTATACCAAATTACGCATCTTTCAAATTACGAAAAAATTGTCATTATCAATGTCGCCAGAGATGTAGGCAGTCTTGTATTGCTTCACAACACATTCTACCTAGACTATTTGTTTTTTGTAATTTTTTTAGATTTGGAGTATCCATGTTAATCACTTTACCTATTTGTATTTTATTAGTTTTGAAAATAATTGAAAAATAAGGTCGTTTTTATTGTCATTGAAGTTTTACCAAGACTTGTTTGGCTTCACTCAGGACATTCTATTCATACTGTTTGTTTTAAATATGTATTTTTATATTTAGAATCGCAATGATATGCACTTTACTTTTTTTTTAATTTTTGAATTATTAAAAAAAATAAAACGTTTTAAATGTCGGCAGAGTTTTACGCAGTCTTATTTTGCTTTACACAGGACTTTCTATTCAACTGTTGGTTTCATAATTTTTTTTAGATTTAGAATCCTCATGATATCCACTTTTTTTATTTGTAATTTAACATTATTGAAATTAATAGAAATATGAGACGTTTTTAATGTCGTCAGAATTTACGGAGTCTTAATTTGCTTCATACGGGACTATCAATCCAGTCTGTTTGTTTTTATTATTTAGTTTTAGTTTTTGAATCCCTTGATATCCACTTTACTTTCTTTTTCTTTCAACATTTCTCAAATAACAAAAAATTGTCATTATCAATGTCGCCAGAGTTTTAGGCAGTCTTGTAATGCTTCACAAAAAACTTTCTATCTAGACTGTTTGTTTTTGTAATTTTTTTAGATTTGGAATATCCATTTTAACCACTTTACCCATTTGTATTTTATTAGTTTTGAAAATAATTGAAAAATAAGGTCGTTTTTATTGTCGTTGATGCCTTACCCAGTCTTGTTTGGCTTCACTCAGGACATTCTATTCGGACTGTTTGTTTTAAATATTTATTTTATTTTTGGAATCGCAATGTTATCCACTTTACTTGTTTTTTAATTTTTGTATTATTCAAAAAAATAAAACGTTTTTAATGTTGACAGAGTTTTACGCAGTCTTATTTTGATGTACGCATGACTGTCTATTAAACTGTTGGTTTTCATAAATTTTTAGATTTAGAATCCTCATGATATCCACTTTTTTTATTTGTAATTTTACATTATTGAAATTAATAGAACAATGAGACGTTTTTAATGTCGTCAGAATTTACGGAGTCTTAATTTGCTTCATACGGGACTATCTATCCAGTCTGTTTGTTTTAATTATTTAGTTTTAGTTTTTGAATCTCCTGTATACACTTTACTTTTCTTTTCTTTAACATTTTTCAAATTAGGAAAATTGTCATTTTCAATGTCGCCAGAGTTGTAGGCAGTCTTGTATTGCTTCACAAAACACATTCTATCTAATCTGTTTGTTTTTGTAATTTCTTTAGATTTGGAGTATCCATGTTAACCACTTTACCTATTTGTATTTTATTAGTTTTGAAATTAATTGAAAAATAAGGTCGTTTTTATTGTCGTTGCAGTTTTACCCAGTCTTGTGTGGTTTTACTCAGTACATTCTATTCGGACTGATTGTTTTAAATATTTATTTTTATTTTTGGAATCGCAATGATATCCACTTTACTGTTTTTTTAATTTTTGAACTATTTAAAAAAATAAAACCTTTCAAATGTCGACAGAGTTTTACGCAGTCTTATTTTGATGTACGCATGACTGTCTATTAAACTGTTGGTTTTCATAATTTTTTTTTTATTTAGAATCCTCATGATATCCACTTTTTTAATTTGTAATTTAACATTATTGAAATTAATAGAAAAATAAGACGTTTATAATGTCGTCAGATTTTACGCAGTCTTAATTTGCTTCATACGGGTCTATCTATCCAGTCTGTTTGTTTTTATTTTTTAGTTTTAATTTTTGAATCCCTTCATATCCACTTTACTTTCTTTTTCTTTCAACATTTCTCAAATTACGAAAAATTGTCATTATCAATGTCGCCAGAGACTTAGGCAGTTTTGTATTGCTTCACAAAAAACTTTCTATCTAGACTGTTTGTTTTTGTAATTTTTTTAGATTTGGAATATCCATTTTAACCACTTTACCTAATTGTATTTTATTAGTTTTGAAAATAATTGAAAAATAAGGTTGTTTTTATTGTCATTGAAGTTTTACCCAGACTTGGTTGGCTTAACTCAGGACATTCTATTCATACTGTTTGTTTGAAATGTTTATTTTAATTTTAGGAATTGCAATCATATCCACTTTACTTTTTTTTTAAATTTCGAATTATTAAAAAAAATAAAACGTTTTTAATGTCTGCAGAGTTTTACGCAGTCTTACTTTGTTTTACACATTACTTTCTATTCAACTGTTGGTTTTCATATTTTTTTTAGATTTAGAATCCTCATGATATCCACTTTTTATATTTGTAATTTAACATTTTTGAATTTAGTAGAAAAATGAGACGTTTTTAATGTCGTCAGAATTTACGCAGTCTTAATTTGCTTCATACGGGACTATCTATCCAGTCTGTTTGTTTTTATTATTTAGTTTTAGTTTTTGAAACCCTTGATATCCACTTTATTTTTTTTTCTCTCAACATCTTTCAAATTAGGAAAAAATTGTTATTATCAATGTCGCCAGAGATATAGGCAGTCTTGTATTGCTTCACAACACATTCTGCCTAGACTATTTGTTTTTGTAATTTTTTTAGATTCGGAATATCCATGTTAACCACTTTACATATTTGTATTTTCTTATTTCTAAATTATTAGAAAAATAAGGTCGTTTTTATTGTCGTTGAAGTTTTACCAAGTCTTGTTTGGCTTCACTCAGGACATTCTATTCAGACTGTTTGTTAAAAATATGTATTTTTATTTTTAGAATCGCAATGATATCCACTTTACTTATTTTTTAATTTTTTAATTATTAAAAAAAATAAAACGTTTTTAATGGCGGCAGAGTTTTACGCAATCTTATTTTGCTTTACACAGGACTTTCTATTCAACTGTTGGATTCATAATTTTTTTTAGATTTAGAATCCTCATGATATCCACTTTTTTTATTTGTAATTTAACATTATTGAAATTAATAGAAAAATAAGTTGTTTTTAATGTCGTCAGAATTTACGGAGTCTTAATTTGCTTCATACGGGTCTATCTATCCATTCTGTTTGTTTTTATTATTTAGTTTTAGTTTTTGAATCCCTTGATGTCCACTTTATTTTTTTTTTCTCTCAACATCTTTCAAATTAGGAAAAAATTGTCATTATCAATGTCGCCAGAGATGTAAGCAGTCTTGTATTGCTTCACAACACATTCTGCCTAGACTATTTGTTTTTGTAAGTTTTTTAGATTTGGAGTATCCATGTTAACCACTTTACCTATTTGTATTTTATTAGTTTTGAAATTAATTGAAAACAAAGGTCGTTTTTATTGTAGTTGATGCCTTACCCAGTCTTGTTTGGCTTCACTCAGGACATTCTATTCAGAATGTTTGTTTTAAATATTTATTTTTATTTTTGGAATCGCAATGATATCCACTTTGCTTATTTTTTAATTTTTGAATTATTAAAAAAAATAAAACCTTTTTAATGTCGACAGAGTTTTAAGCAGTCTTATTTTGCTTTATGTAGAACTTTCTATTCAACTATTGAGTTTCATAATTTTTTTTAGATTTAGAATCCTCATGATATCCAATTTTTTTTGTATTTTAACATTATTAAAATTCTTAGTAAAATAAGTCCTTTTTAATGTCGTCAGAATTTACGCAGTCTTATTTTGCTTCATAGGGGACTGCCTATCCAGTCTATTTGTTTTTATTATTTAGTTTAGGTTTTTGAATCCCTTGATATCCACTTTACTTTCTTTTTCTTTCTACATTTCTCAAATTAAGGAGAATTGTCATTATCAATGTGGCCAGAGTTTTAGGCAGTCTTGTAATGCTTCACAAAACACTTTCTATCTAGACTGTTTGTTTTTGTAATTTTTTGAGATTTTTAATATCCATTTTAACCACTTTACATATTTGTATTTTATTAATTTTGAAATTAATTGAAAAATAAGGTCGTTTTTATTGTAGTTGAAGTTTTACCCAGTCTCGTTTGATTTCACTCAGCACATTCTATTCAGACTGTTTGTTTTAAATATTTATTTTTATTTTTGGAATCGCAATGGTATCCACTTTACTTACTTTTTTTTTGAAATATTAAAAAAAAATAAAACGTTTTTAATGTCGACAGCGTTTTACGCAGTCTTATATTGCTTAACACAGGACTGTCTATTCTACTGTTGTTTTTCATAATTTTTTTTAGATTTAGATTCCTCATGATATCCACTGTTTTTATTTTCATTTTAACATTATTGAAATTATTAGAAAAATAAGTTGTTTTAATGTCGTCAGAATTTACGCAGTTTTGTTTTACTTCATATGGGACTGTCTATCCAGTCTGTTTGTTTTTATTATTTACTTTAAGTTTTTGATTCCCTTTATATCCACTTTACTTTCTTTTTCTTTCAATATTTCTCAAATTAAGAAAAATTGTCATTATCAATGTCGCCAGAGTTTTAGGCAGTCTTGTAATGCTTCACAAAACACTTTCTATCTAGACTGTTTGTTGTAATTTTTTGAGATTTTTAATATCCATTTTAACCACTTTACATAATTGTATTTTATTAATTTTGAAATTAATTGAAAACAAAGGTCGTTTTTATTGCCGTTGATGTTTTACCCAGTCTTGTTTCCCTTCACTCAGGACATTCTATTCAGACTGTTTGTTTTACATATTTATTTTTATTTTTGGAATCACAATGATATCCACTTTGCTTATTTTTTAATTTTTGAATTATTAAAATAAATAAAACGTTTTTAATGTCGATAGAGTTTTACGCAGTCTTATTTTGCTTTACACATTACTTTCTAATAAACTGTTGTTTTTTTTTTATATTTAGAATCCTCATGATATATATTTTTTTTATTCGTATTTCAACATTATTGAAATTAATTGAAAAATAAGTTTTTTTTAATGTCGTCAGAATTTACGCAGTCTTATGTTGCTTCACACAGGACTTTCTATTCAACTGTTGGTTTTCGTAATTTTTTTAAGATTTAAAATCCTCATGATATCCACTTTTTTTATTTGTGTTGTAACAAATTTGAAATTATTAGTAAAATAAGACTTTTCAATGTCGTCAGAATTTTCGCAGTCTTGTTTTACTACACTTAGAACTTTTTATCTAGACTGTTTCTTTTTTTTAGTTTTAGATGTAGAATTCCCATAATTCCAATCTATTTATTTGTATTTTATCAATTTTGAAATTAATAGAAAATAAAACGTTTTATTAAATTGAAAATAAAATTAGACCTTTCTTAATGTCATCAGAATTTACGCAGTCTTATTTTGCTTCACACAGGAGTATCTATCCAGACTGTTTGTTTTTGTATTTTTGTCTATATTGAGAATGCCTATGATATCCACTTTACCTATTTGTGTTTTATTAATTTTGAAAATAATTTAAAATAAGGTCATTTTATTGTCGTTGGAGTTTTACGCAGTCTTGTTTGGCTTCACTCAGGATATTCTATTCAGACTGTTTGTTTTAAATATTTATTTTTGATTTTTGAATCGCAATGATATCCTCTTTATTTTTTGTTTAATTTTTGGAATATTAAAAAAATAATAAGTTTTCAATGTCGTTAGAGTTATACTCAGTCTTGTTTTGCTTCACACAGGACTTTCTATCTAGACTCTTTGTTTTTGTTATTTAGTTTTAATTTGGATTCCCCATAATCCGTTTATTTATTTGTTTTTCAGTATTTGTTTTGTAAAAAAGGATATTTTTAATGTCGTCAGGGTCTTAGGCAGTCTTGTTTTGCTTCACACAGGACTTTCTATCTAGACTCTTTGTTTTTGTTATTTAGTTTTAATTTGGATTCCCCATGATCCGTTTATTTATTTGTTTTTCAGTATTTGTTTTGTAAAAAAGGATATTTTTAATGTCGTCAGGGTCTTAGGCAGTCTTGTTTTGCTTCACACTTTCTATAAAACTGTTTGTTTTTGTTTTAAGTTTTAGATTTGGAATCCCCATGATTCCACTTTAATTATATTGTATTTTATTATTTTTGAAATTAATTGAAAAATAAAGTCGTTTTTGTTGTTGATGGAGTTTTATGTAGTCTTGTTTCACACAGGACATTCTATTTAGACTTTTTGTTTTTGTTATTTAGTTTTAATTTGGTATCCCCATGATATCCACTTTGTTTATTTTTATTTCAATTTTTTTTTAAACTAGTAGCTCACGTGAAGATGGAATCAACAAAAAAGTATGTTTTTAATGTCTATAGGTTCTCATGCATTCTTGTTTTGCTTCACTTAGGACTTTCTACATAGATTGTTTGTTTTTAAGTTTCGTTTTAGTTTCAGATTCCCCATGATGATCACCTTTTTCTGTTTTGTTTTTTATTATTTTGAAATTTAAAGAAAAAAAAACGTTTTTAATGTCCTAAGTGTTTTCCCTAGTCTTGTTTTGTTTCAAACAGGACTTTCTACTTAGACTGTTGGTTTTCGTAATTTTTTCTAAAATTGGAATCCTCATGACATCCACTTTTTTTGAAATTATAATAAAAATAAAACGGTTTTAATATCGTAAGAGTTTTACCAATTTTTGTTTTGCTTCACATTGTACTTTCGACTTACTTTGTTTGTTTTTTTGTTTTCGTTTTAGTTGTGGCATCCAAATGATATCCACTTTACTTATTTATAATAAACATTTTTTTAAATATTAATAAAATAAGACGTTTTTAATGTGGTCAGAATTTACACAGTCTTATTTTGCTTCATATGTGACTATCTATCCGGTCTGTTTGTTTTTATTATTTAGTTTTAGTTTTGGAATCCCTTTATATAAACTTTACTTTTTTTTCTTTTAACACTTTTCAAATAAATGAAAATTGTCGTTATCAATGCCGCCAGAGTTTTAGGTAATATTTTTTTAATTAAAGAAAAAATAACACTTTTTTAATGTGGTCACAGTTTTACCCAGTCTTGTTTGGCTTCACTCAGGACTTTCTATTCAGACTGTTTGTTTTAAATATTTAGTTTTAGTTTTGGAATCGGAATGATTTCCGCTTTACTTATTTTAATTTTTGAAGTATTAAAAAAATAACATGTTTTTAATTCTTGAATTGTGTATTCCATTACGTTTGGTGAATCTTATTAATCACTTAAACAATAGTTTATGACTATCCGAACTTTATATTTAGTAAATTTTTGATACAACACTATAATAATAGACAAGTTATGGTACAAAATACAAAAAAAACACTAAAATTAACACTACAGACAGGGAAAACAAATACTTCGCATTACCATTCATAAACAAAACAACAAACAAAATAGACCTCAAATTTCAAAAAATAAGTTACAAAATAGCATACAAAACCAATAACAAATTACAATACAAAATACAACACAACACCAACAATAAAGATAAACTACAAGCACCAGGCGTATACAAACTAAATTGCGACGAATGTAACAAATTCTAAATTGGACAAACAGGTCGCAGCTTTAAACAAAGAGTCGAAGAACACAAACATAACACCAACTCAACATTTTTCAATCACTTAAAAGAAACAGGACACAAATACACAGACATTTATCATAATTTAGAAATCCTACACATCAACAAAAAAGGAACACATCTCAACACACTAGAACAATATGAAATTTACAGACACAAAAAAAAACAAAAACAAACATATTAAACAAACAAACAAAATACAAATCATACATACTCTTTGATACTATCGAAAACCTACCTTTAAATCCATCACCGCTTGACCCAACATCTCCAAGCAGAAGACACTGATGAAGATCGAAAAAGTTCTGTCTCAGTAAGTTTTAACAAATTTACTAAATATTAAGTTCGGATAGTCATAAATTATTGTTTAAGTGATTAACAAAATGTTTTTAATGTCATTGGAGTTTTATCCAGTCTTGTTTTGCTTCACACAGGACTTTCTATATAGACTGTGTTTTTTTAGTTTCGTTTCAGTTTTAGAAGGCCAATGATGTCCACTTTTTTATTTGTATTTTAACATTTTTTAAATTAATGAAAAAATAACACTTTTTGAATGTCGTCAGAGTCTTATGTAGTCCTTTTTTGCTTCACACAGGAATTTCTATTTGCTCTTGGATTTTGCTTTTAGTTATGATTTGGAGTCCCCATGATATCCACTTTATTTATTTGTATTTCAATTTCTTTTTTTTAAGGATGTTTTTAATGTTGTCAGGGTCTTACGCAGTCTTGTTTTCCTTCACACAGGACTTTCTACATAGACGGTTAGTTTTTATTATTTAAGTTTAGTTTTTGAATCCCTGTGTAATCTACTTTACTTATTTGTATCTTAACTTTTTTTAAATATTAAAAAAAATACATTTTTAATGTCGTTGGAATTTTAAATAGTCTCTTTTTGCTTCACACAGGACTTTCAATACAGACTGTTGGTTTTTGGTATTTAGTTTTACATTTGTAATCTCCAAGTATCCACTTCACATATTTAGAGTTTAATATTTTTAAAATTCATAAAAAAATAATACTTTTTTATGTCGAGTTTTACGCAGTCTTGTTTTGCTTCACTTAGAAGTTTTTATCTAAACTGTTTGTTTTTGTTTTTAGTTTTAGATTTGGTATCCCCATGATTCCAATTCAATTATTTGTATTTTATTAATTTTGAAATTAATTGAAAAATAAGGTCGTTTTTATTGTCGTTGGAGTTTTACCCAGTCTTGTTTGGCTTCACTCAGGACTTTCTATTCAGGCTGTTTGTTTTAAATATTAATTTTGAGTTTTTGAATCACAATGATATCCACTTCACTTATTTTTAAATTTTTGAAATATTTAAAAAAATAAAACGTTTTTAATGTCGACAGAGTTTTAAGCAGTCTTGTTTTGCTTTACACAGGACTTTCTATTTAGACTTTTTGTTTTTGTTATTTAGTTTTAATTTGGAATCCTCATGATATCCACTTTATTTATTTGTATTTCATATATTTTTTTTTAAACTAGTAGCCGACGTGAAGATGGAATCAACAAAAAAGTATGTTTTTTATGTCTATAGGTTCTCACGCATTCTTGTTTTGCTTCAGTTATGACTTTCTACATGGATTGTTTTTTTTTAATTTCGTTTTAGTTTTAGAATCCCCATGATAGTCACCTTTTTCTGATTGTATTTTACCATTTTTGAAATTGATAGAAAAAAGACGTATTTAATATCGCAGAGTTTTATACAGTCTTGTTTTGCTTCACGCAGGACTTTCTACTTAGACTGTTGGTTTTCGTAATTTTTTTTAGAATTGGAATCCTCATGATATCCACTTTTCTTATTTCAATTTTAACATTTTTTAAATAAATTTAAAAATAAAAATGCTCTATTATCATCAAAGTTTTACCAATTTTTTTTTTTATTCACATTGGACTTACTACTTACTTTGTTTTTTTTTATTTTCGTTTTAGTTGTGGAATCTAAATGATATCCACTTTACTTACTTATAATTAACATTCTTTTTTTTTTAATATTAATAAAATAAGACATTTTTAATGTCGTAAGAGGTTTTCCTAGTCGAGTTTTTCTTCACACAGGACTTTCTACATAGATCGTTTTTATTATTTAGGTTTATTTTCTGAATTCCTGTATCGTAATCTACTTTACTTATTTATATCCTACCATTTTTTTAATTAATTAAAAACAAGACGTTTTTAAAGTCGTTGGAATTTTAAACAGTCTTTTTTTGCTTCACACAGGACTTTCAATCCAGACTGTTGGTTTTTGTTATTTAGTTTTAAATTTGTAATCCTCAATATATCCACTTTACATATTTGTAGTTTAATATTTTTAAAATTATTAAAAAATAATACTTTTTTTATGTCATCAGAGTTTTACGCTGGCTTGTTTTGTTTCCCTTAGAACTTTTTATCAAGACTGTTTGTTTTTGTTTTTAGTTTTAGATTTGGAATCCCCATGATTCCACTTTAGTCATTGTATTTTATTAACTTTAAAATTAATAGAAAAATATAAAATTTTTAATGTCGTCAGAGTATAACCTAGTCTTGTTTTGCTTCACACGGGACTTTCTACATAGATTTTTAGTTTTTTTATTTCGTTTTAGATTTGGAACCCTGATAATATACACTTTTTTTGTATTTTAACATTTTTTAATTAGTAAAAAAATACGACTTTTTTAATGTCGGAGTTTTACCCAGTCTGGCTTGGCTTCACTCAGGACTCTCTATTCAGACTGTTTGTTTTAAATATTTAGTTTTAGTTTTGGAATTGCGATGATATGCACTTTACTTATTATTTAATTTTTGAAATAAAAAAAACATATAAGTTTTTTAATGTCGACAGGGTTTTACTCAGTCTTATTTTGTTTCACACAGGACTTTCTATTAGACTCAAATTTATTTTTTTTAGATTTGGAATTTATTTTTTTTAGATTTATTTTTTTAGATTTTTTAGATATTATAACACTTTTGAAATTAATAGAAAAATAAAACGATTTTAATGTTGTAAGAGTTTTACCAAGTCTTGTTTTGTTTCACATTGGAATTTCTATTTACTTTGTTTGTTTTTTTAATTCCGTTTTAGTTGTGGAATCCAAATGATATCCACTTTACTTATTTATATTTAACTTTTTTAAAATACTAATAAAATAAAACCTTTTTTAATGTCGTCAGAATTTACGCAGTCTTATTTTGCTTCATATGGGATGATCTATCCAGACTGTTTGTTCGTATTATTTAGTTTTAGTATTGGAATCCCTTAATATCTACTTTACTTTTTTTTCTTTTAACATTTTTCAAATTAAGAAAAATTGTCGTTATTAATGTCGCCAGAGTTTTAGGTAGTCTTGTATTGCTTCACAAAAAAACTTCTATCTAGACTGTTTGTTTTTGTAATTTTTTTTTAGATTTTTGAATGCCTATGATAACTACCTTATTTATTTGTATTTCACTGTTTTTTTAAAACATAAGGATGTTTTTAATGTCGTCAGGGTCTTAGACAGTCTTATTTTGTTTCACACAGGACTTTCTATAAAACTGTTTGTTTTTGTAATTTTTCTAAGATTTGGAATCCTCATGATATCCACATTTTTTGTTTGTATTTTAACATTTTTGAAATTAATAGAAAAAAAAGACATTTTTAATGTCATAAGAGTTTTCCCTAGTTGTGTTTTGCTTCACACAGGACTTTCTACCTAGACTGTTTGTTTTTATTATTTAGGTTTAGTTTTTGAATCCCTGTGTAATCTACTTAAGTAATTACTTATTTGTATCTCAAAATTTTTTAAATTAATAAAAAAATAAGACGTTTATAATGTCGTCGGAATTTCAAACAGTCTCTTTTTGCTTCACGCAGGACTTTTAATTCAGACTGTTGGTTTTTGTTATTTAGTTTTAAATTTTTAATCGTCAATATATCCACTTTACATGTTTGTAGTTTAATTCTTTTAAAATAAATAAAAAAATAATACTTGTTTTATGTCATCAGAGTTTTACTCAGGCTTGTTTTGCTTCACTTAGAACTTTTTATCAAAACTGTTTTTGTTACGATTGTTTCGATTATTTTTAGATTTAGCCCCATGATTCCACTTCAATTATTTGTATTTTATTAATTTTTAAAAGTTTTTAATGTCGTCGTTCTTTAACCCAGTCTTGTTTTGCTTCACACAGGACTTTTTACATAGATTTAATTTCGTTTTAATTTTAGAATCCCAATGATATCCACTTTACTTATTTATATTTCATCTCTTTTTTAAATTAAAAATAAAATAAGACGGTTTTAATGTCATCAGAATTTGCAGTCTTATTTTGCTTCATACGGGACTGTCTATCCAGTCTGTTTGTTTTTATTATTTAGTTTTAGTTTTGGAATCCCTTGCTATCCACTTTACTTTTTTTTCTTTTACTATTTTTCAAAATAAGACAAATTGCCGTTATCAATGTCGCCAGAGTTTTAGGCAGTCTTGTATTGCTTCACAAAAACTTTCTATCTAGACTGTTTGTTTTTGTAATTTTTTTTCGATTTGGAATGCCAATGATAACCTCTTTACTCTTTTGAATTTTAATATTTTTGAAATTAATAGAAAAATAGGACATTTTCAATGTCGTTTTACCAAGTCTTGTTTGGCTTCTGACAGGAGTTTCTATTCAGACTGTTTGTTTTAAATATTTAATTTTAGTTTTGGAATTGCAATTATATCCGCTTTACTTATTTTTTTAATTTTTGAAATATTAAAAAAAATTATACGTTTTCAATGTGGTTAGAGTTTTAAGCAGTCTTGTTTTGCTTCACACAGGATTTTCTATCTAGACTCTTTGTTTTTGTTATTTAGTTTTAATTTGGAATAGACCAACAAACAAGTTGAACAATATATACTAACAGATTCACAACTATTAGGCTATATAGTTGAAAAAAACATTTTTTCCATTCCCATCTTGCAGCTATTTTCCTATTGGTCTGGCTTAAGGACGTTAACAAAATTTTACTTGGTGCAAATTGGGCCACGAACATTTGGAAAGAGGACTTTTACTACATTTTCTTATACTTACAATTAATAATATAATAATTTTTTTCTCATTTAGTACTTTTTTAATGACATTTTATTTTCAAATAAAAAAGTCTCACTTTCAAGTAAATAGAAGAATCACAAGATAGTCAGTTTTTGCTGTTATCTTGATAACGGTCAGTATGGGTAAAGCTTTATAAGCTGGCCCTTGAGGGGCTGAGGGCCTTGGCGAGAGGCCAAGGGGGAGGGGAGGATGGAGGTGCTCCCAGGTCATTTTCAAAACCATCGACCCTTAGAATTCCGCTGACTCATAGTGTTGACTCGATATTTTGTTACTTATTAATACTTTTCAATATTTGTGGTTTGAGGCTGTGTGTATTATTTATTAATACACAGTTAATTATTCAAGTATTTAATTTGGTTTATTTTAATATATTTTACTGAACATTTGTCTGGATATAAGTCTAAATGTATTACAAGCAATAAATTTAGGATACCAATAACAGCAGTACATTTTTGGGTGTTGCTTGGACTAGAGATTTTGGAAGGGTAAGTTGGCAGGCCTGTACTGACTCAAATTTAGTTCACTTTAAAGCACATGCTTCTTAATAAGTTATCCGCTACAATAACATGACGCTTATATTAAAATATGTATATTCAATAGCATAAATCAAAATCACATTTTAGTTATTAGAATATAAAAAACTATTGAACTTGGAAAATTTGTCTTTCCAATCAATGACAATTTTTAAATATGTTCTATATGGTAAAATTTAAATTTAATTTAATTTTTTGTAGAGTTTCTAAAATTAGTTTAAGGTTTTATATTACATTTAATATAATTATATATTAATTATTTGTTGTATTTATTTTAAATAAATTTTAATTTCCTTTTATTATTTTACAATTCTTGTTCCAAGTATAAAATTTCATTTATATAATTTAATTCCTTTTTATTTTAAATGAATTGACTGTTTTCAATTTTATATATATCATAATAAACCTCTGATTGAGCAATGCACTCAAAAAATCTCATTGTCTCATTGTTATTATTTTTCTGTTATTTTTCATGGTATATATTGAATATAGAAGTTAATATTTTACCATCGATTGTTCTATTAGACTACTTTATCAATATTGCATTGTTTTATCTCTAATCAGTGTAATAAATACAAACAGAAGTTTTAAACATCACTTTGCTACCAGTTAAGCTTTTATTTTTGATCATGTATCTGTGAAAAATAAAATTCTATTCGGTTATATTTCATTAATATGGAACTCAGTTTTCACTATATTTGGTCTCTTTATTTTATTTACCCTTGTTGGTAGTGTTTATAAATGTGATATACACTTCAGTTGTTCATGTTGGTTGTGTGTATCACTTTGACAAGTGAATCAGTATTCTTGTTTATTATATGCATCAATTTAATACAAATGTACATATATATATATAAGATTACAATTAATATAAGTAAATTAACATACCCTATGTGTTAAAACATCTGCTCTACCCCATAGCTATAACATAGAATCAGCTGTTTTAAGAAATCATATATTATTATTTACTTTAAGCCAAATGGGACGAAATAACTATACCTTTCCCCTTTTGTGAAAAGTTTTCCCCAAATATAAAACTAAAATTAATTTATTAACAAGTATTTATTGAATTATTATTTTAAAAAACTGTATCGACATCAATTGTGTTCCATTATAAGTTTCAAAAGTGTATTTGAACATGAATGGATGAATAAAAGTAATTTTATCAAACGATTTGAAAATTTGGTCCAGATACAAATAAAGAGAGAGTGAAGTAAAAAAAGGAATTGAAAATGTTAGTTTATTCCCAAATGCCATTGACTGGATCTCTAAAGTATCTAACTTGAAATATTTAACATGTTAAAAGTAAAATCATATTTTTATTGGGATGGTTAATTAAGGAGTTTACATCGGTCCTAAAAACTTTGGCGGTGTACACCCGACAACAACAATTCAGATGTGCTCATGTTTTTCGAAGTATTTGTCACATTTACTCTTCTTAATTTTTTTCCATATGCAAGGTTTACCGAAAATGCCAGCATAAATATACAACGCATTAAATTTACCTGTTTAAATATAAAACAATCCATTCATGCTAACCACACTCATTTGCAACATAATAACTTATGTTAATAATCAAGAGGAAGAATATCGAGACAGCCACAGCCACCTCTAGTGACGAATTCTTATGTCCGCGATCTAGACTCTGGACAACAATAGAATCAGCTGTTTATTCGACTATTGCGTTTATTACCTTGTAGGTTATATTTTCTTAATAGTTTGAAACTTTAGTGAATGCATTGGTATTATGGCATTTTGTGTGAAGGTTTTCAAATTAAATATAAGTGTTATTGGTTTCTAATATTAATTATCTGTGAGGTTTCCTTTATTGTTTTGTAAAGTTATTTTTACTACGCCAAAGAATTTACATTACTTATAAAAATAATATTTAAATTACAGAAATAATTTTATCGCATCTAATCGCATATATACCTAAGTCTAGATAAAATTATGTGTTTGTTATAGGAAACATACTTTATTTGATAAGTATTATATGATAATATGTCTATTCTTTACGAAGCATCTCTAGCAAATACTTTAAGGCAGTGCGAGGTTATACTTTCCAAACTACAAATAATTGTAAATGCCCTAACACGTGTGCAAATTAAGTTTGGAGGGATGTAACTTACAATTGTTCTAATCCGTTGGTATTTTCGGTTTAATTCTGCTAACATTTAATAATAGATTTTTTTAAACTTATTGTAAATCTCTCGTATTCTCCTCACGATTTGTATTTAGTAATGACAAAAACTATTTAGGTATTCACGTAACCCTAATGACATTTCATTTCTTGTGGCGTTAATTTCTTAAAATAAATAATTCTGAAAAACACAATAAATCAAATAATATTTTAATAAGGTGATGCATAAATAAAAATGTGAGGTATTTTATCAGAAAAAACGTGTTTAAAATGTATAAAAGAGTCAAATGAACACAAATTCGAAACGTTTTGTTAGAAATAAAACAAGTTTGTTTTTCTTTGAATTTTTTGAAATTTACGTTATAAGTGTTTATATAACATTATAAAAATTTCGTAAAACTTAAGTGATATTAATAACAAATATGAAAACATGTGAGTAAATGGAAAATTGGACACTAAAATCTTATTGAATATTTTTCTTAAAACAGAAGTATTGTTGTTATCTTCGACGGGTAATTCAAGTTCTAGGGCAATGTGGCCTTTAAGTAGTTGCTGTAATGACAGAGACAACATAGTGAACCTAAACCTATGTAAAAGAGGGTTATAGAGGAGAACATAAAGTGTTATTATTAAAATTTGCAGTGCAAACTGATGGAGAGCCAAGCAGAGGATGACTTGAAAAAGCACCGTCAGATTTCCACAGACCCAACTCGCATCGTGCAGTGCGCAAAGGTGAGTTGATGGGTTACGTATGTTTGCTGTAATGTATGAGTAGTTGGGTATTTAGTTGCCCTGTGTTCTGCTATGTAAACGCTTTTAATGAAAAGGTACAACTAGGTCAGTAAGCTTTAATCCAAGGCTGGAGTTTTATTTTAAAATAATTTTCTTTTGTTCGCCTGCTCTCTGCCCTGAAACACAATAGCCTAGGCTCTAGGCTATGCCATCAGAATATAACATACCGTATTTTTAATTTTTTTGTGAAAGCGACTAACCTGAAACTGTTTGTTAATAGAAGCCGTAGAAGTAACTTAACAAGCTAGCTGTGCTCCATTTATCTGTCGAAAATCTCTCATTCTCAGCAAATTTGCAATGAAGCCCAATCGGTCTGTATCTATTTCCCAGTGTTTCCTGAATACATTGGCAGGAGATACATGTCTTTATTGCACCATCGGTGAGGCGTGGTGTCGAGCTGGATGTAGAATCTAAAAGAGTCATTGTATTGAATTGAAACCTTTGTGAAGGCGACTAACCTGAAACCATTTGTTAATAGAAGCCGCAGAAATAACTTGACAAGGTAGTTGTGCTCCATTTATCTGTCGAAAATCTCTCATTCTCAGGAAATTTGCAATGAAGCCCAATCGGTCTGTATCTATTTCCCAGTGTTTCCTGAATACATTGGCAGGAGATACATGTCTTTATTGCACCATCGGTGAGGCGTGGTGTCGAGCTGGATGTAGAATCTAAAGGAGTCATTGTATTGAATTGAAACCTTTGTGAAGGCGACTAACCTGAAACCGTTTGTTAATAGAAGCCGTAGAAGTATCTTAACAAAGTAATTGCCCACCATTTGTCTGTCTAAAATATCTCATTCTCAGCAAATGTGCAATGAAGCCCAATCGGTCTGTATCTATTTCCCAGTGTTTCCTGAATACATTGGCAGGAGATACATGTCTTTATTGCACCATCGGTGAGGCGTGGTGTCGAGCTGGATGTAGAATCTAAAGGAGTCATTGTATTGAATTGAAACCTTTGTGAAGGCGACTAACCTGAAACCATTTGTTAATAGAAGCCGCAGAAGTAACTTGACAAGGTAGTTGTGCTCCATTTATCTGTCGAAAATCTCTCATTCTCAGCAAATTTGCAATGAAGCCCAATCGGTCTGTATCTATTTCCCAGTGTTTCCTGAATACATTGGCAGGAGATACATGTCTTTATTGCACCATCGGTGAGGCGTGGTGTCGAGCTGGATGTAGAATCTAAAGGAGTCATTGTATTGAATTGAAACCTTTGTGAAGGCGACTAACCTGAAACCGTTTGTTAATAGAAGCCGTAGAAGTATCTTAACAAAGTAATTGCCCACCATTTGTCTGTCTAAAATATCTCATTCTCAGCAAATGTGCAATGAAGCCCAATCGGTCTGTATCTATTTCCCAGTGTTTCCTGAATACATTGGCAGGAGATACATGTCTTTATTGCACCATCGGTGAGGCGTGGTGTCGAGCTGGATGTAGAATCTAAAAGAGTCATTGTATTGAATTGAAACCTTTGTGAAGGCGACTAACCTGAAACCATTTGTTAATAGAAGCCGCAGAAATAACTTGACAAGGTAGTTGTGCTCCATTTATCTGTCGAAAATCTCTCATTCTCAGGAAATTTGCAATGAAGCCCAATCGGTCTGTATCTATTTCCCAGTGTTTCCTGAATACATTGGCAGGAGATACATGTCTTTATTGCACCATCGGTGAGGCGTGGTGTCGAGCTGGGTGTAGAATCTAAAGGAGTCATTGTATTGAATTGAAACCTTTGTGAAGGCGACTAACCTGAAACCGTTTGTTAATAGAAGCCGTAGAAGTATCTTAACAAAGTAATTGCCCACCATTTGTCTGTCTAAAATATCTCATTCTCAGCAAATGTGCAATGAAGCCCAATCGGTCTGTATCTATTTCCCAGTGTTTCCTGAATACATTGGCAGGAGATACATGTCTTTATTGCACCATCGGTGAGGCGTGGTGTCGAGCTGGATGTAGAATCTAAAGGAGTCATTGTATTGAATTGAAACCTTTGTGAAGGCGACTAACCTGAAACCGTTTGTTAATAGAAGCCGTAGAAGTATCTTAACAAAGTAATTGCCCACCATTTGTCTGTCTAAAATATCTCATTCTCAGCAAATGTGCAATGAAGCCCAATCGGTCTGTATCTATTTCCCAGTGTTTCCTGAATACATTGGCAGGAGATACATGTCTTTATTGCACCATCGGTGAGGCGTGGTGTCGAGCTGGATGTAGAATCTAAAGGAGTCATTGTATTGAATTGAAACCTTTGTGAAGGCGACTAACCTGAAACCGTTTGTTAATAGAAGCCGTAGAAGTATCTTAACAAAGTAATTGCCCACCATTTGTCTGTCTAAAATCTCATTCTCAGCAAATGTGCAATGGAGCATAATGGCTCTGTGGCCTCTCTTCATGCTACCCAGCACCCTCCAAACCACGTGCAGGTAGTAGTCATGCATTGTCGTGGATTGGGGCAAAGCTGAAAAAATTGTACCCGCAATAAGAGTTACACCGAATATGCCGCCACATCCAATATTTATTGAAGCACAACGACGTAAGTGCAAATAGCTGTTAATGAGGACTCGTCAAAGCGTCTTTGGGACTCCTGTAAATAATATTTTGTTAAAATATTGATGTATATATATATGCACGAATTAATATTAAAAATAAAAGTAATGTAGCACAAAAAACATGTAAACAAGCAGAAATTCTGTGGGTTAGAAATGAAATCAAATTTTTATATAAGAAACAAAATGAAATAACTTTTGAAATTTATAAATTACATTTAAAACTAACATTTTTTATGGATAAAACAAAATGGGAAGAAAAATTTAATAAAATTAATATCTTTTTGTTTAAATATAGACAAAGAAAAATGAACACTCTAACCAAAAAACTAGATATATTAAAAATGAACAAAGATAAAAATAATGAAGTAATCATACAACATCATAAGTTTCACCCCAATTTTGTTAATTTAACAAATACTAAATTCAGCAACAATGAAATAAAAATTTTAGAAAATAATAATAAAGTTAACCTTAAAAAAGATATAAAAAGAAATATTGATTCAATAATAATAGATACTGAATTGGCGATCAATAAATTAAAAGTAGAGGAACAAGAAAACATGCGAATAAAAACATCACATGAAATAATAAAGTTAATTAAAAATAACAAAACTAATCATACACAAATAAAAAAATACTCGCAAATTCATCAAATTAAACAAAAATTACAAACTAATGATCTTATTTTGACAAAAGCTGATAAAGGTAATGCTGTAGTTATTATTGATAAACAAGAACATATAAATAAAACTGAAAATTATATATCTAAAAACCAATATACAGAAATAAATAAAGATCCCACAGACAAATATCAAAATGAAATAAAAAATATAATAAAAACATCATCTAAATTATTTAATCAAAAATATACTAATAATTACATGAATGAGAATCCAAAAATTCCAAGATTAAATGGACTAATTAAGTTGCACAAAGAAGATAAACCAATTAGGCCATTAGTTAATTTTACAACTGCTCCTTCTTATAAAATTTCAAAATATTTGGCTGTATTACTTAAAGATAAGGTAAAATTAAATAATACTTATAATATAAAAAACTCGATTGAACTTATTGAAAAATTAAAAGATATTAAAATTGATAATAACACAAAATTAATATCATTTGATGTTACTAACATGTATAATAACATACCTATAATGAAAACACTTGAAATAATAAAAAATAATATAGATACATTTGAAAAAGATAACACATTAACACAAGAAATAATAAATACATTAAAAATCATATTAAATCAAAATTATTTTTTATATAATAATAAAATGTATAAACAAAAGGATGGATTAACAATGGGCTCTCCAATGTCCAGCATATTATCGGAAATATTTTTACAAAATATAGACATTGGTATAAATAAGATTATTAAAACATATGATCAAAATGGACACTGGTTTAGATATGTAGATGATGGATTATACATATCAAACAATAATGGTTCAAATATTGACAAAATATTAAAATGTATAAATAATATACACGAAAATATAAAATGTACTCATGAATTTGAATTAAAAAATAAACTAAATTATTTAGATATTACAATTACTAGAAATAAAGAATCATTTGAATATAATATATATAGAAAACCAACGCAGACAAATCAAATAATACCTAATTATTCAAATCATCCATACAACCAAAAAATGGCAGCGCCTTATAATTTACTACATAGAATGCACAAAATACCAATGACTTAAATGATCAAATAAAAGAGAAAAATATAATATATCAAATTGGTTTAGAAAATGGATATAAAAAAAATATATAGATAAATTTAATAATAATATAATAACAAAACAGAAACTCAAAAATAATTTTGTACCTAATAAGAGAGAAAATATTTGGACAACATTTACATTCACTGGTAACAAAATAAATAAAATTACAAGATTATTTGAAGAAACAAATTTACAAATTACATATAAAACCGATAATAAAATTAAAAATTTAATAAACAATAACAAAAATCAAAATAATATGCACGAAAGAAATGGAGTATATAATATGAAATGTCAAACTTGTAATAAATTATATGTAGGACAAACAAAAAAGAAATTAAAAGAAAGATACAAAGAACATTTAAACGCTTATATCAAACCAAACATATACAAATCCAATTTAGCTACGCATTGTATTAATAATGGACACGAGTTTCCGGAAATAGAAAATATGAAATTAATAAAAGAATTAAATAAAGGATTAAAAATGAATATATTTGAAACATTGGAAATTTATAAGCATAAAGTTAAAGACAAATTAATTGATGAACAAATTCAAGTGAGATCAAGGCACCAAACTATTTATAAAGTCATTGATGTTATAGAAAAATTTACATAAAGTGCAATACTTATAAACATATGATTCTTTGTAGTACATATGATTTAATTTTGTAAAAGTATTTTATTAGATAATTTTTTTTCCTGAAGATGCTGATACTATTTAATCAGCGAAAAGCTTTGAATAAATATATTCATTAAAAGTATTCTTGTTTTTGAAATATTTTTAATTTATTAACTATATATACAAGAAAACATATCACCATATTTAATATATATATATATATATATATATATATATATAGAGAGAGAGAGAGAGAGAGAGAGAGAGAGAGAGAGAGAGGGAGGGAGGGAGAGAGAGACTAAGTATGTCAATACTAATTATGTCTTGTTATGTCAATACTAATTGAAATAAATAAATTCAGAGATAAACACTGCCTATTTACTATTATTGAGCACGGTAATGGCATTTACATTATCACAAAGGCTTTCATCGTCTTCATCGCTTTCACATCCATAATCACTGCTCCTACTTGCCGATTCACGTTCCCTCACAACATCCTGGGCAAATCTGGACACGTAAACCTACTATAGTTTGCCTATATATATTGTCACCTTTATATATTGTCAACCAGAGTAGGCTAACAAATTCTTATCGCTGTGATATAGACCAGAGGTGCTGAACCTTTTTGGAACCATGGGCCAATTAAGTGTTCCATTTTCTCGAGCCGGGCTGCAGGATTAAAATATCTCGAGTTCAACAATTGGAATACGTCTTATCTAGTTGTGGTTACCTTTCAAATAATATAGCCTACATTTTATATTTTAATATAAACATACATCCCACATATACATAGCCATTTTATAATTTATGATAGCCTAGATACCTGTAACAACGTATCCAGTTAACAAATTCTCTATCTTGTTAATGTTACAATGTTGCTACTTTGTTACATTATATGTAACTTAGATATATATATTACGTATATATTTACTTAAAGTAAATATATCTCACGTTACATTTAATTTAAATAAAGTTATAAAAGCACACAAAATTATACACACATTTGGCAGCATTACAAGCTGTCTTCTTTGTGCGATTTCAACAGGACAAAAAGTGCTAGTGAAATATAAATATTTCTTCCTATATGGGTAATGTAAAATACTTGCCTTATTAGAAAACCATAAGAGCAGCCCTCTAACTGAACAAATTATTATAAACTAATTACACTTGTACAACAAACTTTTAATTTAAAAACCTCTAATCACAACTCTAATCGAGTAAGAAATGATAATATAAACGCACTGGTCGAATAAAAACAGCTGATGACTCGATTTCCATGCAGTTTAAAGTCTAGAATTTAGATTAGGGGTGCTCAAAGTTTTTGGAACGTTGGGCCACTTAAGTTTTCCTTTTCCTGGCCGCAAGACTAAAATAATTGTAGTTCAAATATTGGAATAGTTCTTATGTAGTTCCTACATTTTTAATTATAATGTAAGCGTACATCCCATACCTACACAGCCATTTTATAATTTATGATAGCCTACATACCTGTAACATCGTATCCAGTTAACAAATTCTCTATCTTGTTAATGTTACAATGCTGCTACTTGCATCAAGTATTTAAAGTTTACTACACTTATTAATCATACTGCACAATAATTCAAAACATAAAACCACTTTAAACTTGAAAATTAAAAAACATTTAATTAATTCTGAAAACTATTTATTTTAGTGGGTTATTTAACTGTTCAATGTCTATTTTAAACTTTGTAGATACTATTTCTAATGTTGATTCCAAGATAATGTCAGTTGAACGCGTACGAGCTTTAGATTTGGTAGTTTTCATAAACGAAATTGAATGCTCACAGATAAAAGTACAACGAAACAAACACGAAATTTAAAAAAATATTTCTTGCAGATTAACCATTTCTACAGGCAATTTGTAGAAATCAAATATTGGAACTTCACACAGAATTATTACTTTAACTGAATCATGTGCTGCGGATCCAATAAGTTCCATTTGAATATTGTCTG
>JBAIZL010000010.1:13560513-13608013 GCA_036971475.1 Prosapia bicincta | reverse complement strand
CGACATTTCGGCTTCGTTGTTTGGAACGACATCTGGTGGAGGTAAGCAATAATTTTACTTTAAACTAAATAAGTTCAGGAGCCCAGCAAGCTCTCTCAGCTTGTATGGGAGCACATCACGCCAGAGACTATATCTTGCCGTATACGTTTATAGACTAGCCTTGAGTCTTATTGCCTTTAGTAGCTCCTAGCTGTTTAGGATGTACTCTTGCGACTTATCTGTGACGCAATTACAACCTGTGGGATATTGCCGCATGCCACCGAAATAAATATAATCTTAGCACAGTAGTATGCACAATATTAAAAACAAGTTATATAGAAAAAAATCTTTTTAACGTAAATTCCTACTGAGCTCAACAAAAATAAAACCATTTTAGTTACTTTTTATTTTATAATTACAATTAATGAATAATTACAATTACTTAGTTCTTTATTAATACACAAGAATTCATATTGCGATATGTATATATATATATATATATATATATGGATAGTGTGAGCTAATAGATGGAATTGAAAAACACCCAAACTATAAAAATGTGCTTTCTATTTTACAAAAACAATGGAATTTTTACACGATTTTCACGCCAATGCGGTTAATGTGAGAGGATTGGGACATTGTTAGAAAATGCAACTACTGTAATATTTCCAGTAAAACAGGTGTTACGTGGTTTTACATGAAGAAATATACCTAAGGATACTTACCATTGCTTATCCGAAATGGTTCCGGCCCAATTATTTCGGATAAGAGAGAGTTTTATTGTATTTAGATACTACAATTTCTCCCTGCAGCGCTACACAATGGTGGCAACAGCTGATCAGAGCATAGCGTACTTTTACAGCGCGAGACAACTTGCACCCAGTGTAAGAACTTGAGGGGCATTTGGCATTACATGAACTGGCATTGTATGATGATAGTGTTACATTTTATATTGTAAGCGATAAGAGTATTGTAAAGAGTAACAGAATGAAGATCCTGTTAATTACTTGCTACCCCCTAATCACAATGACTTTACTTTTCTGTTTAAGTACTGTTAAGTAGTGCCATTTCAAAACTTGTCTTCTCCATTTTTCAAAATTTTTCAGGAAAGACAAAAAAGTGATAACAGTAAAACGTCTTTGTATTTTAGAGCAATTTTTTAATGTTTTAGTATAGACCATTTAGTAGTATAAAAATATGAGTTAATCTAAATACAATGAATAACTTATGAGTAATATACGTTTAAAGTTTAAACATAGCAAGTTTTGCATTGGCAACTTGGAGAAGGCAAGTTTTGAAACAGAATGTTGTGGATAAGACAGGTTTTGAAGTCGTTCAATAAAAAATACACAGACTATTAAAAATGTAACTCATTATTATTATTATTGTTATTATTGATGTTCAGGAAAAATTGGTTAGTAAAATTAAAAAATATAGTAAAAAATTATTACAAAATGTTAAAAAGGTAAATATAAAATTGTCTCTTGTCTATTGTTTCAGAACATATTTTTACAACTTTGAAAATTTTATTATAAATGAAAATTATATGAATAATTTATTCAAAAGTACATTATAAAAATAAACATTTTATGAAAAATATTCACCATTTAAAAATAGATTCCTCGAAAGTTGTTGGATCGTCTTCTCGTTGCTTACAAAAATTAACTTGACTTTCATCTTCTCCATTTTCTACAACCGTTGTTCTGTTAAGAACATTCACATAAAACTCCAAGTCATTATTTTGTTTCCACGTTGTACCAAAATGTTTTTGAATAAGATTTTCGACATCATTTAGTTTGGCATGTTTGACAGGAACACCTACAGGTACAGTTACTGGTTTAAAGTTTTGTATCATCTTTCGTTTCTTGAGAATTGATTTTGGCATTCCACATTCAAGTGAATCACTTACTTCACGTTGAACTAGCACGTTGTTTCGCTGAGTTTTTCGTAGAAAACCCCGTTTAACTCGGGAACCTTTGAAGTGCCATTACCCAGGAATTTTAGCAACTCACCCTACTGCTTCTTTCCAGTTCAAAACTTCAACATCTTTTCCTAACTCTGTGACTGTTCCAAAGTTTTTGAAGGTCTCAATGTATTCTTGAGGGTTCACAATCACTGATTTCTTCTTTAAAGCTCTTTCAATGTTTCCGAATACTCTGTCGGCTGGTAAGAAAGAGTGTCCGGGAATTGGAAATATTATTTTAATTTCTTTGATGTTTGGTGGTGCACAAGTAGCCATCCAAGACATACACATTATTATCATTGTGGAGTTTCGGTTTTGACCACCACAACCATCAGCACACAGTCGTACGTCTTTTACAATTTCTGCGAAAATCGTATTATTCAGTCTGTGATAAACGCACGATGCAATTTCATTGGAGGCTTTCTGAAACTCATGTTCCATCCATGTGTAGATGAATACGTTATTTGAACTCATTTCAGTGATGTAATAAACTTTCTGACAGAATCTTTCCTATCTTTGTAAAAAGCAGAACTTCTGTCACCCCCACGACATTCTCTGGGTAATTCTGCTGTCAGAAGATTATTTTCTGCAATTCTTTCTATTCGATCTTTTGAAACATTCAGAATCTCTAAGAATGATTTCTGACAAACAGGTAACTGAAAGCTTTTACAATCAGCAACTTTAACAAAGTACTGAATCGAAACTGCTTTACGAGAACTTTCCAATTTGTCTGCTCTTTTTCGGTGTGGCCTACTACAATTAATGTACTTGAGAATATAATGATAACCACTTGTAGACTAACGGATCAGCTGATCGGCGGCCATGCTTATTATTGTAAATGGAAGCTTTCTATTGGCTAAAATGGAGTAGGCAAGATTTGCAGTAAAACATTTCCCAAATATAGCCAGTTTTGCAACAAACACAAGATTTTGTCTTCATTTTAAATGTATTTATAAAGAGTTTTGATTCAAACAGATGTTATATTTGAAAAGAGCATGAAAAATACTATATGAATTCACAGCTAACTAAATTTCAATTTTTGGTGGAGAAGGCAAGTTTTGAACTGGCACTACTCTGTTGTGTTGCACTGTTTTGCCTTGTTTTAAATAGTCCAGACAAACATTTAAAAAACATTACATAGATGTGCATTAGGAAGCTGTTGATCCGCATTTAAATTTATTTTTAATATTCATTTTCTATTCACAGAATGCTGAAATGAATGTCTACCCGCTTACATGTTCTTTGTCTCGACCAATCTTCGAAATTACCCCTTTCGACACAACCTTTTCTAAATCTCTTGAAGAACAGGGTCATTTCAGGTGAGCAACGAACAGAATTACTTAATAAAATAAAACATTACATTAAATTGTATGTTGGGGGATTAAAAATAACTTTTTTTTTAAATTTCTAAATCAGTATACATTATTTTGTAAATTATTTTAAGCTAAGTAAAATGTTAGTTATAGCAATGGTGGACGGCGAAAGTGAGTTCTATCCGTTGTATTTCGTGAATAAATGGGGCTGATGTTTTAATTTATACGGTTTGCTTTTCTTATTTGAGGAGGAAATTTACCGTTCTTCGCAACATCAAATTTGTGCATACACGTTTCTAAGTCCGATGTTTTCATAACGTCACAAAGCAATGCCCATTACTGACAAATTGTGAAGCTTTCCTCAAGACAGCGTTTATTCTTGAAGTTTATAGAACGTGCTAATTTCCACTGAGGGTACAAGCACATTCAAAACTAATTTCAGTAAAGTCAATGATTTATTGAATCTTTTCAGTAAATTTTTAAAAACAACAAAATCTAATTAATTAATTACTAGCACACGACAAACTCCATAGTCTGGATCCGAATAAAGATAGAAGTATTGTATAATTTTATTTATTGATACAAATTGAATATCATATAATAGGCCCAAATTCAAGTTTTTCATAACAAAATATCTTTATAAACAATATTTTTTATGAAAGCGTTTTGATGTATTATTTGTTTACAAATCATACTCAGCTGTTTTTAATGAAATATATTTATTAAGGAGGTTTTTGATAATTTTAAGTATATCCATTAGTGGGATAAAGGAAGTCACTAAAAAGGCCAAACCCAGAAACTCTAAGACGGTGAATCGAGTGATCTGAAATTTTTTGCAATCTCTTTTAAAATATATAAGGTCCATTAGTGACAATAGTCTGTGTTGAGGAAATGCCCATTGCCCTTATAGGGGCAAAAACAACCCTTATGAGCAGAGATAAATGAATGACTTGAAATAAGTGAATCAAGTAATAGTATAATACGTTTTTGTGTCTGCTAAAACACAAAATTGAGGTTCCGAAACGAAAAAGTGAATTTTCTGGCAAAAATCAACCCTTTTGGGGGCCTTATCTACAATCACCTTAAATAAATAAGCAAAAAAACTTTAAATACATTGTTTATAAAAAAATAATAGACTGCTCAGTCAGAAAATCAAAGTCACGTAAATGAAAAATTGGTTTAACAGCCCTAGTAGCTGGTACTAGTAGCTGGTACTAGTAGCTGCAATGGTGTTCACATGACCTATAAAGCAGCATACAGCTTACAGACAGTGAAGCATGTGGCATTATCGCTTTGCCAATAAACCCATTATAAACCTATTTCAACTTCTCCATTAGCGTCAAGCTCACTGGACAGTTCTTTTTCCAACACCGACGCTTTTTCACTTCCACGTGAAGTGTTTTTATGTTTCTGACTAAAAATATTTCTTGTTCTTAACTTTAACTTAAAACTTCTTTTTGTACGTGATAATTGTTTTACGTGTTCTTTGTAAAGTGTACCATTCCGCACATGCATAGGCCTTCTCTCTGTACAACTTTATTAAATAAGCTCTTAAAGTCAAATAATTGCCTTTGCGCTGGATAAACATGCAGCCTCTTCAGCAACTCTTCAGCGAAGTGAAAAAAAATAATCTCCTATCACAATGTTTTTTCAAGTAGAAAAAAAGTGCCAGTTATCGCCAGCATCACTAAACGTAAGAGACCGTTTTTTTCGAGTCTTTTCCGCTTTCAGATGAAGATGTTTCTAAGTAAATATTTCTTGTTCTCAGCTTCAACTTAAAACTTTTTCTCGTACGTAGTATTTTTTTTAACGTGTAAATTGTGAAGTGTACCATTTCACACATAGCCTACATACTCTCTGTACAGCTCTATTAAATAAGTTCTTGAAGTCAAATAATTGCCTCAGCGTTTGATAACAAACATTTGCTGTTGGTAGCTATAAGAGGAATGGCGTACTGTACACTATGTGAAGGTAAGTACAAACAGCAATCCCAATGCCTATTCTGTACAATATTTATGTACTGTACTGTAACATTTTACAAATTATAATGTACTTATGCAATTCCCGTATCTATGTACATGTACTCCTGCATACTGTAATTGTCTGTAGGTATAGTATTTAACACACCTAGTCCTTATTACCCGCGGCCGCGGATACTGAGGTACAACTGTAATTATATTTTTCCACATTATTATGCTTGTATTTTTACCTTTTTATTCCTCTCTATTTACAGTTTGAATACTTGTAATAGTTTTTATTTAAAGGACAAAAATATGTTAAACAGATTGTTTAATACAGTATTAAACTACAAACATTGCCCCTTCTATTTTCCCATGCGCATACTTTGACAACATTGTAGTCGCAGTTGCATGAAGTACGATTGAAGGGGCTAGTTCTAAGATGCAGTGTAAAGTTTAAAGACATGTAATATTGGATTTGTTTTACAAATTACATTCTTCATAACGTAGCAACGTTGGTATTTAATAGGAGAACTCTTTATTTAATAAAGAGAAGTTTAATGAAGCTGGGTTTCTGGAATTAGTTACAATTTTACTTTATAATGCTTACTTTAAGTTAACAATGAACTTTACCAACAAATTGTAGGCTCTCCTGTGGGATCTAACACCTCGCCTATATAATCCAATAAGGAATAGGCGATCTAGAATATCTGGGAAAAGTGAAACACATTTAAGTCTACATTAACAGCTTGAGGATGATATTTTCAATGCCGTTCCTCTGAATAGAATGCGTGATATAGTCGGTTTGTTTAATATATGTAATTAGGATAGAAATATAAAATTTAGGGTGAAATATATTTATTTATAATAATAATATATTATATAATATAATAATATATTATTTATAATATATTTAGGTAGAAATATAAAATGAGTGTAATAACCTAACTTCGTAGACTTTACTTGGTTTTTGCTACAACCAAACCTATTCTTATAAAATGCTTATGAAAACCTCCAGTGTATAGAATTTTCTGTGTTACAAGTTTTGTGGAACCTTGGAATTAGGTTTCGTGTTTCCGTTGACTTTGTACATCTTCAGGTATAAGGTTTTAGCAATTTTGGTGACGTCACATAGATATAACGTTGCCTCTACTATTTAAAACTAAGTCTATAACGACTCAAATTAACACATTGTCAGAAGTTGTAAAATTAGTTTAATTTAAGCGTCTCTAAGGATAGCTTGGAATCCACTTTCTGCGCAGCTGTAACAAGATAGAATAAAATGTTCACGGTGATAGTGACTGCCCTAGCCGTTACATCTTGGTCGAATGTTGTGAGGATACAACTCTGACTGCAACTGTAAATACTACGTAAGCTTTAGAAAATATTAAACAACCTGAACAACTCCACGGTAAAAGTGTCAGCCCGCTCTGGGTGAAGCTGAAACAAAGCTCCCAGGGCAAGACAGGGTAAAACAGAACTTCTCCTCTTATTCGTGAGTTTCTAGTTCCTTTAAAACGTTGGAACAAAGAAGTTTTGCGTATCTCGTAGATTAATAGTTTAAATTCAACGAAGAACGACGTGGTGATAATGAATTTTCAAAATTTTAAGCAAACGTTAGTATTCGGTGAAATTAGTTTAGTTCAAAAGCACCACAAAACTTTATTGCATCAATCAACTTGCTTAAAACATAACGATTTTTTGCTACTTCTTCATTCATTTTCTAAATTTTTATTCAATAAGCAGTGTCCAACTGACATCTTATATCGACCTTGCCGAGTACAGCATACTCGATTTGTGCATTGATATGTTTTTCACTTAATTTGTGTTTTTTAACTTTTTCACTCAAATGTTTAATGTCAGGTATTCCATCTACAGTCCACGGTTGATCCCATTACTATACATGGGTAACAGAAAAAAGAGTTATTTATTCCACAACCACATAACCAGTCAGCATAATTATATAAATTATTAGGGTCTACTAAATTTTCTATTGTAATTGTTTCTCTTTCTATTTCTTTGTAATTGATTTATTACCATATTAGGCCTCGAAGGACCTAATCATTTTAGTTCTACTCTGTGTTCTAAACTCTTTATGCCGTCTCTAATAATTGAATTGACATCATTTGAAATGTGGAAACAGAACCGGATTCCATTTTATTCTTAGGATCCAAATAAGAAAGATAACGGAACATTGAAAGAATAATTATTATTTCCGAAATTTCAAATAATTTTCCCTTGTTTAGAATGTATTTGTAATTAACATATGTGAAAATTAAGAAAAATTGAGGTCGTAGACTACTTTGTAAACTATTATTTAATGTACTAACACGTGTTTTAAAATTCGAAATAAATTGTAAAAAAAATATGAAAATCTATTTAACCCACTTACAATAGTAAATTACATTCAATTAATCTGCTTAACGAGCACTCCGAACTCTAACACCAGAACTTCCGAAAAGAAATGATTACACTTATACAATTTGATTTGTTTACTTTGAGTTAAACGCACCAACATTTATTTGTGAGAATATTACAAATAAGCCTACAATGCTGCTTCCTAAATTAGCCAGAATTGTAGTAGCAGCACTGATTAGTCATTTCTCAGCGCATGCGCATGAAGACGGGACTCCATCCTAGGCCACCCATAACACGCGCGTTGAGTGACGTCACCGCACGGTTTTGGCTGTTTCAACTTTTCCATGCACACTCAATGCACTAGTCTAGGGGTCTCTGCTGTGGGTAAGCTTGCGGCTAATTTCGTGCGTTAACTGCTAAATATTTTATGGTTTTAACATTGCTTAAATAATTCTAAGCTCTTCTTAACCTAATTTAAGACAAATGAATATTAATTAAAAATTAATTTTTGTAACTGGGAGGGCTGCACCCCAGAGCCCTTTTGGACAAACCGCCACTGGTAGCAGAGTCAGATTAACCATGTAAAATGTTATTTGCTTCACTGGGGTGAAGCTATTTATATGAAAGACAATTTACCTCTAATAATGTCTCTCATGTAATGGTTGTGTGTATTTGTGGTATGATGCTAAATTAGCCGATTACAACGCCATGATATATCGCCTGCTTAAAACACTGTTGCACAAAGAAGAACACTACCAGAACTTAAACACCTTAAAACATAAAGCACAAAGTAACGGATACAACCCAACAATGATTGACGAATTTTACAACCGCCTAAAATAAACCTACTAACCCAAATGCAAACACAACACGACAATCCCATAAAATACTTATCAATATCATACAGATTTTCCAAAACCCACATTCTAACCAACACACTACGGAAATACAACTACAAAATAGCCCACTCCACACACAACACTCTCAATAAACAATTTAAACCCAACAACAATATCAACGACATTTACAACGCCACTGGAGCTTACAAACTAACTTGCAGTTCATGCCCCAGTTTTTACATAGGCCAGACAGGGAGATCCTTCTACACACGTTATCAAGAACACATAAAAGCACTAACAAACAATAACTACCAATCATACTTCCCCGATCATCTCAACTCCACAAAACATGACATAACATAGACATAGACATAGCATACATAGACATAACACCTTACCTACAAATTCTTCATAAACAACACAGAAATAACCAATGATACACTACCGAACAATACGAAATATACAGACACTTCAAACTACACCCTACACACATACTCATGGGCGCCCATGTATAATTTTATAGGGGGGGCCAAATATGATACCTGGGGGGATGGGATTCCCTCTATGAGAAGGGGGTTCTGGGGAAATTTTGAAAAATTAGGGTTAAAATGGCGAGTTTTAAGGCACTTTAGAAAATTCGAAACTTCTAATTTTTACAGGTTTTTTTGTATCGATTAATTTTTTTATAGAATGTGTGAATCTTTATTCCTTAAAATACTAAAAAATATAATAAAAAGCTCTTAGATAAAAGGAAACGCCCTTATAGTATGGCTATATTAGTAGAATATGAATGTATGGGTAAATGGGTTGAAATAATATTGGAGTGTATAAAGTTAAATTATAGTACTATGCAAATCCTTGTATTAGATCAATTATTATTATACCTACTTCATAAAAGGTTTGTTTGTTCCCTTGTTTTGTTTTATGTTATGAATAAAGAAGTAGCAAAGTAAAAGTTTTTCACCGGCATAGGCATTAGTATGAGTCCTATAGTAGAACAAAAGGGCGGCAGTGTAGGGTGTAGGGTACATCTCTTAAACTTAAACAAACAAGAAAAACAATAAGTTGAAAATATATAAGTAAGTATAATAAATAAGTAAGACAAAATATATAAGTTGAACAAACAAGAACTGTTCCAGTTGAAACAAACATGTATCACGAAACTATTCAAATAATCAAATAGAGGATATAATAACAAAAGTTGTTTAAACGTACTTGACGTTTGACGTTTGTTATGTTTCGTTGTTAGAAAATGTTTTCCCTTACCAATTAGGCTAATAATTTATCAATTTTGTAAATCGTAACATGGTACCGTACACTATATTCAATATATAATCTCCCTGCTTCCTATTTGCATTCAATACAGTACTACAATGTCGAATGCAGATGACATGCAACAGAGAAGAAATGCAGCATCAGTCGGAAGGGCCTAAGTTATCCTTCCTGTCACGTTTTCCTAATCATTGGGATAGCTGGCTCGCTGTGTCAGCGTCTAGGATATTAGTCGTGTCCTATTTAACTGTTTTTTTATTAATTGACGCAACCATTAACTGGTCCACATTGACATAATCACATATTATGGATATTCGATAGTTACTGACTTTAAAACCTACTTCGTTCAGTCAAGGTGTTAATATAGCAGAATCGCATAAATATACTATTTATATTGTTAATACTGTGAAAATTTTTTATAATTGAAATAGTTCTTCCACATCAGCTGAAAATAAAAAAGAAATATTTGTACGAAAGTCTTAATAATTTTAATTGATATTTTTCTGGGAGCTAGGGGGGGCCACAGCCCCACCCTGCCCGTGTGTATGGGCGCCCATGCACATACTCAATTCACAATTATATTACAACCCACACACACTTTTTGACATCATAGCTGCTAATAACCACAAAATAAACCCACACCACCATAATATCCCACCCCCATCCTAAAACCCTAACCTACTTAAACCTTGAGATTAGTTATGGTCTGAGTTGAAAATTGGACACATCTCCTGAAACAGCCGTCCTCAACAAATATAAGTAAGTGCTACTATAGGCAAGTTTGTAAATATTTACAAGTGTTTAGTTCTTTTGTGGTATTGGGGTTTTTCTAATATTTTTATTGTAATAATTTGAATATACAATATCAAGAGCACAGTGGTACAATATATAACAATGAAAATATTGGAAAGATACCACAAAAAGAAATACCACAAAAATAACAAATAAAACCAGTTACTTAAGATTAAACCTTTATGCACATTTCGATGACCATGTCATCATCATCAGAGGGTCTTATTAAAAAAGTATAATCTAGCAAATAAGAAGTTACAAACTAGAGCGATGATAGGTTGTAATAAGACCCTCTGATGTTGATGACTTGGTCATCGCAATGTACATAAGGGTTTAATCTTAAGTAACTGGTTTTATTTGTTATTTTTTATTATGTTTGTGGTATTGGGGTTCTTTCCAATATTTTCATTCTAGTAATAATTTTAAGCATAAAGATTGCAAGAATTTTTTCATCTATGGCTTGGGTAAATTCATCCTTAACTAAAGATGGACAACTATTTCAGTTGTTATTATGCAAATTACATATATATGATTGAATTTTCTTCTTACTAATATATTACATTTTGTCCATATACCTTACAAATCTGTTGATGAATTTAAAGTGGTTTAACATGCAATCCTTGGATTGAGAAAATGAATTACACGTCTATATTCACATGTGGATTTTCAATAAAGTAAACACAAAGAAACACATACTATAAACAAGTAGTGCAGCAAAAATATTGTCTACTCTTTCATATAAAGTCAAGGTTAATACCATGCATGTGCAGAACTGTGACTGCAGAGCTAAGACTGCAGGAAGCACAGGCATGTCTTATATTCTGGATGAATTATGTAAGATCCACTATAATGCTTTAAACATTTAGTTAGAAAAACATTTGTCACAAATTTTCATTCTTTTGTTTTTCTAGAAAAGAAATACATAAAGACCGACATTAGAATGAAAACATTGTCTCTTCAAACTCATCAAGGCAACAACTACCAACTCTTCAGCAACTATGGTTATCCTCTATATTTACTGCTACAAGCAGTGACTTTGATCTGAATTTTAGGTAAGTTTATCTATATAAACGTTTTGCAATTTTTTCAATACTTCTCTTGGCAACGATAGCAGCATCTAAAATGTCTAGTTTCTTAAAACATAAGAGTTTAGTCATTAATCTGACAGTCACTATCCTAAAATGAGACTTCTTTTCTCACTGTGTAAGAAGTTATTATTTTTTTGTCAACTGTGGAATAATATAATGAAATAATATTTGGCACATAACTTTACCAAAAGTTTTTTTTATTTACAAAATTTGTTCCTTTACTTTAATTGCTTATATCCCTTGTACGTATGAATGAAAAATATATATGAAATGTTCATTGATTCACTGGGATAAAAGTTGTTATATGCATTTATGATCAAATGAAAAACAAGATTTATACATAAAATAAAATGATGCACAGGTCTGGCTTTTTTGCTATTGTGGAAAAGAATTTTTTTAAGTTATAAAAAAATACAATACAAGTTAACTATATCATTGTTTTTGTTATAAACCAGAGAATAATACCATGACATAATATATTTTACATATGTTTATCTGAAATTCTTTTTTTTATTTGTACAATAAATATAGAAATAAAATGGTTTTCACCTTAAACATTTTACCTCCTGAACCATACACCATAAGGAACAAATTTGAAATGTTTGTTAAATCTTCATTGAATCACTGAGATTAAAAAATTATTATTTACATTTTATATAAGTTAAAACTAAAAACAAAATTCATTTCAATTGATTCCATCTTCATGCTAGTTAATAGTTTTTAACTTGAAACACATGCAAATATGTTACACTTGCATATAGTGGCATCTACTTTTATGATTGTTTAGGTCAGACATTTTGGGCGATGTGTCCCATTGGAACTCAGACTGTAACTGACTTCTTTCTTGTTATAGGTTAAGGTGGAGTGGAATATAGGGTAGGGATGTTGGTGTATTTTTGAGAGCATTGTGGTTATGATATCAAAAAGTGTATGTGAGTTATAATGTAAATAATTGGCACACACATACTCAGTTACACCCAATTACATTATTAGTCACATACATTTGTTGACATCATAATATCATCTAAAATACATCTACATCCCTACAATATATCCCAAACCCACCCTAACCTATAATAACCAAGAGGTCAGTTACGGTCTTAGTTGACAATGAGACAGGTTGCCCAAAACGACCCTCCTCAACAATCATAGAAGTCAGGGCTAATATAGACAACTGTAACATATTTAAGAGTGTTTTTAGTCACAAATAAACATTTTTATTGATTCCGCCTTCATGTGAGCTACTAGTTTTTAACTAAAAACACTTTTAAATATCTTGAATTTTGTAGTCTATAACGTTCGGTGAATTTTAATTAATCACTTTAACATAATTTTAAAGTGATTAACTTGTAAATATGTTACACTTGTCTAGTAAGTGCTTGTATAGGCAACTGTAACACATTTACAAGTCTTTTAGTCACAAATAAACATTTGTATTCAAATAAATCCTGTTGTACATTTTTTTGCAAAGCAATCATCTCCAGAGAAATGTGGTACAATATTAGTTACATTAAATAAAACTGAGCAAGGAAATCTTTTGTTCTGAGGATTATTGTCTCTCTTGACAATGTGTTTCCATACATTTGAGATATAAATAATAATCACTTTAACAATAGTTTATGACTATCTGAACCTTAATTTTGTATGTTTGGTTAAACTTACTGAGACAGAATGTTTTCGATCGCTATGTGGCGATCTATATCAGTATCTGCTGCTTGGAGATGTCAGGTCAAGCGGTGGCGGTTTTAAAGGCAGGTTTTCGATAGTATCAAAGAGTATGTGTGATTTGTATTGTGTTTGTTCGTTTAATAAGTATGTACTTTGTGTTTTTTGAATGTCTGAAAAATTTCATATTGTTCTAGTGTGTTGAGATGTGGCCTTTTTTTGTTAATGTGTAGGATTTCTAGGATATGGTAAATGTCTGTGTATTTGTGTCCTGTTTCTTTTATGTGATTGTAAGGTGCTGAGTTGGTATTCTGTTTGTGTTTCTCAACTCTTTGTTTAAAGCTGCAACCTGTTTGTCCAATGTAGAATTTGTTACATTTGTCGCAGTTTAGTTTGTATACGCCTGGTGCTTGTAATCTATTTTTGTTGTTGGGGCTGTGTTGTATTTTGTATTATAACTTGTTATTAGTTTTGTATGCTATTTTGTATCTTGTTTTTTGAAATTTGCGGGTTATTTTATTTGTTGTTTTGTATGGTAATATGATGTATTTGTTTTTCCTGCCTGTAGTGTTAATTTTAGTGTTTTTTTGTATTTCGCACCATAGTTTGTCTGTTATTGTGGTGTTGTATCCATTTGTGTATGCTAAATATTTAATAGAGTCTAGTTCTTTGTTTATGTTTTATGTGGTCATTGGAACTATTTTAAGTCTATGGAGCATGAATCTGAAGACGGCGTGTTTGTGTGGATAGGGTGGTTTGAGGTGTTGTGGATAAGTGTGTCTGTTGTTATGGGTTTCCTATAAATGTTGAAGCTGTGTTTTTGTGTGTGGCTTTTTGTTATGGTTAGGTTGAGGAAGTTTAGGGTTCGGTTGTTTCAATCTCTGAGGTAAAGTGGAGTTTTGAAAGTGGGGTGTATTTTATTATTGTAGATGAGGAGTTTTTCCCATTGTCGGGTGTTGCCTCTGTATAGTGTTATGATATCATCGACGGATCTGTACCAGTAAATGAATTTGTCTGCTAGCTAAAGGGTTCTTCTAGCTAAAGTAAATCTATTCTCTATTATAATTGTAAAATTAGTCGAAGAAGAAAAGGGTTCCTATACTTCTGTGTAAGAAGTGTAAGAGAAATAAAGTGAAGTAAGGGACAATCCCCTGATACTGGGAAAAGGAGAGAGTTATGGTTAAACTCTAAGAAGCGGTGTCACATCATAACTGTTGTACTACTCATAGAAAAGCATTTTATATTACTTACAGCGTAAAAGTTAGTATCTCATTTCAAAGATGGAAACGAATATTATTTGTGTAAAAAATGTCATAACATAGCTTTTTATCATGTATTTTAAAAAAATCGTTTGTACCTCCTAACATGTATTTAAAGGTGTTTCTTCTGTCGCATAATTTTTTTCGGATTAAGCTAATAAAACAGTTTTTATCAGCAAGTGTCACATAAACATACAGGTTGCTGCATATAAAAGTAGCCCCATAAATAAAACATAACACAATTAAAATTATATTTGTTTATTTATGACATATCCTGGATTGTTGTAACAATTTACAAATATCATTTAATAAAGAAGTTTCTTGATGTAATCATCTTGAATTCACTGATTAAACTAATTTTAAAAACTACTTAACTAAGTGAATACGAAATTGCTTACTTGCTGACGCGTTTCAAAACAATCGTTCCTTTACGAAGCTAACCCTCTACTAAATAGTAGTATCATTTAATATTTCGTTCAATAGTCATAATAGTTGTAGTGCGTATGCAGTTTGTGATTACTTAATATTTCGTTCAATAGTCGTAATAGTTGTAGTGCGTATGCAGTTTGTGATCAAGAGCTTTTCATCTTCTATGGTTTTTGGATTGCTGGCATATATTTTATTTTTTTAATTTCCCCGTAAGTAAAAATTAGAAGGAGACAAATCCCGTGATCTCGACGACCATAAACCTGAGGGGATAATACTCTCATAGGTAAAAACACATCGCACATAAGGTAGTGCTCCACGAGGCGTGTGACAAGTCCTGTTGGTAAAATGAATATGTAATTTCGTGTGGTATTAGTTAATTAATAATTTAATAGAAAATCTCCATGTAGACATCGGTATAAATGTTATACAATCTCGGCTAAGTTACTTGTATGTATGCTACCCTAAATGTTAAAGTGTATAGATAAAAATAGTTTCCACCCTCACTTTTTTTAAAAGCAAAATATTTTAATTAAAGTACTTAGAAATTTATCTGTACTATTGAAACTTTTGCAAAGTTAGTCTTCGCGTCATTGTGTTTAATATTATTAATTACGAAACATAGTAACCTAAATATCTATTTTAAATATTGGATTAGTATTTATTTTTCTTCAGACACAATAAAAGTGCTTTTCTTCAGTTCAATCCATTTCTTTGGTTCAATTCGTCTAATATGGTTTTTGTTTTTTATTTTATTTTTACTAATTATAACTATATTCTTTTATTCCATTTTCAACCTATAGCTCCTAACTCACACGTAAAGACTTGGAAATATATTAATGTATGCCACTGTCTATATTGGCCTTACTTTTGGTTGTTGTAGAAGAAGAGTTACAGTCTGAATATATTCTTCTTGATTTCTTTTACACCTCTTTTACCCAATTACACAACAGTTTGTCGGAACATGATCAACATCTAAGTCATCTTGGAAAGTTTACTAAGAACATTATCATCAATTAGTACTTAACCTACATTCGTCTGATACACATCTCCCAACAACATCAACTTCTACATCTAGCAAAAGCACATTACTTTGTTGTTCAAGTTCAAAGCTAAACAAAAAATCAGTTCTTTTGAATTATTATTTCAAAGACTAATGTATCGTTCATAATTCTAGAAATTTTTGTACTAAATGTATGTGGTGGGTTTTTAAAGCTTATACACTAAAACAAAAGAAGCTACTAATAAAATAACATCAATGGTTTTGTTCTGAAATACAATACCCAACAATGCCAGTGGTTGCTGGACATATGATTTATAAGGTGGGAGAGGGTTTGGGTTAAGCGGGTTGTTTACTGTGTAATCTGATAAGGCGATAGATTTGAAGTGTGTGCAAACATTCAAGAGAGGTTGTTTTTGTTTTGTTGTACGATGTATGAATATTTAAATTTTACTGTAGTGGTTAGTTTTTTACTATGGCTTAATACTTTTTTTATGTTGTTGATGAAACATAAATAAAAAATCCAGCTACACAACTCATATACAAAACCCCCAACACACATACACAAGCATCCATACTAATATAAATATTCCCCACATACCAAACCATAGTAAATAAATTAACCATTACAGAAAAATTAAATATTCAAACATTACACAACACAAAAACAGCATACAAATGACCACACACTCTTCGAATCTAACACCTTATTCCATTTTATAGTAAACAAATATCATAAATCATAGGTCTTGCAACCTTGAGCAATCACCAGGAGTAGCAGGTCAGCTTCGTTAATAAAATGATAGTTTTGAAACGCGCCAGCAAGTAAGTTCATAATTTTTTACAATAGTTACTTATGATTTATTATAAAATTATAGTACAGTAAAACTTCCAACCAACAAATATTGTTCGTATCTGGTCAAAAGACCATTGCAAAAGTAACGATTTCTCATGCTTTTAAGTAGGGTAAATGGGAAGAAATTTCACCACAAAATACAAGGAGTACATAAACACACACAACCTAATCCTAATTGCAGCATACTTACACAAAACACATTTCACACATACACCAACATTGGCTCAAACCTAAAAGTTCTATACTATACCAATAAAAGCAGTAAACTGAACATAACAGAAAATTTTGAATTACCATGTACAAACACCACAAATATCAAGGAGACTACATAGCTAGTGATAGAACACACGGTTAAAAATACAATAAAACACTATATACAAAAAAATAATCAACTCAGAACAACCCCACATTACAGAACACCAAAATATCACTTATCTGAGCAGACAATCTTGTCCATGACTTGCAACATTCTGCAATGCAAGTGTATTAAAGGCATTGTATTGACTAAGTGGAAACATGTCTGCTGACACATATCTGAGCAGACAACCTTGTCCATGACTTGCAACATTCTACAATGCAAGTGTATTAAAGGCATTGTATTGACTAAGTGGAAACATGTCTGCTGACACATATCTGAGCAGACAATCTTGTCCATGACTTGCAACATTCTACAATGCAAGTGTATTAAAGGCATTGTATTGACTAAGTGGAAACATGTCTGCTGACACATATCTGAGCAGACAATCTTGTCCATGACTTGCAACATTCTACACTGCAAGTTTATTAAAGGCATTGTATTGACTAAGTGGAAACATGTCTGCTGACACATATCTGAGCAGACAATCTTGTCCATGACTTGCAACATTCTACAATGCAAGTGTATTAAAGGCATTGTATTGACTAAGTGGAAACATGTCTGCTGACACATATCTGAGCAGACAACCTTGTCCATGACTTGCAACATTCTACAATGCAAGTGTATTAAAGGCATTGTATTGACTAAGTGGAAACATGTCTGCTGACACATATCTGAGCAGACAATCTTGTCCATGACTTGCAACATTCTACAATGCAAGTGTATTAAAGGCATTGTATTGACTAAGTGGAAACATGTCTGCTGACACATATCTGAGCAGACAATCTTGTCCATGACTTGCAACATTCTACAATGCAAGTGTATTAAAGGCATTGTATTGACTAAGTGGAAACATGTCTGCTGACACATATCTGAGCAGACAATCTTGTCCATGACTTGCAACATTCTACACTGCAAGTTTATTAAAGGCATTGTATTGACTAAGTGGAAACATGTCTGCTGACACATATCTGAGCAGACAATCTTGTCCATGACTTGCAACATTCTACAATGCAAGTGTATTAAAGGGATTGTATTGACTAAGTGGAAACATGTCTGCTGACACATATCTGAGCAGACAACCTTGTCCATGACTTGCAACATTCTACAATGCAAGTGTATTAAAGGCATTGTATTGACTAAGTGGAAACATGTCTGCTGACACATATCTGAGCAGACAATCTTGTCCATGACTTGCAACATTCTACAATGCAAGTGTATTATAGGCATTGTATTGACTAAGTGGAAACATGTCTGCTGACACATATCTGAGCAGACAATCTTGTCCATGACTTGCAACATTCTACAATGCAAGTGTATTAAAGGCATTGTATTGACTAAGTGGAAACATGTCTGCTGACACATATCTGAGCAGACAATCTTGTCCATGACTTGCAACATTCTACACTGCAAGTTTATTAAAGGCATTGTATTGACTAAGTGGAAACATGTCTGCTGACACATATCTGAGCAGACAATCTTGTCCATGACTTGCAACATTCTACACTGCAAGTTTATTAAAGGCATTGTATTGACTAAGTGGAAACATGTCTGCTGACACATATCTGAGCAGACAATCTTGTCCATGACTTGCAACATTCTACAATGCAAGTGTATTAAAGGGATTGTATTGACTAAGTGGAAACATGTCTGCTGACACATATCTGAGCAGACAATCTTGTCCATGACTTGCAACATTCTACACTGCAAGTTTATTAAAGGCATTGTATTGACTAAGTGGAAACATGTCTGCTGACACATATCTGAGCAGACAACCTTGTCCATGACTTGCAACATTCTACACTGCAAGTTTACTAAAGGCATTGTATTGACTAAGTGGAAACATGTCTGCTGACACATATCTGAGCAGACAATCTTGTCCATGACTTGCAACATTCTACACTGCAAGTTTATTAAAGGCATTGTATTGACTAAGTGGAAACATGTCTGCTGACACATATCTGAGCAGACAATCTTGTCCATGACTTGCAACATTCTACACTGCAAGTTTACTAAAGGCATTGTATTGACTAAGTGGAAACATGTCTGCTGACACATATCTGAGCAGACAATCTTGTCCATGACTTGCAACATTCTACACTGCAAGTTTATTAAAGGCATTGTATTGACTAAGTGGAAACATGTCTGCTGACACATATCTGAGCAGACAACCTTGTCCATGACTTGCAACATTCTACACTGCAAGTTTACTAAAGGCATTGTATTGACTAAGTGGAAACATGTCTGCTGACACATATCTGAGCAGACAATCTTGTCCATGACTTGCAACATTCTACACTGCAAGTTTACTAAAGGCATTGTATTGACTAAGTGGAAACATGTCTGCTGACACATATCTGAGCAGACACTCTTGTCCATGACTTGCAACATTCTACAATGCAAGTGTATTAAAGGCATTGTATTGACTAAGTGGAAACATGTCTGCTGACACATATCTGAGCAGACAATCTTGTCCATGACTTGCAACATTCTACAATGCAAGTGTATTAAAGGCATTGTATTGACTAAGTGGAAACATGTCTGCTGACACATATCTGAGCAGACAATCTTGTCCATGACTTGCAACATTCTACAATGCAAGTGTATTAAAGGCATTGTATTGACTAAGTGGAAACATGTCTGCTGACACATATCTGAGCAGACAATCTTGTCCATGACTTGCAACATTCTACAATGCAAGTGTATTAAAGGCATTGTATTGACTAAGTGGAAACATGTCTGCTGACACATATCTGAGCAGACAATCTTGTCCATGACTTGCAACATTCAACGATGCAAGTGTATTAAAGGCATTGTATTGACTAAGTGGAAACATGTCTGCTGACACATATCTGAGCAGACAATTTTGTCCATGAATGCAACATTCTACAATGCAAGTTTACTAAAGGCATTGTATTGACTAAGTGGAAACATGTCTGCTGACACATATCTGAGCAGACAATTTTGTCCATGAATGCAACATTCTACAATGCAAGTTTACTAAAGGCATTGTATTGACTAAGTGGAAACATGTCTGCTGACACATATCTGAGCAGACAATCTTGTCCATGACTTGCAACATTCTACACTGCAAGTTTACTAAAGGCATTGTATTGACTAAGTGGAAACATGTCTGCTGACACATATCTGAGCAGACACTCTTGTCCATGACTTGCAACATTCTACAATGCAAGTGTATTAAAGGCATTGTATTGACTAAGTGGAAACATGTCTGCTGACACATATCTGAGCAGACAATCTTGTCCATGACTTGCAACATTCTACAATGCAAGTGTATTAAAGGCATTGTATTGACTAAGTGGAAACATGTCTGCTGACACATATCTGAGCAGACAATCTTGTCCATGACTTGCAACATTCTACAATGCAAGTGTATTAAAGGCATTGTATTGACTAAGTGGAAACATGTCTGCTGACACATATCTGAGCAGACAATCTTGTCCATGACTTGCAACATTCTACAATGCAAGTGTATTAAAGGCATTGTATTGACTAAGTGGAAACATGTCTGCTGACACATATCTGAGCAGACAATCTTGTCCATGACTTGCAACATTCAACGATGCAAGTGTATTAAAGGCATTGTATTGACTAAGTGGAAACATGTCTGCTGACACATATCTGAGCAGACAATTTTGTCCATGAATGCAACATTCTACAATGCAAGTGTAATAAAGGCATTGTATTGACTAAGTGGAAACATGTCTGCTGACACATATCTGAGCAGACAAACTTGTCCATGACTTGCAACATTCAACGATGCAAGTGTATTAAAGGCATTGTATTGACTAAGTGGAAACATGTCTGCTGACACATATCTGAACAGACAATCTTGTCCATGACTTGCAACATTCAACAATGCAAGTGTATTAAAGGCAATGGATTGACTAAGTGGAAACATGTCTGCTGACACATATCTGAGCAGACAATCTTGTCCATGACTTGCAACATTCTACAATGCAAGTGTATTAAAGGCATTGTATTGACTAAGTGGAAACATGTCTGCTGACACATATCTGAGCAGACAATCTTGTCCATGACTTGCAACATTCAACGATGCAAGTGTATTAAAGGCATTGTATTGACTAAGTGGAAACATGTCTGCTGACACATATCTGAAAAGACAATCTTGTCCATGACTTGCAACATTCAACAATGCAAGTGTATTAATGGCATTGTATTGACTAAGTGGAAACATGTCTCCTGACAAATATCACTAAGTAATGTTTTTATTACAAGTTAAATTCAAATGTGTTAATTTTTTTGACAAAAAGAGTAAATGCACCTGCTCATACTTAAGAGTGTTATTGTTGAGAGAGATTTGATAGATGATTCTTGTGCAATGGACTGAGGATTGAAAATGTTATCGAAAGTTTGAGTCATTTTGTAACATGGGAGTGTCAATAAGAAGAGGTTTGGCTGTACCACATAACTTAAGGGATATAATATGTTTTGTTTGTGAGTTGTTGTAAGTGCTTGTATTGTTTCTAGAATCTGCAGCTGCAGCTTCTCTCCTCTGCCTGACCCTCCATAAGTATTGAAATTTATAAACATAATTTAGTATTTTTCCAAAATAGTTACTTTATTGCTTCAACAGCCTAAAAAATTATTTTAAATAAGAAAATTATGTAATATTAAAAATAATAAACAGGATAGATGCAAATAAGAATAATTTTTTTTTAACTGTTCAACAACATCCTTTTATTTTGAAATGATCTGAAAACGAGAAAATGCTATTTTTGTTCTAGTAAGGAAGACTAAAATATTTTGTAACTAAAACTAAAAGTGTGAGGCTGTTTTAGTAATTTGCTTCTTATTTGAATATCAGGTTTTGTTGTTTTCCAAGTTAGAAAAATCATTGGGCAAACCAAATCAATACCATTATACAAACTATAACTTGATATAAAATTTGTATTTGATACTATAATTTATAGAAAACATTGTTCATGACAACAAATGCACAGATATTCTAAATTAAAACAACATATTTACAATATTACATGAGCTGCATTTTTGTTAATAACAATTATTTTATTAGTACTATATATACGTGATGTATATTCATTGTTAACCTGTTTGTTTGTTTTAGAGGGTGTGAAGTTAGGCGCCTCCCTGTGGTGCACCCTGGGTAACGCTAAATGTTCAACAAAATATCTTCTATCAATACATATGAAGGTAATTATACTATATTTAAAACATGTCTTGACTATAATATTTTAATATCTTTGCTATTTCACACACACACACACACACACACACACAATTGTTTAATAAATAAATAAATTCCTGTTTTCAGATACTTACTTCCTTTTCATCAAGACAGTTGCCATCTAATAAACCACCAGCATTAGCGACCAGAACCACCAACACCTAAATCATCACCACCAATTGCAAACTAATTCTGTCAACCAGGTGAATTTCTTTTCCATTTTAAGTTTTTAAAAGTATATATTAATCTTGCAAGAAACAAGATTAGTTTAATATACAGATTCGGCTAATATAATGTAGAATATTAAAAAGACTTTATCTCAACTGTAGAATATTATCTGCATTTTAGCTTTATTTTTCCTAGAATTGTTATTATGCTGTTAGCAGGCAGGTTTTGAAAGGTTTTCAATAATCAGTTGATTTATTATATGTTTTTTTTTTTTTAAATAAATGATAGACATGTAGAGTTATGGTTAAATAAAGAGTCAAAGATATTTATTTTAATTTTGCAACATTTCAGATTTCAATATTAAAAAGTTGGTTTATTTTAAACTAGGGCTGAATACTTATAAATATAATATTGGTAATAATAATAATGGGTATTTGATTACTAATAATTGCAAGGACATTAATTTTTTTTATTTTTACCTTATATATAAAGTATTTGGGAGAAAATTGCTAATAATATAAGAAGATTATACATTAAAACAGTTCCTGTAATTTGTCTAATCACATTAGTTCTGTCATTATCTCCACAGATAGTTAACATATTACCATGTTAAATTTATAACTATTCTTTATATAGAAAAAATATATTGTGTTGATAGTATTTTATGTATTGTAAGAATATTAATTATGTATTAACTAAATTGCACTATTCATATCATTATAACAAACTCATAAGATATGAGTCTCATTTTAGCTATTGTTGGTAACTATTGTGAAAGTTTTAAATGTCTCAGTTCAAAGTTTTATACAAAGTTTTAAACATTTGTTGATTCCATCTTCGCGTGAGCTACTAGTAATCACTTACAACTTTTTTTTTTAAAAAAATGTTTTAACTTGCCTATAGTAGCACTTACTTTTTTTTTTGTTGAGGACGGCCGTTTCGGGAGACCCAACAACAAAATACAACGCTCTAATCAAAGAATCAATTAACAAAACAAAATCTATAATCCCACACCACACCAAAAAGCACCTAAAACAAATAAAGCCAATAGCCCCCAAACTAAACGCCCTGCCCAAACTTCACAAAACAGACATCCCAATACGTCCACTAATAAACCATACAAGCGCCCCTTCTCATCTTCTAGCCAAATTCCTCGACAAAACTATCCGAAACCATATAAAATTTAATAACCATTGTAGCATAAAAAATAGCCTAAATCTAATAGACAAAATTAAAAACGTAAATATTCCACACAATTCCACCTTAGTCTCTTTTGATATATCAAATCTATATACAAACATCCCCATTCCGGAAACATAGACATCCTCAAAAACATGCTAATAGACACAAATACACCACATACACACATTGACAAAATCATCCACCTCACAAGATTAATCACTTCTCAAAATTACTTCACCTACAATAACACATACTACAGCCAGAAAGATGGACTACCTATGGGCTCCCCCATAGCAAGCATCTTAGCAGAAATATTCATACACCATATCGAACAAAACCACATTTTACACAACAACAAATACTCAGATAACATAATTTACTGGTACAGATACGTCGACGACATCATAACATTATATAAAGGCAACACACGCAGAGCACACATATTTCTAAAACACCTAAATTCCATACACCCTAAACTAACATACACCATCGAAACAGAACAACAAAACTCCCTTAACTTCTTAGACCTCACAATTAAACGAACAGACAAACAAACACATAAATTCAACATATACCGAAAACCCACCAGCACTAATACGACCATACACAGTTCCTCAAACCACCCACACCAACACAAACTAGCTGCTTACAATACCATGATATATCGCCTCCTTAAAACACCACTAGACAAAGATGAACACTACCAGGAGTTAAACACCATAAAATATATAGCACAAACAAACGGATACAACCCAACAATGATAGACAAATTATACAACCGCCTAAAAAATAAACATAATAACCCAAATACAAACACACAAGAAGACAATCCCATAAAATACTTATCAATACCTTACAGATCATCAAAAACCCACAATCTAACCAACACATTACGAAAATACAACTACAAAATAGCTTACTCCACACACAACACTCTCAACAAACAATTTAAACCCAACAGCAAAATCAACGACATTTACAACACCACTGAAGTTTACAAACTAACTTGCAGTTCATGCCCCAGTTTTTACATAGGCCAGACAGGTAGGTCATTTCACACACGTTACCAAGAACATATAAAAGCACTAAAAAACAATAACTACCAATCAAACTTCGCCGATCATCTCAACTCCACAAAACATGACTACACAGACATAACATCTAACTTACAAATTCTTCATAAACAACACAGAAATAACCAACGCTACACAACCGAACAATACGAAATATATAGGCCCTTCAAACTACACCCTACACACATACTCAATACACAATTACATTACAACTCACACGCACTTTTTGACATCATAACTCCTAATACACACAAAATACACCCAGACCACCAAAATATCCCACCCCCACCCTAACCTACGTAAACCTTGAGATCAGTTACGGTCTGAGTTGACAAAGGGACACATCTCCCGAAACGGCCGTCCTCAACAAAAAAAAAAAAGTAAGTGCTACTATAGGCAAGTTAAAACATTTTTTTAAAAAAAAAGTTGTAAGTGAAAGTTTTGAACTTTACTTTCTAATATTTCTATTCAGTTTTTTTGATTAAATTTAAGCTACAGATATATTTACAAATTATTGATAGTTGTATGTTTTGCATATTATTAATAAATTGAATTTTATTTCATGTATTGGTATTCCTGAATTTTGTAGTCCATTGCGTTCAGTGAAACTTTATTAGTCACTTTAACATTAGTTCATGACTATCCGAACTTAAAATTTGTAAATTTGACAAAACTTACTGAGACAGAATGTTTTCATGGCGAACTTCATCAGTGCCTTCTGCTTGGAGTTGTTATGTTAAGTGGTGACATTTTTAAAGGCAGGTTTTTGATAGTATCAAAGAGTATGTATACAAGAGTATTTCAACATAAATGGACCACATCTAAACACACTAAAAAATAAGAAATTTACAAAACACACAAAAACACAAAGTACAAACATATTTAACGATCAAACCCAACACAAATCATACATACTCTTTGAAGCTATATTAAAAAAGTACCTAACTAAGTGAATACGTAATTGCTTACTTGCTGACGCGTTTCAAAACATTTGTTCCTTTTACGCAGCTAACCCTCTACTGGTGGCATCGGTTAGGTATAAAAAATGGATTCATGAGTGTAGGATGGGGTGGCTTATTTTGGTTGTGTGTCATGTAATGGAAAAGATTGTTGGCTTCAAAATGTGTGTGATCATTTAATATGTTCTCTTTATCTGTTGAGTAGTGTTTTTATATCTCGTATTTTTCTAAGGTTGTTAGTTTTTTACTTTGTTTTTAATGTGTGTAGAATATTTAAATTAGTATGTATATCCGTGTGTGTGTGTTGAGTGTTTTTTAGGTGTTTTGCGTAGCTGGATTTTGGGTTTGTTTGTTTTCTTTGGGTAATGTGTTCTTCGAAGCGTGTATAGAATGACCTGCTGGTTTGGCAGATGTAATAGTTGGGACAATCGTTACAAGTTAATTTGTAAATAGCTTATAGTTTGTATTTGTCAGTTTGTTTTTGAAAAGGTTGTACGTGCTGTCTTAAAGTGTTTGTTGTTTTGTAGGATATTTGGTCATAGAGTTTTTTTTTAATGTGGAGGTTATTTTATGTGTGTTTTTGTTGTGGTATGTGAGGGATATGTATTTGTTTTTTTTGTGTGGTTTGTCTGTATGGCCATTTGATGGTGTTCATGTTTAATTTTCCTGAGTATGTTGTCTATGAGTTTGTGTTGGTAGCCGTTTTGTTGAGCGATGAATTTTATGGTATTAGGTTCTTCGTTGTAGTCTTTCTGTAGCATGGGTATATTGATTAGGCGGTGTAACATATGAATAAATGCTGCGTGTTTGTGTTGTGTGGGGTGATTAGATGTATTATTTATAACAATATCGGTAATTATTGGTTTTCTGTATATTTTGAAATTTTTCTGGTGTTGTGTTTGGTGAAGGTAAGGTCTAGAAAATTTATTTTATTGTTTTCTTATGTGTGTGATTATTGTTCTGTAGAATGTACTGTTGTTGGATATTATGTAGGAATATTTCTCCTAATTAAATTCCTTATGCGTAAACATGTTTATTAAACAAATAGCTTTATTGGAAAGTAAAAACTATGTGTTGTTATATGCTAATATCTGTGCTTAGCAGTAATATCTGCTACTAACCCCTTTTTAGAATTCCAAATCCATAAAATCTGTATAAATTGTTTGTTTCATTGGGTTTTTATTAAATCATAAATTATATTAAAAATTTATTACTATAAATTTGCCATATATTTATTTAATCTGGTTACTGATCCAAATTCCAATAATAATTATTTTAATATCGAAATCTTGTTGATGTTCATGACGAGCTAGTTGTAAATTACAAATTACACTTTTGCTTTTACTTGCTACCAGACATTTGTTAACTAAAAGTTGTTAATTGGTAACTTACACTTGGAGGAAACTTTTTCGTCTTACGACTTCTTCAGCCTCGTATTTTTGCCACTAGGAATGCTGCTGTTGTGCTTCCTCGGTACCATTTCTTTTTAAAGTTAGAAGTGATGTGATCGAAAAGTATGTGTGATATGTGCCTTGTTTATTCATTTAAGATGTCATTTATATGTGTGTTGCTATGTCTATACATTTCAAACTGTTCTAGTGTGTTTAATTTATGGCCTTTGTTACATGTATGGAGGATGCTCATGTTATTTTCCATACTTATGCATGAGTATGATGTTTAGTGTCCATGAGGTGATTTGCGAAGGTGGATTCAATAGTAGTGTGCAGTGCCCTTTTGTGTTCCTTATATCTTTCGGCGAAAGATCTGCCTGTTTGTCCAATATAGAACTTATTACAGTTGTTGCATTTTAGTTTGTATACTCCTGGGTTATTGTATGTGTTGGTTTTGTTATTAATGCTGTGTCTAATAGCCGTTTGCCTTTTATTTGTTGTTCTGTAAGCTACATTGTATCCTGCTTTTTTGAATTGGTGTGCTATCTTATTTGTGAGTTTGTTTATGTATGTGAGGGTGATGAATTTGTTTGTGTTCGTGTTTTTGTTGTAACTTTTCTTGTTGAGTATTTTTCTGTGTAGTTTGTCAATTAGATAATTGTCATATCCATTTTTGTGAGCTAAATATTTGATTGTGTTTATTTCCTCTGTGTAGTTAGTTGTGGACATGGGTATTTTATTTAGTCTATGTGGTCAATGTTTGAATGCTGCGTGTTTATGTTGTATTGGGTGGTTCGATGAACTGTGTATCAGTGTGTCTGTCATGGTTGGCTTGCGGTATATGTTGAATTCATGTTTGTTTTGATTTTTTGTTATGGTGATGTCTAAAAAATTCATTGTTTTGTTGTTTTCAAATTCTGCAGTGAACTGGATATTATTGTGTATTTTGTTTATATGTGTTTGGAGTTGTTTATTTGTACTAATATAAATACAAATACAAATAATTATTTGTGCAACAGTTTACTATTAAAATGTACAGAAATATTGCAACTGCTTTAAAACACAAATCTTTATAAAGTGTTTGGTTTCTTACAAAACAGTGCTCCATTAAAATATAGTGATGAAGTATCTATATCTGGTTAGGGTAAAATTTCTTTAAAAAAATGTTTTAATTATACACAAGGTAGACATTTGAACGTGTTGACCAGTTGTATTGTTAAAACAGTCTCCTTAGTAATACAGGAACATTACCAAAATGAAGGCAACTTTATCTGTCTACATTAGGCTTATCTTAACAAACATAATGAGTGTTTTTATAACTAAATTATTCCTAACTTGATATTTTGTTGCTTTATTCAAATGTAGTATAACAGTTTTCTGTGTTAGAATCAGAAATGTAAATGTAAAACGTTTTGTGAAACAAAATTGATTTTGTCTCATTTTAAAAAATATAATCCCATATATATATATATACTAAAAAGATGTCATTTTTTAAATCAAAATATATTAGATTATTTCATAATATAAATTTCTAAGAACTTACTTGAAATATCTTTCTTTATACATCTTTTTATATAAATATTATAATTTAAAATATAATAAATTTCTATAATTTTATATTTGAACAATTTTAAATAAATTTAAGTAAAGCCAAATCTCTTCTTGAAATTGTTTTTTTTAATTTAACAAATTTACTCAAAATTTTACTTTGAGAAGCAGAGTTAAGCATGACTGGATTGAAGTTTCTTGATGTAATCATCTTGAATTCACTGATTAAACTAATTTTAAACTACTTAACCAAGTGAATACGTAATTGCTTACTCAATTAAGTACTTGCTTACAACCAAGTAAACAATTATGTATTCATTTAGTTAAGTAGTTTAAAAGTAGCATGACTGGATTGGTCTTGCCTTTGAAGGAAGACATCATCTTCAATCGCCTGCGTTTGCTAGCAAATGGATGCTGATCCCGTCTGGAATGGTTCAGGAATGTTCCATCTCTTCTCCTGTGTTTTTGCAATGAGTCCCTTTTATCCAGTAAATTGACTGCATAATGCAATCTCTTCTTTGAAGGAAACCGTCATCTTCAGTCACCTGCTTTTGCCAGCAAATGGATGCTGATCCCGCCTGGAATGGTTCAGGAATGTTCCATATCCTTCTCCTGTGTTCTTGCGATGAGTCCCTTTTCTCCAGTGACTTGATAGTTCCATTCGGAATGGTTCTACTGTGGTTATTTTACTTTGAGAAATGTGTACTAACAGTTTTTGTTCTTGGCAAGGTTAGGGATTAACTCTGTAGCCCGCCAGGATGATACCAAATAAAACTTAAAAAACAACACCTACTCCCGCAGTCCCTGTTCTCTGGCTCCTATATCTAATCTGACCGGTGTCTCAAATTCAACTAACTCCAATTTGCCATTTGTAACGTTTTTCCCACTCCTATCTCTATCTTCTTTGACTTTGATCTTTGCGATTAGTTTTTAAAATTTTAAAATGATTTGGCTTTACCGTAACACTTTGTTTTATAATTAATATTCCTTTAGTATTGCTACATTTTATTTGAATATTAAAAAAAAAAAAAATTTTATATATTAAATTTTGGCTTTTAAGCTTTCAAACAGCATTTTTTGCCCGTTTGAGCACACACACACACGCACACATGCACACCAAACCACTTGGGATAAAAGAAAATTTCGTTTATAACTTTTTTTATTTCCTGGTTCCAGTGTGTTACAGCAAAAATTTGCAGCATGTAAATATGTTACATTTGTTATTAAATTGCTAACCTATAGGTCTATAGGTTAAATGTGTGTGTAAAGGTTGTGGTAATTGGCTATGACTGCTTTAAGCATGGAGCTTTGGGAAATAGGTCCTTGCAAAAACCTGCAAAGAATAACATTGTTTGTGTTATAAAATACATTTGGCTTTGAGGGACCATTTAGTGTGAAAAGAAGTATTTAACACCAGTGTTAATATAGGCCTTCCCAAAAATCCTGTTTAAAAAAGTGTATAAAAATTACGAAAATAATCACATACCTAAAATTATGTATTTAGATATAAAGCAGAGAAGAACACTACAGTAGGTTTTATTGGAAATGTTTACGTAATGTGTTACATGCTATATTTATTTGTGTGTAATATTTAAGAAACGAATTTAATATAGATGTCTTGCTTTTGTATAACGAGGCTTTTTAACAAGAAATGTGTAATTAAAAAATCTAAAGTAAAACATTTAATACAAACATCCTAGATAAAATCTTATTAAAAACAGAAAAACGTTTATCTTCAAAAGCACTATAAGATACTAACCAGAAAAGTGAACCTCGCATAGTGTAATACAAAGTTATAGATGGAAACAATTAATGTTGTTATTGCATTTGCAGACTATTGGTGACTCAAGCAGAGAATGATTTTAAAAAAGTCACCTCGGAGCGCCACGGAAAATCCTAGGAGACCCCCAGAGCGTCCCCGCACCGTAAACTGGAAGAAGGTGAGTTGATGGGTTGGTTATGTTTGCTGTAATGTATGAGAATAGTTGTGAGGATGAAAATAATAAGATGAAACAAGCAAAGTGAAAATAATCTAAAAAGGCTGCTACAAAGTCTGGCAAAAATTAAATCCATTTACGTCAGGTTTATGCTATTATTAAACATATAATATTTTGGATACACACCTCGATAAAATTACCTATTTTACTAGCTACAAACCTAAACTCCAGGAACAATGAATCTTTCCATGGAAACAATAATGCAACCTTAACGCGTGATACTAGGCAACCACATTTCAGTCATTGTTAATATCTTTACACGAAAATACTGTTATATTTTTACAATAAATAATTTTATATTATTTTCCCCATTTCTCGACTATATTTTTTGATTGATTATATAGATGTGTTTTATTTGTTTAGTTTTCAAAATATTTGATATCCTATAATCCTCAAATATATACAAGTATAGTTTGTTGTATGGGTTTTATTTAATGACCTATATAAACAATAATTGAACATAATCGTTGATACTTTGCAATTAGTACTCGCAGAAATCGTTCAATACACCAAAGAATATACACAAAGATAGCAACAGAGTATCAGACACAAAATAAACTCTCGTCGAAAAATAACACATTTACACCCACCAACAGTTTCATCTACGCACAATATGCACCATAAACATCGAATTTAATATAAACGAGTTAGAACTTAAATGACTTGAATAAGGCTCTCGCCGCAAAAATACAACTACAAACAAAAGGTTGGACACACAAAACAGCAATACAAAGCACGGAATCCATTCCCCATCATAAACACACTAAACACTAAACCAAGCACATTTAATAAACACACAACCCTTCCATCATACAAATAGCAACCAACCTCGATATTTTTAAACAGAAAAGGCAGATCTATAGTAATAATGCACTAACAAGACGTTGACAATAAAATAAATAAATTCACGACAGAAAACAACATAACGGAATTCCATTTAGTCCCTACACATAAAAATCAAACGGAAATTAAAAATCACCTAAGCATATGCACCGAAACCATGAAACCAGAACGAAAGAAACATTACAAACAAAACACACATTCCACAATAATAAACCACACGCAGGGACCTTCAGTCAGGGCCGGATTTAGGATCTGTGTCCCCCTAGACTCAGCTTGTGGTGCGAGCCCTTCCGGGGAGGGGGGGGGAGGGGGTTTCTGGCAATATAGAATATCCCCATCCAACTGATTTATTTAGAAACCTTTAATTCAAAATACGTACAACCATATTAAATTTATCTTTGTTACCAATTACCATGTGAATGGTTAATAAATAGACGTCAATTAAGTTTAATTATGAAAAAAAAATTAATTTTTCTAAAAACATTGAGTTAGTTGACAGTGTAACATTTAATGACATTATAATAGCAACTAAATAAAATGTATTTATATATATATATATATATATATATATATATATATATATATATATAGAATTTAAACTTTTATTTTATGAATAAATGTTGGATAGATAGGGGTATTACCCATGTGATAATACAGGTCCATACTAATAAAGCAATTTAATTGAAATTTTAAAATATTAACTAATTATGACAACAAGTTATTCACCACTTTAAATACATGATAAAACACGTTGCACAAAACTAAAACACTTTCAAGACAAAAATTTTGAAATAATTTGCATATTATTTTGAAATCTTTATTGGTTAATTAGTTGATCAAATTATTACTAATGTAGAAAAGAAATAGTATTGAAAATGTAAGAACAACTGTAAATGTCTACCTTTCTGAATCCTTGGCACACATCCTTGCATGCTAGTGATTTGTGTTTATTCATTAATCACACGATATTAAAACTGAATTTAAATAAAAACGTTAACATTTTTAATTAAAATAAAATTAATTAACTACAATTCTGAAATAAATAAAAATAACTAATCCATATTAAATGATTTAATCATTCCTTCGCCCGCTGGCGAGAGGAAGGTCTTGTCTTGGCTGCAATCTGAGAGAGAGAGAGAGAGAAAAAACTTAAGTACAACCGAGTACCAAGTAGAATTATCACGCACCTTTATACATCCTATAGGAAATGTCCTTTTCAATACAGCGTCAAATACAAATGCATTAGTTTGTTTCAAAATAATTTTACATGCTTGATTTAATTATGATAACACAATTTTCTTTTTTTCTTTTGGTCACATTTAATTTATATATTAAATATATATATATATATATATATATATATATATATATATATATATATATATATATATATATATATGTGTATATATATATATATATATATATATATATATATATATATATATATATATATATATATATGTATATATATATATATATATATATATATATATATATATATATACATATATATATATATATATGTATATATATATGTATATATATATATATATATATATATATATATATATATATACATATATATATATATATATATATATATATATATATATATATATATATATATATATATATATATATATATAACCTAATTACAATACCGACCGTGTTGGACTGCATTAATAATATGTATTTTATTTTATTATGATAAAATAATGTTACACATTAGTAGCTACTGTACTTAGAAATACTACAATTAATTAGCTACTACTGATTGGTTTTCTCCTTAATTTTAAATGAATAAAGGTACTAATACATCATCATAATTAACCTGCTTCAAGATATCATTTTCGATACTTAGCAAAGATAAAATGTTCAGTCGATCTTCTGTCATAGATGTTCTGAGTCTGTTCTTTATTAATTTTAATTTGGAGAGCCACGATACTGCTCAGAAAAGGTCTTAAACTGCACCAGTTCATTTTCAAGATCATATTCAAGATCGTTGTTATATATGCCCACTAGTTTCTTACTCGCTACCTGCATTTCTTCCACAGAAAGTTCATGCAATTTGCTGAGAAACCCAAAACGTGCATCAACTTGTTGGTAAGCTTGCAGCCTCTTGTGTAATGCTCATTCTAATTCGTCAATGACAGGAATAAAACTTCCTATTCTAAACCTATTTGAAGGTGTCAAATCTACCTCTGGGGCTTGGGCACTGTCTACGGTAGCTAAACGTACATTTTTTTTGCGCTTGCGCTTTTCCTCATATTTGTCACCATCAACTTCACCATTATCTAAGTCTGAGGCTCTCTCTTCGTATTCCTCATAACTATCTCACTTACTTTCTATCAAGCTTTTAAGGTATAAGAGTAACGATGCAGCTGTGTTTAGTGTCCAGCCTTGGGTTTTGAAGAGTTTCGCTTGTTTTGTTTACTTGACCCAAGATATCATTCCAAAATACAGTGTAAAGTCTTGTTTCCAATTTTTCCATTTTTTTGAACAAGCCCAGAGCTTATACTCTGGCTTTGCCTGGCTCTTCTTGGTCGCCTGAGATACCAAAAAGTGTGTTGTGTATCTCTCTGTAGCCATTCAAAAGAGCTTTGGTGGCATCAGCTCTGCATGACCACCGTGTTGTCGTCGTTCTTTTTGGCACAAGTATAGGCTCTCACTCGCAGTTTTTGCTTTTTGTAAGCAGTCTGTCAAAGTCCTATAACGACTGGTTGAAGAAGTGAAAAATACAAACAGCTCCTCCAAGAAATCAAAAAAGCAGACAGCACTGAGACAGCAGCCAGCTGCAGCTTGCACAGCTAGATTCAGCGAGTGTCCTGCACATTGTACCCACAAAGCCAGGTCGTTTTCTTGCCGTACTAAAGCTTGCAGGCCGTTGTATTTTCCACTCATCGAACTAGCAATATCATAGGATTGACCACAACAGTTCTTGATGTCTAAACCATTCTCTTCCAAGAACGTGAAGAAGCTTTGAAACATGTCTTTAGCTTTATCGGCATTCACTGACTCTTCATGGCCGACTCGCTGCAGACCAGCTATTTGAAATTCTAATATTTTTTTGTGGAGCGGGCCCCCATTTGATACGGGCCAATAGGCGCGCGCCTATTTGCCTGTTCCTAAATCCGGCAGTGCCTTCACGTAAGCTAGCCAAATACACACACAAACGTTAATAACCACAGATCCATACACAACGTCATTGGCCTAATCCACAAAATTAAAGCCATCTATATACCCCACAACTCCACTGTATCGTCATTCGACATAAAAAATTTAAACACCATCGTACTCATTAAACAATCACTTCAAACACTAGAAAACTTGCTCACAACAAACCAAACTGTACAAAAACTCACCCAAGAAATCATCACACTCACTAAACTCATAACACAAATTCTACACCCAAACACTGATGAAGGTGACATTGTCGTCGAAATTAGTTTGTTTGTTTTAATAAACTAGTGTGTAGTAAGATTTAGAGGTACAATATTAGTTACATTAAATAAACTGAGCAAGGAAATCTTTTGTTCTGAGGATTATTGTCATTCTTGACAATGTGGACTGGAGAAGCAAATGTTTCCATACATTTGAAATATAAATAATAACCACTTTAACAATAGTTTATGTCTATCTGAACTTTAATTTTGTAAGTTTGGTTAAACTGAGACAGAATGTTTTCGATCGCTATGTGGCGATCTTCATCAGTGTCTTCTGCTTGGAGATGTCAAGTCAAGTGGTGGCGGTTTTAAAGACAGGTTTTCGATAGTATCAAAGAGTATGTGTGATTTGTATTGTGTTTGTTCGTTTAATAAGTTTGTACTTTGTGTTTTTGAGTGTCTGAAAAATTTCATATTGTTCTAGTGTGTTGAGATGTGGCCTTTTTTTTGTTAATGTGTAGGATTTCTAGGATATGGTAAATGTCTGTGTATTTGTGTCCTGTTTCTTTTATGTGATTGTAAGGTGCTGAGTGGTGTTCTGTTTGTGTTCCTCGGCTATTTTCCAAAATAGTTACTTTATTGCTTCAACAGCCTAAAAAATTATTTTAAATAAGAAAATTATGTAATATTAAAAATACTAAACAGGATAGATACAAATAAGAATAAATTTTTTAAACTGTTCAACAACACACAGTTTGAAATGATCTGAAAATGATAAAATACTATTTTGGTTCTAATAAAGAACACTGAAATATTTTGTAACTAAAACTAAAAGTGTGAGGCTGTTTTAGTTTGTATAAATTGCTTCTTATTTGAATATCAAGTTTTGGTTGTTTTCCAGGTAAGAAAAATCATTGGGCAAACTTAATCAATACCATTATACAAACTATAACTTGATATAAAATTTGTATTTGGTACTATAATTTATAGAAAACATTGTTCATTACAACAAATGCACAGATATTCTAAATTAAAACAACATATTTACAATATTACATGAGCTGCATTTTTGTTAATAACAATTATTTTGTTAGTACTATATATATACGTGATGTATATTCATTGTTAACCTGTTTGTTTGTTTTAGAGGGTGTGAAGTTAGGCGCCTCCCTGTGGTGCACCCTGGGTAACGCTAAACGTTCAACAACCTGTTTTCTATCAATACATATGAAGGTAATTATACTATATTTAAAATATGTCTTGACTATAATATTTTTATATCTTTGCTATTTCACACACACACACAATTGTTTAATAAATAAATAAATTCCTGCTTTTAGATACTTACTTCCTTTTCATCAAGACCACTGCCATCTAATAAACCACCAGCATTAGCGACCAGAACCACCAACACCTAAATCATCACCACCTATTGCAAACTAAGTCTTTCAACCAGGTGAACTTATTTTTCCATTTCAAGTTTTTAAAAGTACATATTAGTCTCACAAGAAACAAGATTAGTTTAATTTACAGATTCGGCTAATATAATGTAGAATATTAAAAACATTTTATCTCAACTGTAGAATATTATCTGTATTTTAGCTCTATTTTCCCTAGAATTGTTATTATGCTGTTAGCAGGCAGGTTTCGAAAGGTTTTCAATAATCAATTGATTTATTATGTTTTTTCCAAATAAATTATAAATATGTAGAGTCATGGTTAAATATAGAGTCAAAGATATTTATTTTAATATTGCAACATTTCTGGTTTCAATATTAAAAAGTGGGTTTATTTTAAACTAGGGCTGAATACTTATAAATATAATATTGGTAATAATAATTCTGGGTATTTAACTACTAATAATTGCAAGAATATTAATTTTTTTATTTTTACCTTATATAAAAAGTATTTAGAAGAAAATTGCTAATAATATAAGAAGATTAAACATTAAAACAGTTCCTGTACTTTGTCTAATCACATTCGTTCCGTCATTATCTCCACAGATAGTTAACATATTACCACGTTAAATTTATAACTATTCTTTATGTAGAAAAAATATATTGTGTGAGAGTATTTTATGTATTGTAAGAATATTAATTATGTGTTAACTAAATTACACTATTCATATCATTATGATAAACTCATAAGATATGATTCTCACTTTAGCTATTGTTGGTAACTATTCTGAAAGTTTTAGGTGTCTTAGATCAAAGTTTGATACAAAGTTTTAAACACTTACACTTTTAAATGTTTTAAACTTGCCTGTAGTAGCACTTATTTTGCTTGTTGAGGACGGTCGTTTCGGGAGATGTGTCACTTTGTCAACACAGACCGTAACTTTGAGGTAAAAATTATTAATAAATTGAATTTTATTTCATATATTGGTATTCTTGATTTTTATAGTCCATTACGTTCGGTGAAACTTTATTAATCACTTTAATATTAGTTCATGTCTATCCGAACTTAAAATTTTGTAAATTTGAAAACACTTACTGAGACAGAACGTTTTCATGGCGAACTTCATCAGTGCCTTCTGCTTGGAGTTGTTATGTTAAGTGGTGACGGTTTTAAAGGCAGGTTTTCGATAGAATCAAAGAGTATAATGTACAAGGGTTTGTCAACAAAAAAGGACTACGTCCCAACACACTAGAACAATATGAAATTTACAAACACACAAAGAAACAAAGTATACACATATTAAACAATTAATCCCAACACAAATCATACATACTCTTTGATACTATATTAAAAAAGTACTTAACTAAGTGAATACGTAATTGCTTACTTGCTGATGCATTTCAAAACATTTGTTCCTTTTACACAGCTAACCCTCTACTGGTGGCATCGGTTAGGTATAAAAAATGGATTCATGAGTGTAGGATGGGGTGGCATATTTTGGTTGTGTGTCATGTAATGGAAAAGGCTGTTGGCTTCAAAATGTGCGTGATCATTTAATATGTTCTCTTTATCTGTTGAGTTGTGTTTTTATATCTTGTGTTTTTCTAAGGTTATTAGTTTTTTATTTTGTTTTAATGTGTGTAAAATATTTAAATTAGTATGTATATCCGTGTGTGTATGTTGAGTGTTTCTTAGGTGTTTTGCGTAGCTGGATTTTGGGTTTGTTTGTTTTCTTTGGGTAATGTGTTCTTCGAAGCGTGTATAGAATGACCTGCTGGTTTGGCCGATGTAATAGTTGGGTCAATCGTTAGAAGTTAATTTGTAAATACCTGATAGTTTGTATTTGTCAGTTTGTTTTTGAAAAGGTTGTATGTGCTGTCTTAAAGTGTTTCTTGTTTTGTAGAATATTTGGTCATAGAGTTTTTTTTAATGTGGAGGTTATTTTGTGTGTGTTTTTGCTGTGGCACGTGAGGGATATGTATTTGTTTTTTTTTGTGTGGTTTGTCTGCGTGGCCATTTGATGGTGCTCATGTCTAATTTTTTTTTTCTGAGTATGTTATCTATGAGTGTGTGTTGGTAGCCGTTTTGTTGAGCAAAGTATTTTATGGTATTACTTCTAATTACTTCATAGAACCTTGTAGTTTTATAGAATACAAACGTATCCTTATTACCATTGCTATGTTTGATAATGTTCTTTTATAAATATCAATATGATTGAAATTATAAAAACATTTTCCAGGTGACAGATGCAGACGTCGGGAACAGGCTTCGGAAAGGAAAACATGCGACAACTTCTGGAACCGGAAAATCATATTTTATAAATGACCAAAAATGGATTTGAAAGGTAGGCTTTATACTATTTGCAGTTTTGTCTTTTATTATATCATCCTGACGGGGGATTTTTACAGGCAAGTACAGTTGTGCCTCCGTATCCGCGGTATGCTGTCACGCTAAGAATTGGAGAATAGTTAATGTTCAACCGTTCGTAAATTGTAAACAGCCATCTCTGATCCATGTCATGTGTCCATGACACGGGAAGAATTTGGAGAAGGTTTCTGGATGCTAAAAAGGTTTGAAAGAACAAATAATGGATTTCGGCCCACTTATGGAACGTGGAATTAAAGTCATCAGAAAGAGTTCGGATGCCATGTAGCCTCTTCTGCAAGTCTTCAGCGAAATAAAAAAAAACAATCTCCTATCACAATGTTTTTTCAAGTAGAAAAAAAGGCCAGTTATCGTCAGCATCACTAAACATAAGAGACCCTTCTTTTTCGAGCACAGAGTCTTTTCCACTTTCAGATGAAGTTGTATCTGAGTAAAACTTTCTTGTTTTCAACTTCAACTTAAAACTTCTTTTCGTACGTAGTATTTTTTTAAAGGGTAAATTGTGAAGTCCACCATTTCACACATACATACTCTCTGTACAGCTCTATTAAATAGGTTCTCAAAGTCAAATAATTGCCTTTGCGTTTGATAACAAACATTTGTTGTTGGTAGCTACAAGGGAATGGAGTACTGTACACTACGTGAAGGTAAGTACAAACAGCAATCCCAATGGCTCTTCTGTACAAAACAATACTCAGTATACTATCTTTATAGTAAAGTGACTTACACCACTAAAGCTTTCAGTGGCTCATTTGGTATAAGGAACAGTTTGTTGTGTTGAATATTTGGAGAGATATCACTACAAGTCCCTACAGAAATAAATTGATATAAGGGCAGGTTTGTAAATTATACACGTTTAAAGTGGTTAAAACAATGCCTGATTTTACATTTACAGGTTTCCACGATACAAGGATTTCTTAAATACACTGTTGTGTACGAGGACAAATACTCCACCGGCCGGTCAGTGCTGTCAACTCATAAACTTAGAATTTTCGCCACTGCGCCAACTTACCCGTGTGACAACTGTCTTGTCTCCCCTACGTTTAGGTTCTGCAACAATAATAAGGCCATTATGGTTACAAAATCAGATAAGGGTGAGTTCCTATCATTATTTATAAAGTAATGCTTATTGCGGACATGGTGGGGGTTTATGTGATACATCACACTTTGTCTGGTTCTACTTTTTGTAAATGAAAAAAATATAGAGTAAGTCTAATTGCGAAATATCGAGGTTTATGTTGGGTTTCAGCATTGTTTATAGGGCCCGCCTAAATGTTGTGGGTTGTACAAGTTGCATCAGGACGATTTGCCCTTAAGGTTTATAGTGTGTAATATATATATATATATATATATATATATATATATATATATATATATATATATATATATATATACACCTGCGAACCCTTATGAAAGTTATTTAAGGCTTGTCTAATACCTTAAACTTATATTAGGGATGGTTGGCGGCTTAGATCTAAAGCTGATAGCATTTTGGACCCCAATGAGTATTATATATATATCACCCCCTGATGCGACATCTTTATTCAATAACAAAAGAACTCACTAAGTTTTTTCATTTTATACTCATCTATACCCATTTATACTGATTATCACTAAGTTTTCAATTTTTCCTAATTTGTAATGTAAAATAATAAATTAAATAAATGTTTTTTTTCAATATACTATGTTTTTAAAACTGACTAAAAAGTAGAAAATAGGTTTTCTTGGCCCTCCTACAATTTTCTTAATAGCATAATGTCTTCAGGAGTAGTTAAAGTCAAATCGGTTCACACTTACAGGGAAAGCCACTGAACCTCTACAACACCCGGCTCTTGGCTGTCCTTCTCTGTTATGTAAGATTCAAGATATAGTAACTTAGATCTTAGTAACGAAATAAGAAGGGTAAGGGGTGAGTAAGCGATGCGTCAACATGCACCCAGACAGTTTTGCCAGTTTACCCCGTCACACTATCTTAGGTTGGAACTAATCTCGCTCTATACCAAAGTAAGTAAAAGTATGAAACAGTGGCTTGTTTTGTAGCTTGATAAAAGGCAAATGACGTGGTTTGTGCTTAAAGACTTAGAAGTTAGAGCAATGGTGTTATAAAATAATACGGTACTTGTAGTAACAAATTATTAATTAACTTTTTGTAAAACAAACAATCCCAAACACTCAGGAAACAACTAAGAATCTAGGTCTCAGATTACGTCCACACTGTTGTGTTACGTGGGGAAATACATCACCGAGCTGTCAGTGTTGTGAACTCATTAACATAGAATTAGAAGCCACTGCGCCAACTTACCCGTGTTACAACTAGCCTTGGCCTCCCCTACTTATAGGTTCTGCAACAATAACAAAGCCTTTATGGTTACAAAATAAGATAAGGGTAAGTTCCCATCGGTATATTGCGGACATGGAGGGGGTTTATGTGATACATCGCACCTTGCCTTGTTCTATAAAATACTTTTTATAATGAAAACAGTATATAGTAAGTTTAAATGTAAAACCTCGATGTTTATTTTTGGTTTAAATATTGTTTATAAGGCCCTGTACAACTTGCATGTGGACGATTTACTTTTAAGGATTATAGTATCTAATATAAATATACCTACACACTTCATAGAAAGTTATGTAAGGCCTGTCTAATACCGTAAACGTATGTTAGGAATGGTTGGTGGCTTAGATCTAAAGCTGATGGCATTTTGGACCCCAATGAGTATTATTAAGTTTTTCCATTTATACTCATTATCACTAATTTTAAAATTTTCCTAATTTGTAATGAAAAGTAATAAATTAAATAAATGTGTCTTCAATATACCACGTTTTTAAAACTAACCAAAAAGTATAAAATAACTTTTAATGACCCTTCTACAATTTTTATGGAGAATTGTTAGTTGCTTTGGATATATTTGAAATAGTTGAAGAGAAAAACGTGGAGTGGAGGTAATTATGATGGTTAAGGAGGAGTAAATGAATTAAAGTACAGTAAATCCCATTTCCAATTCCTTGAAATCAGCTGTCAATTCATCCGGATTGTCTATATGTATTATTTACTGGCTGCACCCCCAAGTTATTTTCTCTCCAGGTATTACAAATATATCCATAAACTCTATCAATTCTCCCTCAAAATTGTAGAAAGGCCATGAAAAACTATTTTATACTTTTAGTCCGTTTTAAAAGCTGGGTAATTTGAAATTTTTAAAATTTAATTTACTATTTTCTGTTTATTAGTCTTATGTCCTGATGAAAAAATTCAATCGTTTTTGAATATATAAATGAGGCTCTGTCAGGGACATGTATAGGGGACGTCCGCGATGGCTTTCTCCGTCAGGTTTGTTCAGCGTTGTGTTGGTGATGGTGTCTTGTCTAGGTACTTTCCTGGAGTTTGTGAGATTGCCCACTTCATCTCTGTGATTGTAGGGTCAGTGTTTGGCTATATTGTAGGGTAGTAGGCAAACTGTGCTGCTTCTAAGTCTATTAAATTATTGTTTTTTTTTTTTTTTTAACCCGGGTCTGAGCCCCCAAAACCCGCCCAGCCCTCGTGGTAGCCAACCTCTAGCGAGCTACCTCCGTCTCACATGCGCATGCGGTTAGTATCCCTACCGCGAATGAAGGAAACGGGATTGATTGCCCATGTACCAAGCTCATAAGCTCTTTCCATGGAGAATCAGGAGATAGTGAAATGAAACAGTACGGTAAGTGTCGCGCTAAGAGCGGGATGAAAAAACCTGGCAAGAAAGAAACCCTGCCAGGAAAAATCCCGCGACAGATCATGCAGGAACCCTGGGGGCTTGGATCACCTTGCTATGGAATAAGGAGAGGTATTACCTTGCAAATACCTTGTTAGTGAGTCTATGGCAGGAATGGCATGCACCTCTTCTTCTGCTGCCTACTCGAAACTGAAAAGGCATGCAATCAAATTATTACTTCCGTTGGGTCTAAGCTGCGGCCCTGGAGATGTGCCCCTGCGTCACCTGGAACATAACTGTGAAGCAGAATTTATTAGTATGTATATTTTATTTTGGTGGTATGGTGTGAGCTAGGCGGTCAGTAAGGACAGCGGCCGTCTGTGTGTGTCGTATTAAATTATTGTTACAACAAACTGTCAGGTGCTTCTGTCAAGCGGATTTATTTTGAACTATTAGATACAAGAATGCTTTATGCAGTACAAAGTCAGAAATTACTCGTTCTCTATACTCAAAAACTGTTAATTATAAATTTAAAAAATGGAAAACAATAAATAAAAATATAATTTTCTTCATTCATTTGTTATATAGGAAATTTTGTTCTGTTAAATATTTGCAGAGATATGACTTTTAAAAAACTTTGCAAGTGGAACCTGAAAATGTCTGGCTGTTTTTATCAAGGTATGTTTCACAACTTGTTTCTTTAATGATTTTTTACTTCTAGGTTTGCACGATTCTAGGTTAGCCTTATTTAAAACAGCCGTACCTGCGCCATATTTAACCCAACAAGATGTTTCCTATACGAAACGAAGATAAAGTCTGTGTTTTTATCAGCCGATTTTGGTTAAAAGAAAACCTGCATCGCCGTGTGGCCTGTAGACATCTTTCTAAAATTTTAATTTCACCAGATACCTTCCCAGGAACATACTCAACAATTGGAAAGTTTCATAGCGATCGGATCAGTGGTTTAGTAATGCATAAGGCTCATACATAGATACATACACATATTCATTTCTATATATATAGAAGGTTACAATTAATGTAAATAAATTAAAATACCCTGTGCGTTAAAACAGCTTTTCTACAATATAGCCTAAAGCTTATGTTTTATGAAATCATATGTTAGGTATAACATTAATTTTAAGGCAAATGGGACTAAACAAAATTATTGTATACCTTGCTCATTTGGTAAAAGTTTTTCTCCCACGTAAAACTTAAATGAATTCATTAAAATAATTAATAAAATAATATTTAAAAAATACTTTACCAAAATCAATCGTCATCCATTACAAGTTTTAAAAATGTATTTTAATTTGGGTGAATGAATAAAAAGTATTTTATTAACGATTGAAATTTGTAAAAGATATGTATAAGGGAGTAATTTAATAGGAAAAATTGAAAAAGATATTTCTGCTACTAACGGTATTTATTGAATATCTTAAATATCTAACTTGAAATGTTTACATTTTAAAACTAAAATCATACTACCATTTTACATGGTTTAATAAGAGATTTACACCCGTCTTTTTTTATTTTTGGAAAGTTTTAAATGTTAGGATTGATTATCCATGATTTGGAAACTTCACTTGGGGGGAGGGGGAAAGGGGGTCCATGGTTTTTATCAACAATCCGGATGTGTTCATGTTTCTTGAAATATTTGTCATATTTATTCTTCTTAATTTGTTTCCACATGCAAGATTTACAGTGAAGCCGCATAAATATATAACGCAATAAATTTAGCTATCTAAATATAAAACAAACCATTCATGTTGTCACACTCATTGCCAACGTAATAACTTATGTTAGTAATCAAAAGGAAGAATGTCGAGACGGTCACAGCCAACTGGAGTGACGAATTCTTATCGCTGGGATCTAGACTTTGGACATCAATAGAATCAGCTGTTTATTTGATCAGTGCGTTTGTTAGCTGTAGGTTATATTTTCTTATTAGATTGAAGCTTTGGTGAATGGGTTGGTATTTTGGCATTTTGTGTGAAGGTTTTCAGATTAAAAGTAAGTGTAATTAGTTTCTTATATTAATTATCTTTGAGGTTTCCTCTATTGTTTTGTAAAATTGTTTTTATCAAACCAAAGATTTTACAATAGTTATACAGAAGAAGATTTAAATTACACAAATAATTTTATCAAGCCGTAATCACATTTATGTAGCCTAAGTCTTTATAAAATTATATGTATGTTGTAGGAGAGATACTGTATTTGATAAGTATTACTTGATATTATTTCTATTCCTTACAAAGCATGCCTAGCAAATACTTTATATGAGCTTTAAGGTAGTGTGAGGTTATATTTTCCAAATTACCAATAATTGTAAATATCATAACATGTGTGCAAAGTATGTTTAGAGCAATGTAAGTTACAACTGTACTGTTCCGTTAAAAATATCGGTTTTAATTTCTGCTTACATTTAACTGTAGAATCTTTAAATTGAATGAAAATTTCTCGTATTCTCAAAGCGGTTTGTATATATTAATGACAAAAACTAAGTTATTCATGTAACCCAAATAACTTGCTTAAAAAAATTTGATTTCTTGTTGCGAAAATTCTTAAAATAAATAATTTTGAAAAACTATCAGTATAAGTTAATCTAATATTAAGTAATTAAACACTTAAACAATAGTTTATGACTATCCGAACTTTGAATTTAGTAAATTTGTTAAATTTACTAAATTCAAAGTTCGGATAGTCATAAACTATTGTTTAAATGACTAATAAGATTAAACGAACCTAATGGACTATAAAAATCAATAATATTAAGTGTTTAAAGTTCTTGTGATTTTGGCTCTTACCTAAATGCGCACACATGATTAGGTTAGGCCTGTATTCTACTTACATAATTCTTAATATTAAAGTTTCTTGATGTAATCATTCTTGAATTCACTGATTAAACTAATTTTAAAAATACTTAACTAAGTGAATCCGTAATTGCTTACTTGCTGACGCGTTTCAAAATATTCAATACGCAATTGCTTACTTGCTGACGAGTTTCAAAATATTCAATACGCAATTGCTTACTTGCTGACGCGTTTCAAAATATTCAATACGCAATTGCTTACTTACTGACGCGTTTCAAAATATTCAATACGCAATTGCTTACTTGCTGACGCGTTTCAAAATATTCAATACGCAATTGCTTACTTGCTGACGAGTTTCAAAATATTCAATACGCAATTGCTTACTTGCTGACGCGTTTCAAAATATTCAATACGCAATAGCTTACTTGCTGACGCGTTTCAAAATATTCAATACGCAATTGCTTACTTGCTGACGCGTTTCAAAATATTCAATACGCAATTGCTTACTTGCTGACGCATTTCAAAATATTCAATACGCAATTGCTTACTTGCTGACGAGTTTCAAAATATTCAATACGAAATTGCTTACTTGCTGTCGCGTTTCAAAATATTCAATACGCAATTGCTTACTTGCTGACGCGTTTCAAAACATTCAATACGCAATTGCTTACTTGCTGACGCGTTTCAAAATATTCAATACGCAATTGCTTACTTGCTGACGCGTTTCAAAATATTCAATACGCAATAGCTTACTTGCTGACGCGTTTCAAAATATTCAATACGCAATTGCTTACTTGCTGACGCGTTTCAAAATATTCAATACGCAATTGCTTACTTGCTGACGCGTTTCAAAATATTCAATACGCAATTGCTTACTTGCTGACGCGTTTCAAAATATTCAATACGCAATTGCTTACTTGCTGACGCGTTTCAAAATATTCAATACGCAATAGCTTACTTGCTGACGCGTTTCAAAATATTCAATACGCAATTGCTTACTTGCTGACGCGTTTCAAAATATTCTATATGCAATTGCTTACTTGCTGACGCGTTTCAAAATATTCAATACGCAATTGCTTACTTGCTGACGAGTTTCAAAATATTCAATACGAAATTGCTTACTTGCTGTCGCGTTTCAAAATATTCAATACGCAATTGCTTACTTGCTGACGCGTTTCAAAACATTCAATACGCAATTGCTTACTTGCTGACGCGTTTCAAAATATTCAATACGCAATTGCTTACTTGCTGACGCGTTTCAAAATATTCAATACGCAATAGCTTACGTGCTGACGCGTTTCAAAATATTCAATACGCAATAGCTTACGTGCTGACGCGTTTCAAAATATTCAATACGCAATTGCTTACTTGCTGACGCGTTTGAAAATATTCAATACGCAATTGCTTACTTGCTGACGCGTTTCGAAATATTCAATACGCAATAGCTTACGTGCTGACGCGTTTCAAAATATTCAATACGCAATTGCTTACTTGCTGACGCGTTTCAAAATATTCAATACGCAATTGCTTACTTGCTGACCAGTTTAAAAATATTGAATACGAAATTGCTTACTTGCTGTCGCGTTTCAAAATATTCAATATGCAATTGCTTACTTGCTGACGCGTTTCAAAATATTCATTACGCAATTGCTTACTTGCTGACGCGTTTCAAAATATTCAATACGCAATTGCTTACTTGGTGACGCGTTTAAAAATATTCAATATGCAATTGCTTACTTGCTGACGCGTTTCAAAATATTCAATACGCAATTGCTGCTTGCTGACGCGTTTCAAAATATTCAATACGAAATTGCTTACGTGCTGACGCGTTTCAAAATATTCAATACCCAATAGCTTACGTGCTGACGCGTTTCAAAATATTCAATACGCAATTGCTTACTTGTTGACGCGTTTCAAAATATTCAATACGCAATAGCTTACTTGCTGACGCGTTTCAAAATATTCAATACGCAATTGCTTACTTGCTGACGCGTTTCAAAATATTCAATACGCAATAGCTTACTTGCTGACGCGTTTCAAAATATTCAATACGCAATAGCTTACTTGCTGACGCGTTTCAAAAGATTCAATACGCAATTGCTTACTTGCTGACGCGTTTCAAAATATTCAATACGCAATTGCTTACTTGCTGACGCGTTTCAAAACATTCAATACGCAATTGCTTACTTGCTGACGCGTTTCAAAATATTCAATACGCAATAGCTTACTTGCTGACGCGTTTCAAAACATTCTATACGCAATTGCTTACTTGCTGACGCGTTTCAAAATATTCAATACGCAATAGCTTACTTGCTGACGCG
>JBAIZL010000010.1:13450513-13555513 GCA_036971475.1 Prosapia bicincta | reverse complement strand
AACAAAAAAGGACCACATCTCAACACACTAGAAAAATATGAAATTTACAGACACACAAAAACACAAAGTATAAACATATTAAACGAACAAACACAATACAAATCACACATACTCTTTGATACTATCGAAAACCTACCTTTAAAACCGTCACCGCTTTACCCAACATCTCCAAGCAGAAGACACAGATGAACATCCCCACATAGCGATCGAAAACGTTCTGTCTCAGTAAGTTTTTACAAATTTACAAAATTTAAAGTTCGGATGGTCATAAACCAATGTTAAAGTGATTAATTAAAAATCACAGTATTAAGTGGCAAAATAGAAAGAGAAATTCCTTGGAATTTTTAAGATGGAACATTTTGTTTTTTGTTATTATTTATTCGCTTTCTTATTTTTGTTTCTAACTTTTGAAGTTTATGGTGGTCTATAATTTCTCATTATATAAGGCGTTTAGGGTCGCTCCTAGGTTGGTATTGCTGAAATAATGTAGCCTAATATAAAATTTGTGTTTTACCCAAAATAATGTTTTTAATTAAGTTAAAATCCTGGTAGTTTTTCGTAGAATAGAAACGGATCTTTATTAACATTGCAATGTTTGATAAAGTTCTTTTATAAATAACAATATGATTGAAATTATAGAAATATTTTGCTGGTTACAGATGCAGACGTCGGGAACAGGCTTCTGAAAGGAAAACATGCGACAACTTCTAGAACCGGAAAATCATATTTTATAAATGACCGAAATTGATTATTAACGGTAAGTTTTATACTATTTGCAGATGTGTCTGTTATTATATTATCAAAACAAGAGGTTTTTGCCATTAAGTTGTCACACATTGTTAACATTGATAATTTTCTATTTTTTCATTATTTTCCCCTCCATTTGCATTCTAGCTAACTTTAATAGCTTCTTACCTAAAGACACCTTAAAATATTTTTTTAATCACTTAAATAATAGTTGATGACTATCCGAACTTTGAATTTAGTAACATTGTTAAAACTTACTAAGGCAGAACGTTTTCGATCGCTGTATGCCAGTCTTCATCAGTGTCTAATGAATACTACAAAATTCAAGAATTAAAATATGTCTTTAATACCACACTTGAAGCTTTGCCCCTGCAATTCCTTTGCAGATTATTTGTTTAGGTGGCTTGTGTACTGAGTTTAGGTGTGTTGAGTTTGTGTGTCCTATGTTTGGAGAGAAGCAGAGCCTGGTACTTGGCCACGTTCACTTTAACTCTCTGAGTAGCTCAGCCATGATTTTAGTACTGTGAGGTGGTCATCTGCAAATATGGCCACTTGTGTGTTGACTGTTGTCGGTATGTCGTTGACGTAGATGTTGAACAATACGGGCCCAATAATTGAGCCCTGAGGGACTCCGGCCCGTATAGTCTGTAGTGTAGATTGAGCTTGGTCTACATCAACAATAAACTTGCGGTATGAGCTAACTAGGTGTATGAGCCCGTCTGGAAAGCCATAGTGACGAAGTTTCTCTAAGAGTTTGTTGTGCTAGACCCGGTCAAAATCCTTTTCAATGCCCAGGAAGACTTCCCTAGTCGAGTAGTAATTGTTGAAACCCATAGTTGCATGCTCCACAACTCTCATCAGCTGATGCTTGGCCAAGTGTTTTGTCCTGAAGCCAAATTGCTCTGGCCTCAGTATGTTGTGTGTGTGGATATGTTTGTTGATACGTTTGAGCAAAATTTTTTCAAATACCTTGCCCATCGTATTCGACATGCTGAGTTTTTTTCCCGGTTTGGGGAAGACCAAGATTTTGGCCTCCTTCCAAGCGTCTGGGAAGTGCTGTGCCTGGAGTATAGCATTGTAGATGTTTGACAGATAAATGATCGCTTTCTCCGTGAGTTTTTTCAGCGTTGTGTTGGTGATGGTGTCTGGTCCAGGAGCTTTCCTGGAGTTTGTTTGAAAGATTGCCCACTTTATCTCTGTGATTGTAGTGTCAGTGTTTGGCTCTAATGTAGGGCAGTAGGCAAACTGTGCTGTTTCTAAATCTACTTTAGCTGTAACGGCTGCCTCAGCTGGTTGGTCGTTTGGTTGGAACGTGCTCTCAAGCAGTCTTTGTCTATGTCTAGTGTGTCTGATTTAGTCTATGTAGACCATAGCCTGAATTAACATATCCAGAATTGACGAATCCAAGGTGTTTATTTATAAACGGACACATCTCTGGAAACTAAAGAAGAAATCTTGTATTTTCATCCGCGGTTGTCATTCTAAAAATATCTTTTACAGTCTTTGTGTAACCATGAAAAGAAGTGAATAAATAGACAGTTCTACACTAAAACCTTAACGAATACTTTTCGTTAAAGAGAAATATTGTTATTTTCGAAGGGTAATTCAAGTAATAGGGTAATGTAGCCTATAAGTTGCTTTAATGACAGACAGCATAGTGAACATAAACCTGTAAAAGGGTTTTATAGAGGGGAACATAATTCTTTTTTTCAAAACTGTTCTGGGCCCCCAAAACCCGCCCAGCCTCCTCTAGCGAGCTACCTCTATCTCACATGCACATGCGGTTAGTATCCCTACCGCAAGTAGTGGTGAGGAAAGCAGAGGACGACTTGGGAAATCCCCCCCCCCGCATCGTGCCCTGCGCTAAGGCGATTTGATGGGCTGCTTATGTTTGCTGTAATGTACGAATAGTTGTGTGTTTGGTTGCATTGTGTTCTGCTATGTAAAGGCCTCCAATGAAAAGACAGAAAGTCACTAAGTGTCTTCTCATTGAGTAGCCGTCACTTTAACCTTTGTAACGATTGTCACAACACTCACTCACACGCTCCGCACACTACTATATGCTAGTATGCCGGGGAAAAGCCAGGACACTCTTCACCATCACCAAACGCACGTGAAAATGCAATTATACGTTAAACTTGTCGCGGGACACCCTACACACGCATACAGGTACATGTGCACAAGTTCTGCTGTAACACACGTCCACACTAGCAAATCTAATGTGTTTACACAATCCTAATGCTAGTAAATGTGGCATTGTCATCCATTCCTGGCCTGTAAGTAGAATTTCATGCCTGTAGCTCCTAAATCAACTTTAATTTGTTTAAAGAATCTTGCGTACCAGGAACAGAAGAAATATCAGGTTATTATTTAGTTCTCACATATATTTGAAAACTTCCAAGTCTCTAGCTCATCTTCCAAATTCGATTTGAGACAAGAAACCTAGTGAATATGGCATTGTCATCTAATTCTGACCTATATTTAAAATTCCAAGTCTCCAGCTCATTGATAAAATTAGTTTAAATTTGATTGCAAAATTCCACTCTGACAGGCAGACAGATATGACGGAAAGCGAACTAATAAAACAGAGGTGAAATCAGATTTTTTGTAATATAGGCTACATAGACAGTTGCAGAATTTAACGGAGAACAACATGGTGCTAATAGTTTTTCAGAATTTTGAATAGGCATAAAGTTATTTGCATTTTTGTGTAAGTAAATCACTGTTACAACGAACCGTCAGATACTGCTACCAAGCGGTAGCATAGTTTATTCTGAACTATTAGATAAAGAATCCTTTATGAAGTACAAAGTCGAAAGTTACTCGTTTTCTTTATCCAATTACTCAAAAACTGTTAATTATATATTTAAAAATTGAAGGCATTGAATAATAATATAGACTTTCTGTTTCATTTAGTATAGGGAAAATTTGGTTGCGCTAAATATTTGCAGAGTTGTGGCTGTTTTAAAAAGCCTTGCTAGTGCAACCTGAAAATGTAGTCTGGCGGTATTTATCACCCTAAACGCGTACAAATCTTGAACCGTTCCAAAATATCAAGCTTAAATTTACACAATTTGATTCTTAAAGCTTTTCATCTTTATAGTTGTATAAAGGTGCAAACAGTTTTTAACTTTACTTTTTCTTGTACTTATTTATTTAAAAATAAGTTTATATGTACATCAGACAATGAGGAATGAATGAGGAACGATTTATGCAATTTTAAGCTTGTTATCTTGAATGGTTTAGAAATTATACGCGTGTGTTGTGATAAAAATACAACTTGATTTTACATTTACAGGTTTCGGCGATGCAAGCCTTTGTTAAAACAGCCATATCTCTGCACATCTTTTTTCCAACAAGAGGTTATTTAATGCAAAACGAAAGAAGAAAATCTATATTTTTAACCTCTGTTTTTTGTTTTACAAATTTAACATGCATCGCCGTGTAGCCTGATGACAGATTTAAAATTTGTACATGAATTAATGGAATTAATAGCTTTCACATCCATACTCACAACTCCAGTTTCCAGATTCACGCTCCCTTACAACATCCTGGACAACGTCTGGGCCCGTAAACCTTCGAAAGTTAGCCTATATACACATATGCTAAGAACGCATGCCTTATTAAATATGAATGAAGAAAGTTTCAAGATAGTGGTTACGTTTGTTTGCTATTTCGTAGACCATTTAGGTTGTGACTGCTTTATAATCCTTTATCCCACAGACCTTGAAAGCTTACGCACCACTGGAGCTGCTCGCCAGCTGGGACAAAGCATCAGGGCTTATACTAGGGATATACGACGTTATGAAGTGGGTAGTTACTGTCACCCGCGCACGAGAAGAGCCGTGGTGAAGAGATGAGTCACGCTTGGTTCTCAGTTCTGCGCATGCGCTGTCGGTGTATTCCAGACCTACACATAACCTAACGGGACTGTAGTTTTATAGTTATATTTTAGTAAGTAGATAGTTTTGTGATTCGGTAGTTTTTCTATTTTGTTAAGATGTTCAGTACAATTTATAATGTACATTTTGAGTTAAAAATGGAAAGGCTATTGGCAGCAGTGAACGGGAAGGGAGAGAAACGTTATTAAAGTGTGCGAACAGGAAGCTGGGAAATAAACCCCAGCCTCCTCTCCTCTAAGAAACGCCACTGAAAGATCTTCCCAGTACTGTGCCTACCATGAAGCGCAACAGGAAATAAAATAAAAACAGTAACTAAGACAAATTAACAACTCCAGCTAATAAACGTAAACGATCCGACCAGCGCAACTGTGCAGTGGACTCGTTCCATCGCCGTGTAATTTTAGACGTAATACAAGACTTTTATCTTGACAAAAACACAGTTCCGCCTATTGGAATTGTTTTAACAGTTTTAAGGGAGAAAATAAATTTTGAATGGAGTGACAGATCCTTAAGAGTGCTGTAAGAGATGGACTTTAAATGGAAAAAGTGTAACGATAAACGAAAATATTAATAAAAAGACCAGACATTGTTAACTGGAGGTTCCGTTTTTTACAGGAAGGGAGGAAAAGCCGGAAAGTAAGAGAGATAGTTTATCTAGACGAGACAGTGGTAGATAGCAATCTGACTTTTGAAAAATGTTGGCAGAGCCATGATGGGAGTGTCGTTGGAAGAGAGAGCTTCAAAACGTTTAATAGTTGTTCATGTAGGCTCTGAGACGGGTTTTTGAAGGAGGCAGGACTGGTTTTCCGAGCTGACTTATCCACAGGAGATTGCCGCGGATACATAAACTTCTCAAATTTTTCAAAGTGGATTGAAGAAAAGGTAATTCCCAACTTCCCATTGAACTCAACCGTGGTAATGGACAATGCTCCTTACCACAACAAGGAAGTGGATAAACCTCCATCAAAGTCAAGCCTCAAGAAGGACATGCATGAGTGGCTACAAAACCCGGGCATCAAGTGATACGTTTACCTCCTACATGTGTGACTTGAACGCTATAGAACCGGCTTGGAGTAAGCTAAAGTACTTTGTGCGACAGAACAATACCAAAGGAGAAATATGCATTTAAACACTGAAGGAATTGGTGAAAAAGGGTCTTGAAGGAGACTGGGAAGGTTTTTTTCATCGCACTAAAGACATGGAAGAGTTCTACTGGGGGAGAGACGGCGTTGTTGTGTCATCGTGAACCTCGGAGTCGACGACACAGGTACGTCTAATGAGGAGAGCATTACTGTTGGAGACATCTCAAATGAATACGAAGACCTTGCAACGCCTTTACCTTAGGTATAAAGCTTTGAGTAATTGTATTGACCAACAGTTTGCAATATTTAAATATTTTTATTTTCTCAAGTACCGGGATAACTACTTAATAAGGACATAAATATTTCAAAACAAGATTTTACTCAGTTTAGTTTCCTTCTGTTTTTACCTTCCTCGTGATTTATCTACTTTACGGATAGGTTAATTCCTAACTAATGCATTTCAACTATATTTTGTGTATGGTATAAAAATGTTTAAAAATATTACGTTTTTAAATGAATACGGTATTTCATTTGATTAGGGTCATTATGTTTTGTCTACGTTTATTTCTTCTCAAATATTATTATTATGTTTTCCAAACTAAATAAAATATAAAGCAGGTCTTGAATTAAATGATGCACGGGAAAAAGATAACGATGACTGGTTCACCGTCATCGGCGCTCCTACCCCCTGTTTAGAAAAAAACACTTACAGCGTACTCTAAGGTTCCCCGTGGTGGATGGACCATTCCCGAATACGACCAGGTGACATTTTTAATTTATAATATACAATTTTTTTAAGTTCTGCTATTAAGGCTATTCCTTTTAAAAAAAATAAAAATTGTATTTAGATAACATTTGAAAGAATGTAGCCGTCCCTGATCAGTTCTTCCCCGACAAATAAATGTGGTCAGAAAATCCTACCAAGTGCTCAGACCTTCCCATACTTACCACCCTTTCACATGAAGTCCTGGCAACCCTTTTTTAGGTCGTCCTAAGCAATTATGCTCCAGGTTGTCGCCAGTGCTTCGGCCACAAAGCCGTCCTCTGCCCGTAATAGTGAAACTGATTGGTCAAGTTTAAATTACAGAAAATTTATAATTTTATCAATTACCATAATAATGGCAGGACAATCTAAAAACTTTAAAGTTAATCATAATTCTAGGAAAACAAACTTTTTTCGTTGAGTTTATTTTAAAGTGCAATATGTGTGACTGCATTGGAGAAAATGTAATAAATAGTTATTTTGTTCAAAATCGATTTCATCCAGACTTTGTTAAAATGTCAATAAAAATGATGTCTTTCCAACATGTTCTTTAACATAATCTATTCTGAACCAAATTTTGGTTGGTTTTGGTAGAATAATTAATGGTTGAATTATTTCAGTTTCACGAATGTAACTAGATTCGATATATTAAACTTATTTACAGATGAGATTTCCCAATCATGGACATAAAAGACAATAAATTGAACTGTTAGCTTATAATACAACCAAGCTATGTTGCCACATTCACTTCAATGTAATGTCTAGAGTAAACAAACCAAAGGAAGAAAGTCGAGGCGGCCTCAGCCAACTAGAGAAACAAATTCTTATCGCTACGATCTAGACTTTGGACTGCAAGGGAATCGGGCAGTTAGCTGTGTTTCTTCGACCAGTAAGTTTATTTCATCATTTCTTACTCGATTAGAATTTAGTGTGTACAGCTTTTGTCCGAAAGTTTTTAAATTGAAAGTTTGTTGAACATGTGTAATTAGTTTATAATAATTCTGCAATTAGAGGGTTTTCATTATTGTTTTCTATTTAGGCAAGTATTTTACATTAATCATATAGGAAGGAATATTTACATTTCACAAGTAACTTTGTCCTGTTAAAATCGCACAAAGTGGGCAACTTGAAGTGCTGCCGAAACATGTATGTATAATTTTGTGTGCTTCTATAACCAGATTATATCCAATAATGAAGTTATAGGGAAGATAATGCATTTCTCAGGCGAGATTTTATATTAACTTTATATTTCTGCTGTTTATTAAACCCTTGAAGCATTTACCTTATGTATGTACGCAAAAGTAATTTTGTAGCCTGGTGTTGCCGTTTGTAATTCATGGATTTAGATTTTGGCAAAGCTTAAATTGTGCATTCTAGAAAATATCGGGCATCCATTTCTACAATCTACGCAATAATTTCAGACAGGTTCTGTGCAATTTTACACAGTTGTGATGAATAATCCTACATTTTGTGGAGAAGGTGTAGCGAATATAATGACGATTTGTGTAAATATTTCGTAAAACTAAACAACTGGTAGAAGTATGATTCGTTCTTAAATCCACGAGAAAATGTATGGATCGCACTGTCGTGGAAGGTATTTTCTTTCGTGTTTTTATTATATGTGAGTTTGTATGGAGCGCTTAAACTGGGTACATGGCACTGAGTTGAATGCTTCCCCCCTCTCTCTTTCTCTCGCACGTACACACACATAGACATTTTTTTTATTGGGCGTGTTTTGTTTTTGATTGATTTTATAGATATTTTTTATTTGTTTAGTTTTTTAAATATTTGATATCCTAAAACGCTCAAATAATTACATATAAAGTTGGATAAATGGGTTTTACTTAATGTCCTATAAAAAGAATAGGTGAACATAATCGTTGATACAAAGACAGCAACAGAGCATCAGACACAAACATAACTCTCAACACATTATAATAACACTTTTACACCAACAACCAGTTTTATCTACGCACAATAAACACTATAAACGTCGTACTTAATGTAAACTAATTAAGACTTAAGCAAATGACTTGAATAAGTCATTCTTTGACTTTGATCTTTACGTTTAGTTTTTAAAATGATTTGGCTTTACCGTAACATTTTGTTTTATAATTATTAATTCTTTAGTATTGTTACATTTTATTTGAATATTTTTATAATTAATTTTTTTTACTATGTATTAAATTTTGAGCTTTTAAGCCATCAAACAGCAATTTTGCTGAGCAGACACACATGCATACGCACACGCACACCCACACCCACACGCGCACACACAGCCACACGCACACGCGCACACATGCACACCAAACCACTTGGGATAAGAGAAAATTTAGTTTATAACTCGTTTTATTTTCTGGTTACAGTGTGTTACAGCAGACATTCGCAGCATGTAAATACGTTACATTTGTTATTAAATTGCTAACGTACAGGCCTATTGGTTAAATGTATGTGTAAAGGTTGTGCTAATTGGCTATGACTGCCTTAAGCATAAAGCTTTGGGATATAGGTCCTTGGGGAAACCTGCAAAAGAATAACATTGTTTGTGGTACAAAATACATTTGGTTTTGAAGGACCATTTAGTGTGAAAAGAAGTATTTAACACCAGTGTAGGACATTCCCCAAAAATCCTGTTTAAAAAAGTGTATACAAATTAGGAAAAAATCACAAACCTAAAACTATGTGTTTAGATATAAAACAGAAAAGAACACTACAGTGGGTTTTATTGGAAATGCTTACGTAATGTGTTACATGCTATATTTATTTGTGTGTAATATTTAGAAAACGAAATAAATATTAAAATCTTGCTTTTGTATAAATCAAGGCTTATTAAAGGGAAAATTTGTAATTAAAAAATCTAAAGTAAGACATTTAATACCAACATCCGATAAAATCTTATGAAAAACAGAAAAACGTTTATCTTTATAAGTAATTTTATTTTAGGTACTAACCATAAAAGTGACCTTCACATAGTGTAATACTAAGTTATAGGTGGAAACAAATAATGTTGTTATTGCATTTGCAGACCATTGGTGAGCCATGCAGAGGTTGCCCCCCCCCCGGAGCGCCCCGGGAACCCCTAGGAGATCCCCGGAGCCTCCCCGCACCGTAAACTGCAAGAAGGTGAGTTGATGGGTTGGTTATGTTTGCTGTAATGTACGAATAGTTGTGAGGATGAAAATAATAAGATGAAACAAGCAAAGTGAAAATAATCCAAGAAACCTTGTATAAAGTCTAGCAAAAATTAAATCCATTTACGTCAGGTTTATGCTATTATTAAACATATAATAATTTGGATACACACCTAGATAAAATTACCTTTTTTCTAGCGACAAATCTAAACTCCAGGAACAATGATTTTTTCCATGGAAACAATAATGTAACCTTAACGCGTGATACCAGGCAACCATACATCAGACATTATTAATATCTTTACACGAAAATATTGTTATATTTTTACAATAAATAAATTTATATTATTTTCCCAATTTCCCGACTGTATGTTTTGATTGATTATATAGATGTGTTTTATTTGTTTAGTTTTTAAAATATTTTATATCCTAAAATTCTTAAATATTTACACGTAAAGTTTGTTGTATGGGTTTTATTTAATGACCTATATAAACCATAATCGTTGATACTTTGCAATTAGTACTCGGAGAAACCGTCCAATACAGCAAAGCACATACTCACAGACAGCAACAGAGCATCAGACACAAACATAACTCTGACGCAAAACAGCACTTTTACACCCGCCACAGGTTTTACCTACGCACAATAAACACCATAAACATCGACTTTAATATAAACTAATTAAGACTTAAACAAATGACTTGAATAAGGCTCTCACCCCAAAAATACAATTACAAACAAAAGTTTGGACACTGAGACAGCAATACAAAGCACGGAATCCATCCGCCATGAATACATTAGATAAGGCATTGAATATAAAATGTTTATCATAAACACATTAAACTTTAAAACAAGCACAACTAATAAACACACATCCCTTAAATCCATTATACACATCACGACCAACTAACCTCAATATTTTTAACAGATAAAGGCTCTTCTATAGTAATAATGCGCCTAGAAGACGTTGACAATAAAGTAAATAAATACATGACAAAAAACAACATAACCGAACTCCATTTAGTCCCTATAAAAAAATATCAAACACAAATTAAAAACCACTCAAGTAAATGCACCGAAATCATGAAACCAGAACAAGAGAAACCTTACAAACAAAACACATCCCGCATTAACAAACCACACGCAGCACCTTTACATAATCTAGCCAAATACACACGAACGTTAAGAGCTACACATCCATACACAATGACATTGGCCTGATCCACAAAATTAAAGCCATCTATGTACCAAACAACTCCATCATAGCGTCATTCGACATAAAAAAACTTAAACACCAACGTACCCATTAAACAATCACTTTAAACACTAGAAAACCTACTGACAACAAAAAACTCCACAAAAACCCACCCTAGAAACCATAACACTCACAAACTCATAACACAAATTCTATACGCATAACGATGGCATGCCAATGGGATTCCCCGTCTCAGGTACCTAGCTGGAATATTCCCCAACCTCTTTGAATAACAATACGTTCTGTAGAACAACAAACATACAGACAAAATAATATACTACCATAGATATGTAGACATTTTACTTTTAAACAACGGCCACAAACGTTGCCTAACACTGATGAAGGTGACATCGTCGTCGAAACTAGCCTGTTTGTGTTAATAGACTAGTGTGTAGTAAGATTTAGAGAAAACTGTTTAATTTTACCGTTGTGAATTCTTCTTACTAGCTAAGCTGCTAATTAACTCAATACTAAACCTAACTTTTACCCTCAAATTAGAAGACAATAATAAAATTAATTATTATCTTATTAATAAAAATAAAGTAATAAGGTCATACAAGATTGCAGATGTGCGACTCTAATTTGACTGTGATTGGTTGTAGAATAATCCAAATTTGTTATTTATTATTTCTTATAACTCCTTAATAACGACAATTATTAGAATAAGCAGAAATTATTTAATTCATAGAATAGCCATTTCTCTACCTCCAAGGCTAGAGCAATATCTTTCTGTTGTCACCTAAATCTATGTCTTCCGGTATATTTCGCAAGAATAATGCGAGTAAATAGTATTGCGGGCTAAATGATGATTCTAGTATACATATTTCCGTTCGATTAAGTAATACGTACTCCAAAAATATGATTTCAAGGTCACTCTAACCTAAGTGACAGAGCTAGTTTAACCGTGTAAAATATTTGTGCGGGTTTGAAAAAACTGTTTAGTTAAAATTATGGATGTATTTGTACGCTTTTAAATCTTATATTTATCTTATAATTATTGATAATCCACATTGAATCGCGAGTAATAATTTATTAATTTCCTTTTATAATGGCATCATGTGTGAGGTATAACTATTACAAACTGATGCCATCAACGGATGATAACGGCATTGGCTTCGAAACGATTTTGAATCGATATATTTTAAAAATTGTAAGTCAGTGTGTATTATGAATGGATTATTACCATCGCTTCATAACATCAGCTAAAATACACTAAAACAATGTAAATACATTGGGAACTGTGGAAGATGTAGATTCACGCCTGTAATAAGGACTTCTTCGGGCTGTAATTGTGTCCTGGATACGGTCCAGAGTGTAGAGTAAGGACCAAGCTGAAGGCCACACTTCGCACAAGCGCGAGAAATAGCAGTCGCCGAATGTATCCACCCCAGAAGCAATAGTACAGGTGGTTTTGCTTACAGCCTTCAGGTGCGTTAGGCTACCATGGAAAGTCCGAAGTAAACATAAGAGAAGCTCGTAGCTCATAAGTACCCGCTTGCGCATCGGCAACACGACATATTTAGACATATCTGAGGAGCTACGTAATACAATCTACGTGAACTACTTGAAGTGGTCTCGGCGTTAAATTCATTTCTAACCTCTGAGGTGTCCTTTAGTTCCTAGTTTTTAAAAGTATCCCAAGGTTTACCAAACTTTGTACATAAGTTTTTATATTTGTACAATAATACTTTCTTTTTATTTGTTCATATTGTGTCCTGAAACCCATAATGGTCAATGTAAGGGCCCTACATGCTAACTTTCTAATTTATTTTGTTCTACATTTAACTAACCATAGTTGCGAAATTGTAAACATATATGGCAAATCTTGAGTGGATGAATATAAATCATTTTAATAACGATTGAAAATTTGAACACGATACATACAAGGAGATTGTGAACTAATAGAAGGAATTTAAGGAAACAAAAGCAAAATAACCTCACATTTTAAGTCTGACAAAGAAAATTACTAAATAATTCTAAGCTTCACATATAGCAAGGTGCACACTATCATGAATGCCTAAGTCATGCTACTAACTATATAACTTCCCTCATGCCAGAGACGGGGACATGATGATGTATATTATAAGGTAACTTGTACATTTTACAGAACCAGCCCAAGAACTCGGCAGATAGTGGGGATGGACTTTACATCTTGGATAACACACCATCTTCCCTCGGGACTCCATGGGATGAGTTGTCAAGGCTCTAAGGTATGTAGCTATCTGCCTAATTACTTTTATACAACTTTACACTGCTTCCTTCTTTTATTTATAAACATCTTGATTCTTAGACTAAATTTTTTAGACTTCATGTTTGAACCAACACATTTAACTATTATTCAATACAAACTATTGCGGCTTTTAGATATTCTAACTAAACCAAATTACTGCGGATAATATCAAAACATTACAATAATTAAGAATTATGACACCCCACAACCCTCCAAATACGCGTGTAAAGAGAAGGGTGCCCTTCCTAAGGGTTGTATCCTTGAATGTGCAAGTTTGCTGATTTTATTTGTATTATGCGCAACTGTGACAAACTACTTAGCCCGTAGTTATTGGCGTTATTGTTTTTATAAATCTTGTCTTAAATAGAATTTGGTAATTGTGCATAGTAGCAGAAAGTTTCTACAAAACTATTTCTTGTTTTGTAATATATTACATTAAATGATTTTTTAAAAATACTTCATATTGTTTGTAAGTAGGGAAATGGATTTCAGAATTATTATTTCATTCATTATATCGCTGTAGTTGCCCCTAACTTAACCAAAACCACATTGATGTATTTAATTCGTAGATTAAACTAATTCCCACCACTTCAAAGTGAGTGCAGTATCTTTCAGTTTTCACATAAATCTTCAAACAAATTCCTCGTCATACAGTTCTAGAAGTTAATCTGGCCAACAATGGATCAGCTGTTTTATTCACTAATGTTGTGATAGTTTAAGGTTATATTTTCCAACTCACAAATAATTGTAAGCGAACGTTAGTGCGATGTATGTTTGTTATAATATAACTGGGAATTATTCAGAACTGTTGATATTTAAGTAAGTAAATTTAATGTTGCATTATTTGTTTAAATTGCTGCATAAATTTAACTTTAGATTATTTAAAACTGAATGTAAGTTTCTTGTATTTACAACGAAGTTTTAATTTAGTAATGACAGACACTAATTAGTAACTCATGTAGGCCTAACCCTAAACAGCTAAACAAAAATGTAAGATATTTATTAATGTGGCCGTATAGGCTATATATTTTTATAACTTTAATTTGGTTACAATTTATTGTTATGAATAAAGTTTGGTAGCTGAGCAGAATGTAGGATATTTGCTTTTAATTGACTCCTTAGTTTGTAAATTCTGCAAATTAAAGAATTTTTAAATAAAGATTTGTAAAAAACTATTGTAAAGTTGTGTTTAACGTTTGAAAGGATTGCCTTTTACTTATTATAATGAGTTACAAATAATTAGGTTAGGCCTGTATTCTAATCTGCAACATCCTACAATAACTCTGCAGTTATTGGCCTTTAATTCTAACCGTCTTATTTATACTTAAACATACATTTCTAGGGGAGACGTACCTCCCTATGCAACACATGTTATTTGGCAGTTATGTTTGTCCCATTATCTCAGAAAATGCTAAAGATATCATAATGGAGTTTTTACCAGTTATTCTATATTTAGGTAATTGCGTTTAAACCCTGTTATTTTAAATTTAGTTCCCTAAATACTATATAAAATGTAACTTTTTTAAATGTGTATATTTCTAATGTAAATTTTAGGCTATATGATCTTTTAAATAAATTTCTGTAAGCATTGTTTATGAAATTAGCAAGGATTCTGTATATATATGTATATTATAGGCCTAATATGTAAAAATGTGACGTGGCTTAGTCATGCTGTCTGTGGGTTAATGGGGCATTTAGGTCAAAAATATAGATTTTTGGTAAATTGGAAGTGGAAACAAAGGTGCTTGCATACAGGTGTATTTATGTTCAAAACAATCCATTCATAATTTAATTCTTGCTTCTTTTCTGCATCAAATAATTTTTTTCGCCGTCCCGGAAAGTTATGTGGCTCTTTATTGGTCTAGTCTGTTTGCAATTTCGGCTTGTATTCCCCTTGTAAGCCTAATGTCAGTTAAATGCAGAATTTTTAAACGGTTCAAGCCTGTTCTAAGTACAAGGCTCTGTAACGCTGCAATCCTTCCCCTGTTGCCTTCACTGAAGGTAATAACAGCATCTAAGGCTCCACTTTGTAAGGTTTGGAAGCCAACAAAGTCTGACAGAGTAAAAGCTCTCAGTGACGGTTTGAGTGCATCCACGGAAACATTCTCTGAGCAAGTTATGCTTTGGTATTTCGTGATAAAGAGGCCTAATTGCAACTATTACAGCATCTAAGGCTCCACATTGTAAGGTTTGGAAGCAAGCAAAGTATGACAGAGTAAAAGCTCTCAGTGACGGTTTGAGTGCATCCGCGTAAACATTCTCTGAGCAAGTTATGCTTTGGTATTTCGTGGTAAAGAGGCCTAATTGCAACTATTACAGCATCTAAGGCTCCACATTGTAAGGTTTGGAAGCAAGCAAAGTATGACAGAGTAAAAGCTCTCAGTGACGGTTTGAGTGCATCCGCGTAAACATTCTCTGAGCAAGTTATGCTTTGGTATTTCGTGGTAAAGAGGCCTAATTGCAACTATTACAGCATCTAAGGCTCCACATTGTAAGGTTTGGAAGCAAGCAAAGTATGACAGAGTAAAAGGACTCAGTGACGGTTTGAGTGCATCCACGGAAACATTCTCTGAGCAAGTTATGCTTTGGTATTTCGTGGTAAAGAGGCCTAATTGCAACTATTACAGCATCTAAGGCTCCACATTGTAAGGTTTGGAAGCAAGCAAAGTATGACAGAGTAAAAGGACTCAGTGACGGTTTGAGTGCATCCACGGAAACATTCTCTGAGCAAGTTAGGCTTTGGTATTTCGTGGTAAAGAGGCCTAATTGCAACTATTACAGCATCTAAGGCTCCACATTGTAAGGTTTGGAAGCAAGCAAAGTATGACAGAGTAAAAGCTCTCAGTGACGGTTTGAGTGCATCCACGGAAACATTCTCTGAGCAAGTTATGCTTTGGTATTTCGTGATAAAGAGGCCTAATTGCAACTATTACAGCATCTAAGGCTCCACATTGTAAGGTTTGGAAGCAAGCAAAGTATGACAGAGTAAAAGGACTCAGTGACGGTTTGAGTGCATCCACGGAAACATTCTCTGAGCAAGTTAGGCTTTGGTATTTCGTGGTAAAGAGGCCTAATTGCAACTATTACAGCATCTAAGGCTCCACATTGTAAGGTTTGGAAGCAAGCAAAGTATGACAGAGTAAAAGGACTCAGTGACGGTTTGAGTGCATCTGCGTAAACATTCTCTGAGCATGTTAGGCTTTGGTATTTCGTGATAAAGAGGCCTAATTGCAACTATTACAGCATCTAGGGCTCCACATTGCAAGGTTTGGAAGCAAGCAAAGTATGACAGAGTAAAAGGACTCAGTGACGGTTTGAGTGCATCTGCGTAAACATTCTCTGAACAAGTTATGCTTTGGTAATTCCTGGTAAAGAGGTTTAATTACAACTATTACAGCATCTAGGGCTCTACATTGTCAGGTTTGGAAGCAAGCAAAGTATGGCCGAGTAAGAGGACTCAGTGACGGTTTGAGTGCATCTGCGTAAACATTCTCTGAGCAAGTTAGGCTTTGGTATTTCGTGGTAAAGAGGCCTAATTACAACTATTACAGCATCTAGGGCTCTACATTGTCAGGTTTGGAAGCAAGCAAAGTATGGCCGAGTAAGAGGACTCAGTGACGGTTTGAGTGCATCTGCGTAAACATTCTCTGAACAAGTTATGCTTTGGTAATTCCTGGTAAAGAGGTTTAATTACAACTATTACAGCATCTAGGGCTCTACATTGTCAGGTTTGGAAGCAAGCAAAGTATGGCCGAGTAAGAGGTCTCAGTGACGGTTTGAGTGCATCCACGGAAACATTCTCTGAGCAAGTTAGGCTTTGGTATTTCGTGGTAAAGAGGCCTAATTACAACTATTACAGCATCTAGGGCTCTACATTGTCAGGTTTGGAAGCAAGCAAAGTATGGCCGAGTAAGAGGACTCAGTGACGGTTTGAGTGCATCCACGGAAACATTCTCTGAGCAAGTTAGGCTTTGGTATTTCGTGGTAAAGAGGCCTAATTACAACTATTACAGCATCTAGGGCTCTACATTGTCAGGTTTGGAAGCAAGCAAAGTATGGCCGAGTAAGAGGACTCAGTGACGGTTTGAGTGCATCTGCGTAAACATTCTCTGAACAAGTTATGCTTTGGTAATTCCTGGTAAAGAGGTTTAATTACAACTATTACAGCATCTAGGGCTCTACATTGTCAGGTTTGGAAGCAAGCAAAGTATGGCCGAGTAAGAGGTCTCAGTGACGGTTTGAGTGCATCTGCGTAAACATTCTCTGAACAAGTTATGCTTTGGTAATTCCTGGTAAAGAGGTTTAATTACAACTATTACAGCATCTAGGGCTCTACATTGTCAGGTTTGGAAGCAAGCAAAGTATGGCCGAGTAAAAGGACTCAGTGACGGTTTGAGTGCATCTGCGTAAACATTCTCTGAACAAGTTATGCTTTGGTAATTCCTGGTAAAGAGGTTTAATTACAACTATTACAGCATCTAGGGCTCTACATTGTCAGGTTTGGAAGCAAGCAAAGTATGGCCGAGTAAGAGGTCTCAGTGACGGTTTGAGTGCATCTGCGTAAACATTCTCTGAACAAGTTATGCTTTGGTAATTCCTGGTAAAGAGGTTTAATTACAACTATTACAGCATCTAGGGCTCCACATTGTAAGGTTCGGAAGCCAACAAAGTATGACAAAGTAAAAGCTCTCAGTGACGGTTTGAGTGTATCAGTGTAAACATTCTCTGAACAAGTTAGGCTTTGGTATTTCGTGGTAAAGAGGTTTAATTACAACTATTACAGCATCTAGGGCTCCACATTGTCAGGTTCGGAAGCCAACAAAGTATGACAAAGTAAAAGCTCTCAGTGACGGTTTGAGTGTATCAGTGTAAACATTCTCTGAACAAGTTAGGCTTTGGTATTTCGTGGTAAAGAGGTTTAATTACAACTATTACAGCATCTAGGGCTCTACATTGTCAGGTTCGGAAGCCAACAAAGTATGACAAAGTAAAAGCTCTCAGTGACGGTTTGAGTGTATCAGTGTCTACATTCTCTGAGCAAGTTAGGCTTTGGTATTTCGTGGTAAAGAGGTTTAATTACAACTATTACAGCATCTAGGGCTCTACATTGTCAGGTTTGGAAGCAAGCAAAGTATGGCCGAGTAAGAGGTCTCAGTGACGGTTTGAGTGCATCTGCGTAAACATTCTCTGAACAAGTTAGGCTTTGATAATTCCTTGTAAAGAGGCTTAATTGCAACTGTTACAGCATCCAGGGCTCTACATTGTCAGGTTCGGAAGCCAACAAAGTATGACAAAGTAAAAGCTCTCAGTGACGGTTTAAGTGTATCAGTGTCTACATTCTCTGAGCAAGTTAGGCTTTGGTATTTTGTGGTAAAGAGGCCTAATTGCAACTATTACAGCATCTAAGGCTCCACATTGTAAGGTTTGGAAGCAAGCAAAGTATGACAGAGTAAAAGGACTCAGTGACGGTTTGAGTGCATCCACGGAAACATTCTCTGAGCAAGTTATGCTTTGGTATTTCGTGGTAAAGAGGCCTAATTGCAACTATTACAGCATCTAAGGCTCCACATTGTAAGGTTTGGAAGCAAGCAAAGTATGACAGAGTAAAAGGACTCAGTGACGGTTTGAGTGCATCCACGGAAACATTCTCTGAGCAAGTTAGGCTTTGGTATTTCGTGGTAAAGAGGCCTAATTGCAACTATTACAGCATCTAAGGCTCCACATTGTAAGGTTTGGAAGCAAGCAAAGTATGACAGAGTAAAAGCTCTCAGTGACGGTTTGAGTGCATCCACGGAAACATTCTCTGAGCAAGTTATGCTTTGGTATTTCGTGATAAAGAGGCCTAATTGCAACTATTACAGCATCTAAGGCTCCACATTGTAAGGTTTGGAAGCAAGCAAAGTATGACAGAGTAAAAGGACTCAGTGACGGTTTGAGTGCATCCACGGAAACATTCTCTGAGCAAGTTAGGCTTTGGTATTTCGTGGTAAAGAGGCCTAATTGCAACTATTACAGCATCTAAGGCTCCACATTGTAAGGTTTGGAAGCAAGCAAAGTATGACAGAGTAAAAGGACTCAGTGACGGTTTGAGTGCATCTGCGTAAACATTCTCTGAGCATGTTAGGCTTTGGTATTTCGTGATAAAGAGGCCTAATTGCAACTATTACAGCATCTAGGGCTCCACATTGCAAGGTTTGGAAGCAAGCAAAGTATGACAGAGTAAAAGGACTCAGTGACGGTTTGAGTGCATCTGCGTAAACATTCTCTGAACAAGTTATGCTTTGGTAATTCCTGGTAAAGAGGTTTAATTACAACTATTACAGCATCTAGGGCTCTACATTGTCAGGTTTGGAAGCAAGCAAAGTATGGCCGAGTAAGAGGACTCAGTGACGGTTTGAGTGCATCTGCGTAAACATTCTCTGAGCAAGTTAGGCTTTGGTATTTCGTTGTAAAGAGGCCTAATTACAACTATTACAGCATCTAGGGCTCTACATTGTCAGGTTTGGAAGCAAGCAAAGTATGGCCGAGTAAGAGGACTCAGTGACGGTTTGAGTGCATCTGCGTAAACATTCTCTGAACAAGTTATGCTTTGGTAATTCCTGGTAAAGAGGTTTAATTACAACTATTACAGCATCTAGGGCTCTACATTGTCAGGTTTGGAAGCAAGCAAAGTATGGCCGAGTAAGAGGTCTCAGTGACGGTTTGAGTGCATCCACGGAAACATTCTCTGAGCAAGTTAGGCTTTGGTATTTCGTGGTAAAGAGGCCTAATTACAACTATTACAGCATCTAGGGCTCTACATTGTCAGGTTTGGAAGCAAGCAAAGTATGGCCGAGTAAGAGGACTCAGTGACGGTTTGAGTGCATCCACGGAAACATTCTCTGAGCAAGTTAGGCTTTGGTATTTCGTGGTAAAGAGGCCTAATTACAACTATTACAGCATCAAGGGCTCTACATTGTCAGGTTTGGAAGCAAGCAAAGTATGGCCGAGTAAGAGGACTCAGTGACGGTTTGAGTGCATCTGCGTAAACATTCTCTGAACAAGTTATGCTTTGGTAATTCCTGGTAAAGAGGTTTAATTACAACTATTACAGCATCTAGGGCTCTACATTGTCAGGTTTGGAAGCAAGCAAAGTATGGCCGAGTAAAAGGACTCAGTGACGGTTTGAGTGCATCTGTGTAAACATTCTCTGAACAAGTTATGCTTTGGTAATTCCTGGTAAAGAGGTTTAATTACAACTATTACAGCATCTAGGGCTCTACATTGTCAGGTTTGGAAGCAAGCAAAGTATGGCCGAGTAAGAGGTCTCAGTGACGGTTTGAGTGCATCTGCGTAAACATTCTCTGAACAAGTTATGCTTTGGTAATTCCTGGTAAAGAGGTTTAATTACAACTATTACAGCATCTAGGGCTCCACATTGTAAGGTTCGGAAGCCAACAAAGTATGACAAAGTAAAAGCTCTCAGTGACGGTTTGAGTGTATCAGTGTAAACATTCTCTGAACAAGTTAGGCTTTGGTATTTCGTGGTAAAGAGGTTTAATTACAACTATTACAGCATCTAGGGCTCTACATTGTCAGGTTCGGAAGCCAACAAAGTATGACAAAGTAAAAGCTCTCAGTGACGGTTTGAGTGTATCAGTGTCTACATTCTCTGAGCAAGTTAGGCTTTGGTATTTCGTGGTAAAGAGGTTTAATTACAACTATTACAGCATCTTGGGGTCTACATTGTCAGGTTTGGAAGCAAGCAAAGTATGGCCGAGTAAGAGGTCTCAGTGACGGTTTGAGTGCATCTGCGTAAACATTCTCTGAACAAGTTAGGCTTTGATAATTCCTTGTAAAGAGGCTTAATTGCAACTGTTACAGCATCCAGGGCTCTACATTGTCAGGTTCGGAAGCCAACAAAGTATGACAAAGTAAAAGCTCTCATTGACGGTTTAAGTGTATCAGTGTCTACATTCTCTGAGCAAGTTATGCTTTGGTATTTCGTGGTAAAGAGGTTTAATTACAACTATTACAGCATCTTGGGGTCTACATTGTCAGGTTTGGAAGCAAGCAAAGTATGGCCGAGTAAGAGGTCTCAGTGACGGTTTGAGTGCATCTGCGTAAACATTCTCTGAACAAGTTAGGCTTTGATAATTCCTTGTAAAGAGGCTTAATTGCAACTGTTACAGCATCCAGGGCTCTACATTGTCAGGTTCGGAAGCCAACAAAGTATGACAAAGTAAAAGCTGTCAGTGACGGTTTGAGTGTATCAGTGTAATCATTCTCTGAACAAGTTAGGCTTTGGTAATACCTGGTAAAGAGGCTTAGTTGTAACTATTACAGGATTTAGGGCTACACATTGTAAGGTATGGAAGCCAACAAAGTATGACAGAGTAAAAGCTCTTAGTGACGGTTTGAGTGCATCTGCGTAAACATTCTCTGAACAAGTTAGGCTTTGGTAATTCCTGGTAAAGAGGCTTAATTGCAACTGTTACAGCATCCGGGGCTCTACATTGTAAGGTTTGGAGGCCAACAAAGTAAGACAGAGTAAAAGCTCTCAGTGACGGTTTGAGTGTATCAGTGTAATCATTCTCTGAGCAAGTAAGATTTTGATAATTCCTGGTAAAGAGGCTTAATTACAACTATTACAGCATCTAGGGCTCCACATTGTGAGGTTTGGAAGCCAACAAAGTAAGACAGAGTAAAAGCTGTCAGTGACGGTTTGAGTGTATCAGTGTAATCATTCTCTGAACAAGTTAGGCTTTGGTAATTCCTGGTAAAGAGGCTTAATTACAACTATTACAGGATTTAGGGCTACACATTGTAAGGTATGGAAGCCAACAAAGTGTGACGGAGTAAAAGCTCTTAGTGACGGTTTGAGTGCATCTGCGTAAACATTCTCTGAGCAAGTAAGGCTTTGGTAATTCCTGGTAAAGAGGCTAAATTACAACTATTACAGCATCTAGGGCTCCACATTGTTTTTTTTAAAGCCAACAAAGTATGACAGAGTAAAAGCTCTCAGCGACGGTTTGAGTGCAACTGCGTAAACATTCTCTGAACAAGTTAGTCTTTGGTAATTCCTGGTAAAGACGCTTAATTGCAACTGTTACAGCATCTAGGGCTCCACATTGTGAGGTTTGGAAGCCAACAAAGTAAGACAGAGTAAAATCTCTCAGTGACGGTTTGAGTGTATCAGTGTAATCATTCTCTGAGCAAGTAAGATTTTGATAATTCCTGGTAAAGAGGCTTAATTACAACTATTACAGCATCTAGGGCTCCACATTGTGAGGTTTGGAAGCCAACAAAGTAAGACAGAGTAAAAGCTGTCAGTGACGGTTTGAGTGTATCAGTGTAATCATTCTCTGAACAAGTTAGGCTTTGGTAATACCTGGTAAAGAGGCTTAGTTGTAACTATTACAGGATTTAGGGCTACACATTGTAAGGTATGGAAGCCAACAAAGTATGACAGAGTAAAAGCTCTTAGTGACGGTTTGAGTGCATCTGCGTAAACATTCTCTGAACAAGTTAGGCTTTGGTAATTCCTGGTAAAGAGGCTTAATTGCAACTGTTACAGCATCCGGGGCTCTACATTGTAAGGTTTGGAGGCCAACAAAGTAAGACAGAGTAAAAGCTCTCAGTGACGGTTTGAGTGTATCAGTGTAATCATTCTCTGAGCAAGTAAGATTTTGATAATTCCTGGTAAAGAGGCTTAATTACAACTATTACAGGATTTAGGGCTACACATTGTAAGGTATGGAAGCCAACAAAGTGTGACGGAGTAAAAGCTCTTAGTGACGGTTTGAGTGCATCTGCGTAAACATTCTCTGAGCAAGTAAGGCTTTGGTAATTCCTGATTTTTATGTTTGTACTCAGTATAATTTGGAGGTTTTTTACATCCACACCAAGACTCATTGCAAAGATTCGTTTGGGTTTCTCGTCTGTCGACGTTATATGAAATATGTATCCCAGAAATAATTTCTGTCGATAACTTTTTTCTGTAAATAACCTTTATTCTTTTTAATGGCTTAACCGTAGTAGTTTTGAAGACTGTCTGTTGGAGAAAACACAATACTTAAGAAACTCAAACACATTTAGAATATTCCTTCACAGTTCCCACTTAGTAGATACCTCTAATCGTAAAAACACAAACCTAAAAACAGTAGAAAAGGTCTACCTTATCTTCCTTATCATTTGCTAAATAATAACTATTTGCAGGTTAACAAACATATGAAAGTAATATTTATCAACAGAATTATTCAGTAATATGTATATAATGAGAGCTGTACGTGTACGCTCTTGTATCGAACAATTCTTAGATGTAATGTAAATATTTGCTAATATTGAATATATATTTTGTGTGTGTTAAATGCAAATATAATGTATGTGCATTATATAGCATTGTAATCAGAAAAATATATAGGGAAATACCAAAAGTATTTTTTTTCTTATAAATGGCGTAGCGTACATCTTGTCTTAATTATTTTGTTTAATGTCATTGCAAGACCATACTCTTAAAAGGAAAAATAAGGAAATAATTATATAGGCTTGTATTTTGATGGTTCCTATAATTATAATAGGCCCATCAGGCCATAAAGGCTCAGCAGTGTTTGCAACTCCATGTGTCTCAGCAACATACCTGTTGCAGCACCTTGCAGGACATGGCGACCGTAACACAAAGATATATGGCTAAAGGCTCAGCGGTGTTTGCAACTTCTTCTGTCTCAGCAGCATACCTGTTGCAGCACCTTGCAGGACATGGCAACCGTGATACAAAGATGGATGGCTAAAGGCTCAGCGGTGTTTGCAACTTCTTCTGTCACAGCAGCATACCTCTTGCAGCACCTTGCAGGACATGGCAACCGTGATACAAAGATGGATGGCTAAAGGCTCAGCAGTGTTTGCAACTCCTTGTGTCTCAGCAGCATACCTGTTGCAGCACCTTGCAGGACATGGCAACCGTAACACAAAGATATATGGCTAAAGGCTCAGCGGTGTTTGCAACTTCTTCTGTCACAGCAGCGGACCTGTTGCAGCACCTTGCAGAACATGGCAACCGTGATACAAAGATGGATGGCTAAAGGCTCAGCAGTGTTTGCAACTCCTTGTTTCTCAGCAGCATACCTGTTGCAGCACCTTGCAGGACATGGCAACCGTAACACAAAGATATATGGCTAAAGGCTCAGCGGTGTTTGCAACTCCCTGTGTCTCAGCAGTACCTGTTGCAGCACCTTGCTGGACATGGCAACCATAATACAAAGATGGATGGCTAAAGGCTCAGCAGTGTTTGCAACTTCTTCTGTCTCAGCAGCATACCTGTTGCAGCACCTTGCAGGACATGGCAACCGTGATACAAAGATGGATGGCTAAAGGCTCAGCAGTGTTTGCAACTTCTTCTGTCTCAGCAGCATACCTGTTGCAGCACCTTGCAGGACATGGCAACCGTGATACAAAGATGGATGGCTAAAGACTCAGCAGTGTTTGCAACTCTGTGTCTCAGCAGCATACCTGTTGCAGCACCTTGCAGGACATGGCGACCGTAACACAAAGATATATGGCTAAAGGCTCAGCGGTGTTTGCAACTCCCTGTGTCTCAGCAGCATACCTGTTGCAGCACCTTGCAGGACATGGCAACCGTGATACAAAGATGGATGGCTAAAGACTCAGCAGTGTTTGCAACTCCCTGTGTCTCAGCAGCATACCTGTTGCAGCACCTTGCAGGACATGGCAACCGTGATACAAAGATGGATGGCTAAAGACTCAGCAGTGTTTGCAACTCCCTGTGTCTCAGCAGCATACCTCTTGCAGCACCTTGCAGAACATGGCAACCGTAACACAAAGATATATGGCTAAAGGCTCAGCGGTGTTTGCAACTCCCTGTGTCTCAGCAGCATACCTGTTGCAGCACCTTGCAGGACATGGCGACCGTAACACAAAGATGGATGCCTAAAGGCTCAGCAGTGTTTGCAACTTCTTCTGTCTCAGCAGCATACCTGTTGCAGCACCTTGCAGGACATGGCAACCGTGATACAAAGATGGATGGCTAAAGACTCAGCAGTGTTTGCAACTCCCTGTGTCTCAGCAGCATACCTGTTGCAGCACCTTGCAGGACATGGCAACCGTGATACAAAGATGGATGGCTAAAGACTCAGCAGTGTTTGCAACTCTGTGTCTCAGCAGCATACCTGTTGCAGCACCTTGCAGAACATGGCGACCGTAACACAAAGATATATGGCTAAAGGCTCAGCGGTGTTTGCAACTCCCTGTGTCTCAGCAGCATACATCTTGCAGCACCTTGCAGGACATGGCAACCGTGATACAAAGATGGATGGCTAAAGACTCAGCAGTGTTTGCAACTCCCTGTGTCTCAGCAGCATACCTGTTGCAGCACCTTGTAGGACATGGCGACCGTAACACAAAGATGGATGCCTAAAGGCTCAGCAGTGTTTGCAACTTCTTCTGTCTCAGCAGCATACCTGTTGCAGCACCTTGCAGGACATGGCAACCGTGATACAAAAATGGATGGCTAAAGACTCAGCAGTGTTTGCAACTCCCTGTGTCTCAGCAGCATACCTGTTGCAGCACCTTGCAGGACATGGCGACCGTAACACATAGATGGATGGCTAAAGACTCAGCAGTGTTTGCAACTCCTTGTGTGTCACAGCAGCGGACCTGTTGCAGCACCTTGCTGGACATGGCAACCATAATACAAAGATGGATGGCTAAGGGCTCAGCAGTGTTTGCAACTCCTTGTATCTCAGCAGCATTCACGTTACAGCACCTTGCAGGACATGGCAACCGTGATAAAAAGATGGATGGCTAAAGACTCAGCAGTGTTTGCAACTCCCTGTGTCTCAGCAGCATACCTGTTGCAGCATCTTGCAGGACATGGCGACCGTAACACAAAGATGGATGGCTAATGGCTCATCAGTGTTTGCAACTTCTTCTGTCTCAGCAGCATACCTGTTGCAGCACCTTGCAGGACATGGCAACCGTGATACAAAGATGGATGGCTAAAGACTCAGCAGTGGTTGCAACTTCTTCTGTCTCAGCAGCATACCTGTTGCAGCATCTTGCAGGACATGGCGACCGTAACACAAAGATGGATGGCTAAAGGCTCATCAGTGTTTGCAACTTCTTCTGTCTCAGCAGCATACCTGTTGCAGCACCTTGCAGGACATGGCAACCGTGATACAAAGATGGATGGCTAAAGACTCAGCAGTGTTTGCAACTCCCTGTGTCTCAGCAGCATACCTGTTGCAGCACCTTGCAGGACATGGCAACCGTGATACAAAGATGGATGGCTAAAGACTCAGCAGTGTTTGCAACTCCCTGTGTCTCAGCAGTACCTGTTGCAGCACCTTGCAGGACATGGCAACCGTGATACAAAGATGGATGGCTAAAGACTCAGCAGTGTTTGCAACTCCCTGTGTCTCAGCAGCATACCTGTTGCAGCATCTTGCAGGACATGGCGACCGTAACACAAAGATGGATGGCTAATGGCTCATCAGTGTTTGCAACTTCTTCTGTCTCAGCAGCATACCTGTTGCAGCACCTTGCAGGACATGGCAACCGTGATACAAAGATGGATGGCTAAAGACTCAGCAGTGTTTGCAACTCCCTGTGTCTCAGCAGCATACCTGTTGCAGCATCTTGCAGGACATGGCGACCGTAACACAAAGATGGATGGCTAAAGACTCAGCAGTGTTTTCAACTCCTTGTGTGTCACAGCAGCGGACCTGTTGCAGCACCTTGCTGGACATGGCAACCATAATACAAAGATGGATGGCTAAGGGCTCAGCAGTGTTTGCAACTCCTTGTGTCACAGCAGCGGACCTGTTGCAGCACCTTGCAGGACATGGCAACCGTAATACAAAGATATATGGCTAAAGGCTCAGCCGTGTTTGCAACTCCTTGTATCTCAGCAGCATACCTGTTGCAGCACTTTGCTGGACATGGCGACCGTAACACAAAGATATATGGCTAAAGGCTCAGCCGTGTTTGCAACTCCTTGTATCTCAGCAGCATATATGTTGCAGCACCTTGCAGGACATGGCGACCATAACACAAAGATGGATGGCTAAAGACTCAGCGGTGTTTGCAAGTCCTTGTGTGTCACAGCAGCGGACCTGTTGCAGCACCTTGCTGGACATGGCGACCATAACACAAAGATATATGGCTAAAGGCTCAGCAGTGTTTACAACTCCTTGTATCTCAGCAGCATATATGTTGCAGGACCTGGCGACCGTAACACCAAGAGGATTGCCTAAAGGCTCACAGTTGTTTACAACTCCTTGTGTGTCACAGCCTCTGACCTGCGGCAGCACGTTTAAGACGGTCTAGAACTCTCAGATCGCCAAAGTGGAAGTGATCTGGGTTTAACTAAATAATTACATTTTAATGTTGGGCTGCAGAGGATTAGGAGACGCATTTTGTTATATAAATATTTGTGTATAGTTTTGTAGTGTATTTATTTGAATAAAAGGAGCAATTATGAAATCAAAAATTACCCTCAACAAATACACTTTACACTAATTTGTAATGAACACATGGTAATTGATTATATTTTTTGTTCCAGAACGATGCTATGAAAATGAACACAGTGGGCCTGAATTTCAAAAGGAAATTAAGCTTCAATTTAAAATAATATATTATGTGACTGTTATTTTATATTAGTATGTTATTGTATAAATTAAATGCTATTTAAAATATTTTATGACCTGTAAATATATAAATATGTATTTTGAGTATAGTAATAAAATTTGAAAATTACAGCAAAGTATTGTCTCATTTATTGTCCATTTTCCTATTACATAATAAATAGATGAATATTTAGTTAGTATGAATTATATCCTTAATATAACTATTACAAGTTCGATTTTGCTAGTAAAGATAGCAGCACATACAAGGTCATCTTACAAATAGTTACATTTTTTACAACCAGATAGCAGCACAAACAAGGTTCTCTTTTACATAGTTAATTTTTCTACAACCAGATAGCAGCACCTACTGGGTGGGTTGACCGCCTACCTCTTCATATCTTATATGCTCCTGATACTTTTTGACACTTTATGCAACACACCAAAGTATCAGGAGACTATAATGTTACAAGAGGTTGACGTATACCTCCTAACATCTTATATTCTCCTGTTACATTGTGGAAGTAAAATTTTAAAATTCTTTACCATGAAGTATCAGGAGACTATAATGTTACAAGAGGTATTCGATATACCTCTTATGATCTCATATTCTCCTGATACTTTCTTAAAATAAAATTTTGTAAAGCTCTCACCACGAAGTATCAGGATACTATAATGAGAAAAGAGGTTGTTGATCTTACCATAATTATTTGGTTCATACTTTTTTTCAGATTAGAAAAATCTAAACTTTCTAAAATTCGTTTCCATGTATCAGGAGCATATAATACGTGAAGTGGTCTATGACAAACATTTTTATATATCATTTCGATTAAACATATTTTTCATCAGACACATTAGGGTGAAAGTATGAAATAAATCGTCAGAAAATATATCAATCTTTTTTATTTTTTCAATACGTTTTACATTATCTTCATACATAATTACAAAACAGTATAGTAGTAACAATCATGGTAATAATAATAGTAATAAGAACAATAATACCATTTATAATAACATTTCACACATTTTCAAGTACATTTTGAATACTGGAATACAATTTGAAGAAAAATATAATATGCATATAGTTTCCAAGCAGTGGTTCCCAAAGTGTGCGCCGTGACTACCTGGGGAGGGGGTACACATCATTATCACCCATCCAAGTACTAACCACGCCCAATGTTGCTTGACTTCAGAAGGGTGCTTCAGAATTGAACGATTAAATTAAAAATATCGTGGACGAATCACAATGTTGTAGCAGTAAAATGATAAAATAATTTGTTTAAGAGTAGAGAACTACTTACTATACAGCAAGGGTCTAAATTCTTGTAATGGTTGATGTTAGGTCTAAACCATCCGTCTATTGGCTAATTTTACAGTTCTTATCAGCTTAATGTTGTGTGGATCTGCACTTTGACTCTCCACAAGACACGAGAGTGAGTCCCTGCATTCACCATGTGCTGCAAGCAGACCGATGCAGATGGGCGTCTACCACTGTTGGTGCCGTGTCGCCAGGACTTCCAGTGGCCTGCGAGGAGGACCTCCAGGTCCAAGAAGTCTACCAAGCACGAGTCCTGGCCCCACCGACAGAAGAGACAGAAGCAGACGCCCGCACCAGGTCCTCGAGACCTCCAGTCTCCCCCGAGGTGCTGCCGCCAGCACCTGCGGACAGCAAAGAGGCTGCGTCGTCGTTGTCGTCGCCGCCGGATACTGTTGCGGTATCCAAGAAGACTGCTTCCCCTCGTAAAAGGAAGTACCGCAACACCGAGTACAGGGAGGATCCCTCTGCTGTGGCTACCGGTTGGGAGAGAGTCTGGCGTCGCCGCCGTAGGCTAAAGACCAAGCCGGCCCGTGTCGAGGAGCTGAAGGAGAAGTATCCCTTTTGGGACTCCGAGGAAGCTGACGACATCTGTTCTGAGCTGATCCTGGACGACGAGCTTGCGACATCGTTTAAGGAAATTACTGCGCTCGTTCTAGCTCCTGGAGTCTGCGTTAAGGACAACAATTGCGCAGATGGCCACATTAAAGTCTACGAAGACCTTATGAGAGATGATGTGGAAAAAGAGCTCAGGACTAAACGCCGTTGGCTGAATAAGCAGCGGGCATGGCGAAGGCAACGACGCAGAGAAGCGGAAGCAGCCTCCCTAGAATAAGCTATTCTCTGTATTTAAATAAATTGTATTTTTTCTCATTCATTCTAAATTTGTATTGTTTTCGTTGTGTAAAAATTCTTTGAAAATAAATTCCCAATATGTTATTAAAAGAAATTTTAAAGAATACACCGTTATAGGCTATGTGCTTCTACTGTATGAAGAACAGCACTAAAAGAATTACGTAATACGTTATTAGAAACAAAGTAAAGCGAATTTTCTGTAGAAGCATCCCAATAAATACATTTTACCTCGAGGGAGCCACGGGTTAAACGTTTGGGAACCACTGGGGTACAGGTTTATTATATGCGGTCAGATGTCTTCAGGGGTCACCTGTAACAAAAATGGATATTAGCTTAGTGTTGTTGGTTTACTGAAGGCTTCAACAATATAAAATTGTATGTGTATGTGTGAGTGTGTGTATTTGTGTGTGTGTGTGTGTATGTGTGTCTGTGAACGTGTGTGTGTGTGTGTGTGTATTTGTGTGTGTGTGTGTGTTTGATTAGGGTATTATATTTAAAACATAAACTGATACACATACACATTTATACTATTTGTACACAACAAATTGTAATTATAAAATAATATACGTAATAAAAACAATAAGACTATTACACACACAATATAACTAGGTTTGGGTTTCTAGAATAAGACGCCGAGTCTAGCTCCTGGCACAGCTGAAGATAAAATTCCGATTCCATGCGCTATTGTAAAGGATAGAATAAATATGTACATCCATGAGCATTGACATGTATTTATTGGCGCCTTCCCTTTTCCTTCTCGTGCCTTCTCATAAACAAAGAATTAAAAGCATCCACACACAAGAATTATAAAGGAGATAGATGAGGTGTAAGAGATACGTGAAAAGTTAATGCTGTAGCCAAACCTAAATTTTCCTGCAGAGATTTGTAGAGATCCTCCAATCTGAGGATAGAACCGGCGGAGATTCGATGTCTCCTCGCCTTCTGACTGCATCCAATAGACGGGGGGTGGGTGTGTTTGAAGGTATTTGTAGCTACAAGACACAAAAGCAAAGCAGATTTTGCATGTTAAGGATCAGACAAACCTAAGTGTTACTGCAGAGAAGTGAGGAGATCCTCCAATACGAGGATAGAAGCGGCGGAGATGCGATGTCTCTTTGCCTTCTACCTGCATCCAATAGACCGGGAAAGGGTTGTTTGGAGGTATTAGTAGCTGGATACAAGACACGAAAGCAAAGACGATTGGGCAGGTTAATGATCAGACATACCTCAGTGTTACTGCAGAGATGTAAAGAGATCCTACAATGCGAGGATAGAAGCGGTAGAGATGCGATGTATCCTCACCATGTGACTGAACCCATTAGATTTGCTGGGTTCTGGAACCAGGTGTAGCTGGACACAAGACACGAAAGCAAAGCAGATTGGGCAGGTTAATGATCAGACATACCTCAGTGTTACTGCAGAGATGTAAAGAGATCCTCCAATGCGAGGATAGAAGCGGTAGAGATGCGATGTATCCTCACCATGTGACTGAACCCATTAGATTTGCTGGGTTCTGGAACCAGGTGTAGCTGTTTATTTTAGATTATTTACTCTAAATTGAGGTCATTCACCCTAATGAACGATAAATAAAACGTATATTATCAGTTTTGGGCGGGATTTAGTCCTTATGGGTGGATATAGGTGTGAGAAGGAGGTACAAACATAGCATTTCTTCAATAGGGCGGTATTTATACTTCAACGGGCGTGACTGGAGCGATTTGGGAGGGATTTAGTCCTTATGGGTGGATGTAGGTGTGAGAAGGAGGTACAAACATAGCATTTCTTCAATAGGGCGGTATTTATACTTCAACGGGCGTGACTGCAGCGATTTGGGCGGGATTTAGTCCTTATGGGTGGATGTAGGTGTGAGAAGGAGGTACAAACATAGCATTTCATCAATAGGGCGGTATTTATACTTCAACGGGCGTGACTGGAGCGATTTGGGCGGGATTTAGTCCTTATGGGTGGATGTAGGTGTGAGAAGGAGGTACAAACATAGCATTTCATCAATAGGGCGGTATTTATACTTCAACGGGCGTGACTGGAGCGATTTGGGCGGAATTTAGTCCTTATGGGTGGATGTAGGTGTGAGAAGGAGGTACAAACATAGCATTTCTTCAATAGGGCGGTATTTATACTTCAACGGGCGTGACTGCAGCGATTTGGGCAGTGATAGGTGTGTTCCTGATATTATTTGGGTTGTTATTTCATATCAAGGTCGAATATAATAGAAAAATCGAAAGTAGAACAACAATAGTCTGTTTATTTTAGATTATTTACTCTAAATTGAGGTCATTCACCCTAATGAACGATAAATAAAACGTATATTATCAGTATTGGGCGGGATTTAGTCCTTCTGGGTGGATGTAGGTGTGAGAAGGAGGTATAAACATAGCATTTCTTCAATAGGGCGGTATTTATACTTCAACGGGCGTGACTGCAGCGATTTGGGCAGTGATAGGTGTGTTCCTGATATTATTTGGTTTGTTATTTCATATCAAGGTCGAATATAATAGAAAAATCGAAAGTAGAACAACAATAGTCTGTTTATTTTAGATTATTTACTCTAAATTGAGGTCATTCACCCTAATGAACGATAAATAAAACGTATATTATCAGTATTGGGCGGGATTTAGTCCTTATGGGTGGATGTAGGTGTGAGAAGGAGGTACAAACATAGCATTTCATCAATAGGGCGGTATTTATACTTCAACGGGCGTGACTGCAGCGATTTGGGCGGGATTTAGTCCTTATGGGTGGATGTAGGTGTGAGAAGGAGGTACAAACATAGCATTTCATCAATAGGGCGGTATTTATACTCCAACGGGCGTGACTGGAGCGATTTGGGCGGGATTTAGTCCTTATGGGTGGATGTAGGTGTGACAAGGAAGTACAAACATAGCATTTCTTCAATAGGGCGGTATTTATACTTCAACGGGCGTGACTGGAGCGATTTGGGCGGGATTTAGTCCTTATGGGTGGATGTAGGTGTGAGAAGGAGGTACAAACATAGCATTTCATCAATAGGGCGGTATTTATACTTCAACGGGCGTGACTGGAGCGATTTGGGCGGGATTTAGTCCTTATGGGTGGATGTAGGTGTGAGAAGGAGGTACAAACATAGCATTTCATCAATAGGGCGGTATTTATATTTCAACGGGCGTGACTGGAGCGATTTGGGCAGTGATAGGTGTGTTCCTGATATTATTTGGGTTGTTATTTCATATCAAGGTCGAATATAATAGAAAAATCGAAAGTAGAACAACAATAGTCTGTTTATTTTAGATTATTTACTCTAAATTGAGGTCATTCACCCTAATGAACGATAAATAAAACGTATATTATCAGTATTGGGCGGGATTTAGTCCTTATGGGTGGATGTAGGTGTGAGAAGGAGGTACAAACATAGCATTTCTTCCATAGGGCGGTATTTATACTTCAACGGGCGTGACTGGAGCGATTTGGGCGGGATTTAGTCCTTATGGGTGGATGTAGGTGTGAGAAGGAGGTATAAACAAAGCATTTCTTCAATAGGGCGGTATTTATACTTCAACGGGAGTGACTGCAGCGATTTGGGCAGTGATAGGTGTGTTCCTGATATTATTTGGTTTGTTATTTCATATCAAGGTCGAATATAATAGAAAAATCGAAAGTAGAACAACAATAGTCTGTTTATTTTAGATTATTTACTCTAAATTGAGGTCATTCACCCTAATGAACGATAAATAAAACGTATATTATCAGTATTGGGCGGGATTTAGTCCTTATGGGTGGATGTAGGTGTGAGAAGGAGGTACAAACATAGCATTTCTTCAATAGGGCGGTATTTATACTTCAACGGGCGTGACTGGAGCGATTTGGGCAGTGATAGGTGTGTTCCTGATATTATTTGGTTTGTTATTTCATATCAAGGTCGAATATAATAGAAAAATCGAAAGTAGAACAACAATAGTCTGTTTATTTTAGATTATTTACTCTAAATTGAGGTCATTCACCCTAATGAACGATAAATAAAACGTATATTATCAGTATTGGGCGGGATTTAGTCCTTATGGGTGGATGTAGGTGTGAGAAGGAGGTAAAAACATAGCATTTCATCAATAGGGCGGTATTTATACTTCAACGGGCGTGACTGCAGCGATTTGGGCGGGATTTAGTCCTTATGGGTGGATGTAGGTGTGAGAAGGAGGTACAAACATAGCATTTCATCAATAGGGCGGTATTTATACTTCAACGGGCGTGACTGCAGCGATTTGGGCGGGATTTAGTCCTTATGGGTGGATGTAGGTGTGAGAAGGAGGTACAAACATAGCATTTCATCAATAGGGCGGTATTTATACTCCAACGGGCGTGACTGGAGCGATTTGGGCGGGATTTAGTCCTTATGGGTGGATGTAGGTGTGAGAAGGAGGTACAAACATAGCATTTCATCAATAGGGCGGTATTTATACTCCAACGGGCGTGACTGGAGCGATTTGGGCGGGATTTAGTCCTTATGGGTGGATGTAGGTGTGAGAAGGAGGTACAAACATAGCATTTCATCAATAGGGCGGTATTTATACTCCAACGGGCGTGACTGCAGCGATTTGGGCGGGATTTAGTCCTTATGGGTGGATGTAGGTGTGAGAAGGAGGTACAAACATAGCATTTCATCAATAGGGCGGTATTTATACTCCAACGGGCGTGACTGGAGCGATTTGGGCGGGATTTAGTCCTTATGGGTGGATGTAGGTGTGAGAAGGAGGTACAAACATAGCATTTCATCAATAGGGCGGTATTTATACTTCAACGGGCGTGACTGGAGCGATTTGGGCGGGATTTAGTCCTTATGGGTGGATGTAGGTGTGAGAAGGAGGTACAAACATAGCATTTCATCAATAGGGCGGTATTTATACTTCAACGGGCGTGACTGGAGCGATTTGGGCGGGATTTAGTCCTTATGGGTGGATGTAGGTGTGAGAAGGAGGTACAAACATAGCATTTCATCAATAGGGCGGTATTTATATTTCAACGGGCGTGACTGGAGCGATTTGGGCAGTGATAGGTGTGTTCCTGATATTATTTGGGTTGTTATTTCATATCAAGGTCGAATATAATAGAAAAATCGAAAGTAGAACAACAATAGTCTGTTTATTTTAGATTATTTACTCTAAATTGAGGTCATTCACCCTAATGAACGATAAATAAAACGTATATTATCAGTATTGGGCGGGATTTAGTCCTTATGGGTGGATGTAGGTGTGAGAAGGAGGTACAAACATAGCATTTCTTCCATAGGGCGGTATTTATACTTCAACGGGCGTGACTGGAGCGATTTGGGCGGGATTTAGTCCTTATGGGTGGATGTAGGTGTGAGAAGGAGGTATAAACATAGCATTTCTTCAATAGGGCGGTATTTATACTTCAACGGGAGTGACTGCAGCGATTTGGGCAGTGATAGGTGTGTTCCTGATATTATTTGGTTTGTTATTTCATATCAAGGTCGAATATAATAGAAAAATCGAAAGTAGAACAACAATAGTCTGTTTATTTTAGATTATTTACTCTAAATTGAGGTCATTCACCCTAATGAACGATAAATAAAACGTATATTATCAGTATTGGGCGGGATTTAGTCCTTATGGGTGGATGTAGGTGTGAGAAGGAGGTACAAACATAGCATTTCATCAATAGGGCGGTATTTATACTTCAACGGGCGTGACTGGAGCGATTTGGGCGGGATTTAGTCCTTATGGGTGGATGTAGGTGTGAGAAGGAGGTACAAACATAGCATTTCATCAATAGGGCGGTATTTATACTTCAACGGGCGTGACTGCAGCGATTTGGGCGGGATTTAGTCCTTATGGGTGGATGTAGGTGTGAGAAGGAGGTACAAACATAGCATTTCATCAATAGGGCGGTATTTATACTTCAACGGGCGTGACTGGAGCGATTTGGGCGGGATTTAGTCCTTATGGGTGGATGTAGGTGTGAGAAGGAGGTACAAACATAGCATTTCATCAATAGGGCGGTATTTATACTTCAACGGGCGTGACTGGAGCGATTTGGGCGGGATTTAGTCCTTATGGGTGGATGTAGGTGTGACAAGGAAGTACAAACATAGCATTTCTTCAATAGGGCGGTATTTATACTTCAACGGGCGTGACTGGAGCGATTTGGGCGGGATTTAGTCCTTATGGGTGGATGTAGGTGTGAGAAGGAGGTACAAACATAGCATTTCATCAATAGGGCGGTATTTATACTTCAACGGGCGTGACTGCAGCGATTTGGGCGGGATTTAGTCCTTATGGGTGGATGTAGGTGTGACAAGGAAGTACAAACATAGCATTTCTTCAATAGGGCGGTATTTATACTTCAACGGGCGTGACTGGAGCGATTTGGGCGGGATTTAGTCCTTATGGGTGGATGTAGGTGTGAGAAGGAGGTACAAACATAGCATTTCATCAATAGGGCGGTATTTATACTTCAACGGGCGTGACTGGAGCGATTTGGGCAGTGATATTTGTGTTCCTGATATTATTTGGGTTGTTATTTCATATCAAGGTCGAATATAATAGAAAAATCGAAAGTAGAACAACAATAGTCTGTTTATTTTAGATTATTTACTCTAAATTGAGGTCATTCACCCTAATGAACGATAAATAAAACGTATATTATCAGTATTGGGCGGGATTTAGTCCTTATGGGTGGATGTAGGTGTGAGAAGGAGGTACAAACATAGCATTCCTTCAATAGGGCGGTATTTATACTTCAACGGGCGTGACTGCAGCGATTTGGGCAGTGATAGGTGTGTTCCTGATATTATTTGGGTTGTTATTTAATATCTAGGTCGTATATAATAGAAAAATCGAAAGTAGAACAACAATAGTCTGTTTATTTTAGATTATTTACTCTAAATTGAGGTCATTCACCCTAATGAACGATAAATAAAACGTATATTATCAGTATTGGGCGGGATTTAGTCCTTATGGGTGGATGTAGGTGTGAGAAGGAGGTACAAACATAGCATTTCTTCAATAGGGCGGTATTTATACTTCAACGGGCGTGACTGGAGCGATTTGGGCAGTGATAGGTGTGTTCCTGATATTATTTGGGTTGTTATTTCATATCAAGGTTGAATATAATAGAAAAAACGAAAGTAGAACAACAATAGTCTGTTTATTTTAGATTATTTACTCTAAATTGAGGTCATTCACCCTAATGAACGATAAATAAAACGTATATTATCAGTATTGGGCGGGATTTAGTACTTATGGGTGGATGTAGGTGTGAGAAGGAGGTACAAACATAGCATTTCATCAATAGGGCGGTATTTATACTTCAACGGGCGTGACTGCAGCGATTTGGGCGGGATTTAGTCCTTATGGGTGGATGTAGGTGTGAGAAGGAGGTACAAACATAGCATTTCATCAATAGGGCGGTATTTATACTTCAATGGGCGTGACTGGAGCGATTTGGGCGGGATTTAGTCCTTATGGGTGGATGTAGGTGTGAGAAGGAGGTACAAACATAGCATTTCATCAATAGGGCGGTATTTATACTTCAACGGGCGTGACTGGAGCGATTTGGGCGGGATTTAGTCCTTATGGGTGGATGTAGGTGTGACAAGGAAGTACAAACATAGCATTTCTTCAATAGGGCGGTATTTATACTTCAACGGGCGTGACTGGAGCGATTTGGGCGGGATTTAGTCCTTATGGGTGGATGTAGGTGTGAGAAGGAGGTACAAACATAGCATTTCATCAATAGGGCGGTATTTATACTTCAACGGGCGTGACTGGAGCGATTTGGGCGGGATTTAGTCCTTATGGGTGGATGTAGGTGTGAGAAGGAGGTACAAACATAGCATTTCATCAATAGGGCGGTATTTATATTTCAACGGGCGTGACTGGAGCGATTTGGGCAGTGATAGGTGTGTTCCTGATATTATTTGGGTTGTTATTTCATATCAAGGTCGAATATAATAGAAAAATCGAAAGTAGAACAACAATAGTCTGTTTATTTTAGATTATTTACTCTAAATTGAGGTCATTCACCCTAATGAACGATAAATAAAACGTATATTATCAGTATTGGGCGGGATTTAGTCCTTATGGGTGGATGTAGGTGTGAGAAGGAGGTACAAACATAGCATTTCTTCCATAGGGCGGTATTTATACTTCAACGGGCGTGACTGGAGCGATTTGGGCGGGATTTAGTCCTTATGGGTGGATGTAGGTGTGAGAAGGAGGTATAAACAAAGCATTTCTTCAATAGGGCGGTATTTATACTTCAACGGGAGTGACTGCAGCGATTTGGGCAGTGATAGGTGTGTTCCTGATATTATTTGGTTTGTTATTTCATATCAAGGTCGAATATAATAGAAAAATCGAAAGTAGAACAACAATAGTCTGTTTATTTTAGATTATTTACTCTAAATTGAGGTCATTCACCCTAATGAACGATAAATAAAACGTATATTATCAGTATTGGGCGGGATTTAGTCCTTATGGGTGGATGTAGGTGTGAGAAGGAGGTACAAACATAGCATTTCTTCAATAGGGCGGTATTTATACTTCAACGGGCGTGACTGGAGCGATTTGGGCAGTGATAGGTGTGTTCCTGATATTATTTGGTTTGTTATTTCATATCAAGGTCGAATATAATAGAAAAATCGAAAGTAGAACAACAATAGTCTGTTTATTTTAGATTATTTACTCTAAATTGAGGTCATTCACCCTAATGAACGATAAATAAAACGTATATTATCAGTATTGGGCGGGATTTAGTCCTTATGGGTGGATGTAGGTGTGAGAAGGAGGTACAAACATAGCATTTCATCAATAGGGCGGTATTTATACTTCAACGGGCGTGACTGGAGCGACTTGGGCGGGATTTAGTCCTTATGGGTGGATGTAGGTGTGAGAAGGAGGTACAAACATAGCATTTCATCAATAGGGCGGTATTTATACTTCAACGGGCGTGACTGCAGCGATTTGGGCGGGATTTAGTCCTTATGGGTGGATGTAGGTGTGAGAAGGAGGTACAAACATAGCATTTCATCAATAGGGCGGTATTTATACTCCAACGGGCGTGACTGGAGCGATTTGGGCGGGATTTAGTCCTTATGGGTGGATGTAGGTGTGAGAAGGAGGTACAAACATAGCATTTCATCAATAGGGCGGTATTTATACTTCAACGGGCGTGACTGGAGCGATTTGGGCGGGATTTAGTCCTTATGGGTGGATGTAGGTGTGAGAAGGAGGTACAAACATAGCATTTCATCAATAGGGCGGTATTTATACTTCAACGGGCGTGACTGGAGCGATTTGGGCGGGATTTAGTCCTTATGGGTGGATGTAGGTGTGAGAAGAAGGTACAAACATAGCATTTCATCAATAGGGCGGTATTTATATTTCAACGGGCGTGACTGGAGCGATTTGGGCAGTGATAGGTGTGTTCCTGATATTATTTGGGTTGTTATTTCATATCAAGGTCGAATATAATAGAAAAATCGAAAGTAGAACAACAATAGTCTGTTTATTTTAGATTATTTACTCTAAATTGAGGTCATTCACCCTAATGAACGATAAATAAAACGTATATTATCAGTATTGGGCGGGATTTAGTCCTTATGGGTGGATGTAGGTGTGAGAAGGAGGTACAAACATAGCATTTCTTCCATAGGGCGGTATTTATACTTCAACGGGCGTGACTGGAGCGATTTGGGCGGGATTTAGTCCTTATGGGTGGATGTAGGTGTGAGAAGGAGGTATAAACATAGCATTTCTTCAATAGGGCGGTATTTATACTTCAACGGGAGTGACTGCAGCGATTTGGGCAGTGATAGGTGTGTTCCTGATATTATTTGGTTTGTTATTTCATATCAAGGTCGAATATAATAGAAAAATCGAAAGTAGAACAACAATAGTGTGTTTATTTTAGATTATTTACTCTAAATTGAGGTCATTCACCCTAATGAACGATAAATAAAACGTATATTATCAGTATTGGGCGGGATTTAGTCCTTATGGGTGGATGTAGGTGTGAGAAGGAGGTACAAACATAGCATTTCTTCAATAGGGCGGTATTTATACTTCAACGGGCGTGACTGGAGCGATTTGGGCAGTGATAGGTGTGTTCCTGATATTATTTGGTTTGTTATTTCATATCAAGGTCGAATATAATAGAAAAATCGAAAGTAGAACAACAATAGTCTGTTTATTTTAGATTATTTACTCTAAATTGAGGTCATTCACCCTAATGAACGATAAATAAAACGTATATTATCAGTATTGGGCGGGATTTAGTCCTTATGGGTGGATGTAGGTGTGAGAAGGAGGTACAAACATAGCATTTCATCAATAGGGCGGTATTTATACTTCAACGGGCGTGACTGCAGCGATTTGGGCGGGATTTAGTCCTTATGGGTGGATGTAGGTGTGAGAAGGAGGTACAAACATAGCATTTCATCAATAGGGCGGTATTTATACTTCAACGGGCGTGACTGGAGCGATTTGGGCGGGATTTAGTCCTTATGGGTGGATGTAGGTGTGAGAAGGAGGTACAAACATAGCATTTCATCAATAGGGCGGTATTTATACTTCAACGGGCGTGACTGGAGCGATTTGGGCGGGATTTAGTCCTTATGGGTGGATGTAGGTGTGACAAGGAAGTACAAACATAGCATTTCTTCAATAGGGCGGTATTTATACTTCAACGGGCGTGACTGGAGCGATTTGGGCGGGATTTAGTCCTTATGGGTGGATGTAGGTGTGAGAAGGAGGTACAAACATAGCATTTCATCAATAGGGCGGTATTTATACTTCAACGGGCGTGACTGCAGCGATTTGGGCGGGATTTAGTCCTTATGGGTGGATGTAGGTGTGAGAAGGAGGTACAAACATAGCATTTCTTCAATAGGGCGGTATTTATACTTCAACGGGCGTGACTGCAGCGATTTGGGCGGGATTTAGTCCTTATGGGTGGATGTAGGTGTGAGAAGGAGGTACAAACATAGCATTTCTTCAATAGGGCGGTATTTATACTTCAACGGGCGTGACTGCAGCGATTTGGGCGGGATTTAGTCCTTATGGGTGGATGTAGGTGTGACAAGGAAGTACAAACATAGCATTTCTTCAATAGGGCGGTATTTATACTTCAACGGGCGTGACTGGAGCGATTTGGGCGGGATTTAGTCCTTATGGGTGGATGTAGGTGTGAGAAGGAGGTACAAACATAGCATTTCATCAATAGGGCGGTATTTATACTTCAACGGGCGTGACTGGAGCGATTTGGGCAGTGATATTTGTGTTCCTGATATTATTTGGGTTGTTATTTCATATCAAGGTCGAATATAATAGAAAAATCGAAAGTAGAACAACAATAGTCTGTTTATTTTAGATTATTTACTCTAAATTGAGGTCATTCACCCTAATGAACGATAAATAAAACGTATATTATCAGTATTGGGCGGGATTTAGTCCTTATGGGTGGATGTAGGTGTGAGAAGGAGGTACAAACATAGCATTCCTTCAATAGGGCGGTATTTATACTTCAACGGGCGTGACTGCAGCGATTTGGGCAGTGATAGGTGTGTTCCTGATATTATTTGGGTTGTTATTTAATATCTAGGTCGTATATAATAGAAAAATCGAAAGTAGAACAACAATAGTCTGTTTATTTTAGATTATTTACTCTAAATTGAGGTCATTCACCCTAATGAACGATAAATAAAACGTATATTATCAGTATTGGGCGGGATTTAGTCCTTATGGGTGGATGTAGGTGTGAGAAGGAGGTACAAACATAGCATTTCTTCAATAGGGCGGTATTTATACTTCAACGGGCGTGACTGGAGCGATTTGGGCAGTGATAGGTGTGTTCCTGATATTATTTGGGTTGTTATTTCATATCAAGGTTGAATATAATAGAAAAAACGAAAGTAGAACAACAATAGTCTGTTTATTTTAGATTATTTACTCTAAATTGAGGTCATTCACCCTAATGAACGATAAATAAAACGTATATTATCAGTATTGGGCGGGATTTAGTACTTATGGGTGGATGTAGGTGTGAGAAGGAGGTACAAACATAGCATTTCATCAATAGGGCGGTATTTATACTTCAACGGGCGTGACTGCAGCGATTTGGGCGGGATTTAGTCCTTATGGGTGGATGTATTTGTGAGAAGGAGGTACAAACATAGCATTTCATCAATAGGGCGGTATTTATACTTCAATGGGCGTGACTGGAGCGATTTGGGCGGGATTTAGTCCTTATGGGTGGATGTAGGTGTGAGAAGGAGGTACAAACATAGCATTTCATCAATAGGGCGGTATTTATACTTCAACGGGCGTGACTGGAGCGATTTGGGCGGGATTTAGTCCTTATGGGTGGATGTAGGTGTGACAAGGAAGTACAAACATAGCATTTCTTCAATAGGGCGGTATTTATACTTCAACGGGCGTGACTGGAGCGATTTGGGCGGGATTTAGTCCTTATGAGTAGGAAGTGGCCCAGAATAGCGCGCCCACCCTTAAACTCGGCCGCTACGTAACCTAGGACTATAGGGGTAGTTTTGGATGATGCCCAAGGTCACCCCGACCTCGACCCCAGACCCGGGGGTGGTTTCGAACACGTTCAGGGGGGTAGGGGGTAGTTTTTCGAAAAAAAAAAAACAAAATCGGCCGCTACGTAACCTAGGAGTATAGGGGTAGTTTCGGATGATGCGGGCGGACGTCCTGACCCTGACCGTAGCTTTGGGGTGGTTTCGACCACGTCTAGAGGGGTGGGGGGTAGTTTTTCGAAAAAAAATTTATTTCAACCTAACACGGCCGCTACGTAACCTAGGACTATAGGGGTAGTTTCGGATGATGCAGAGGCTTGACGCCTACCCTCACCCAACCCCTAAGGGTCTCTTTGACCATGCCTAGAGGGGCGGTAAATGGAAAAAACTAATTCCAACCAGCTAACCTAAGCTAGCCAAAATGGATCAAACCTAACCTAACCTAAGTGTTGGGGGTGACCTCGGCTACGTTCAGGACCATCTCCGGGGGTAGCTCCGGGGGTGGATTGGGGGTGGGGGGTAGTTTTCGAAAAAATTTTGGAAAAACGTGCCTTGACCGATAGGGTAAGTCTAGAGTGCATTATCGCTACTGTAGGGGTAGTTTCACCTAGGGGTAGTTTTTACAAAAAATACGAAATTGCCAAAAATCGATCGGTTGGATCAACAGACAGTACGGGATATGTCTAGAGTCCAATAAGGAACGCTGCGGGGGCGGTTTCGCCTGTGGGTTATCCTCAGATTGCCAAAAATAATCAGCGGAATAGCTTGGGTGGTGGGGGTAACTTTGGAAAGATTTAATGGTTATCTGATGACGTATCAGCGCCCGAGCGAATCCAGGTAAGTAGTAGGCTCACCCTAACTATAGTGGTCTACCCCAAATGAATCGGGTGATGAGGGGCCCGGGGGTAAACGATTGCCAAACTCAAAATTTGTCTATCCTACTAAATTAATAAACAATACACTCAGCCTTTAAGTAAGCTACACAAGAGCAGGGTAAGGATGGTTGCTATTTCATCTACCAAGACAAATACCCCCACCAAGTCTTAGGTAAAGCTACCATGGAGTTAGACCATAGGTAAAGCAAACACGGAGCAAGGACTTAGGTAAAAGCCATCTCGAAGCCAGCCCATAGGTAAAGTAACCCAGGAATCGTACATTAAGTAGGGGTGGTTATCAAATAATATATGAAATTGTCAAAAACCGATCGGTTAGATAAAACTACCAACAATTATACACCGAGTGCAAATAGTCAACAAGTTGAATCGACCAATCACATTGCAGGGGCCCGGTGGGCCTACGCAAACGGTCTCAGTAAGACGTGAAGGCCCATATACCATGCTAAACCAATATATATGATGGCCCACATAATGTGTTAAACAAATATGCAAGCCTACATACATACTATGCTAGGCCAACATACTATGTCTGTAAACCACGGGCCAAAACCTTCATGACCTGAGCTATTTTCACCTCCTCTATCAGGTTGATCCTGGCAACCGTATAATATGGGGGGTACTATAGGGTACATCTACCAACGCATAATCAATCAAGCCCGCGTAAAGATTTATGACGTATCCGCGTTCGAGCGACTCAGGTATTAGGCCCACCCCAACTAGAGTGTTCTACCCCTAAATGATATGGCTGATGCATGGCAAGGGGTTATGATTGCTAAACTCAAAATTTGTCTATGCTACAAAATAATAAACAAAGCAATAAAGCCCCGTCGTTTCAGGGAATACGCTGAATATAATAGAAAAATCGAAAGTAGAACAACAATAGTCTGTTTATTTTAGATTATTTACTCTAAATTGAGGTCATTCACCCTAATGAACGATAAATAAAACGTATATTATCAGTATTGGGCGGGATTTAGTCCTTCTGGGTGGATGTAGGTGTGAGAAGGAGGTATAAACATAGCATTTCTTCAATAGGGCGGTATTTATACTTCAACGGGCGTGACTGCAGCGATTTGGGCAGTGATAGGTGTGTTCCTGATATTATTTGGTTTGTTATTTCATATCAAGGTCGAATATAATAGAAAAATCGAAAGTAGAACAACAATAGTCTGTTTATTTTAGATTATTTACTCTAAATTGAGGTCATTCACCCTAATGAACGATAAATAAAACGTATATTATCAGTATTGGGCGGGATTTAGTCCTTATGGGTGGATGTAGGTGTGAGAAGGAGGTACAAACATAGCATTTCATCAATAGGGCGGTATTTATACTTCAACGGGCGTGACTGCAGCGATTTGGGCGGGATTTAGTCCTTATGGGTGGATGTAGGTGTGAGAAGGAGGTACAAACATAGCATTTCATCAATAGGGCGGTATTTATACTCCAACGGGCGTGACTGGAGCGATTTGGGCGGGATTTAGTCCTTATGGGTGGATGTAGGTGTGACAAGGAAGTACAAACATAGCATTTCTTCAATAGGGCGGTATTTATACTTCAACGGGCGTGACTGGAGCGATTTGGGCGGGATTTAGTCCTTATGGGTGGATGTAGGTGTGAGAAGGAGGTACAAACATAGCATTTCATCAATAGGGCGGTATTTATACTTCAACGGGCGTGACTGGAGCGATTTGGGCGGGATTTAGTCCTTATGGGTGGATGTAGGTGTGAGAAGGAGGTACAAACATAGCATTTCATCAATAGGGCGGTATTTATATTTCAACGGGCGTGACTGGAGCGATTTGGGCAGTGATAGGTGTGTTCCTGATATTATTTGGGTTGTTATTTCATATCAAGGTCGAATATAATAGAAAAATCGAAAGTAGAACAACAATAGTCTGTTTATTTTAGATTATTTACTCTAAATTGAGGTCATTCACCCTAATGAACGATAAATAAAACGTATATTATCAGTATTGGGCGGGATTTAGTCCTTATGGGTGGATGTAGGTGTGAGAAGGAGGTACAAACATAGCATTTCTTCCATAGGGCGGTATTTATACTTCAACGGGCGTGACTGGAGCGATTTGGGCGGGATTTAGTCCTTATGGGTGGATGTAGGTGTGAGAAGGAGGTATAAACAAAGCATTTCTTCAATAGGGCGGTATTTATACTTCAACGGGAGTGACTGCAGCGATTTGGGCAGTGATAGGTGTGTTCCTGATATTATTTGGTTTGTTATTTCATATCAAGGTCGAATATAATAGAAAAATCGAAAGTAGAACAACAATAGTCTGTTTATTTTAGATTATTTACTCTAAATTGAGGTCATTCACCCTAATGAACGATAAATAAAACGTATATTATCAGTATTGGGCGGGATTTAGTCCTTATGGGTGGATGTAGGTGTGAGAAGGAGGTACAAACATAGCATTTCTTCAATAGGGCGGTATTTATACTTCAACGGGCGTGACTGGAGCGATTTGGGCAGTGATAGGTGTGTTCCTGATATTATTTGGTTTGTTATTTCATATCAAGGTCGAATATAATAGAAAAATCGAAAGTAGAACAACAATAGTCTGTTTATTTTAGATTATTTACTCTAAATTGAGGTCATTCACCCTAATGAACGATAAATAAAACGTATATTATCAGTATTGGGCGGGATTTAGTCCTTATGGGTGGATGTAGGTGTGAGAAGGAGGTACAAACATAGCATTTCATCAATAGGGCGGTATTTATACTTCAACGGGCGTGACTGCAGCGATTTGGGCGGGATTTAGTCCTTATGGGTGGATGTAGGTGTGAGAAGGAGGTACAAACATAGCATTTCATCAATAGGGCGGTATTTATACTTCAACGGGCGTGACTGCAGCGATTTGGGCGGGATTTAGTCCTTATGGGTGGATGTAGGTGTGAGAAGGAGGTACAAACATAGCATTTCATCAATAGGGCGGTATTTATACTCCAACGGGCGTGACTGGAGCGATTTGGGCGGGATTTAGTCCTTATGGGTGGATGTAGGTGTGAGAAGGAGGTACAAACATAGCATTTCATCAATAGGGCGGTATTTATACTTCAACGGGCGTGACTGGAGCGATTTGGGCGGGATTTAGTCCTTATGGGTGGATGTAGGTGTGAGAAGGAGGTACAAACATAGCATTTCATCAATAGGGCGGTATTTATACTTCAACGGGCGTGACTGCAGCGATTTGGGCGGGATTTAGTCCTTATGGGTGGATGTAGGTGTGAGAAGGAGGTACAAACATAGCATTTCATCAATAGGGCGGTATTTATACTCCAACGGGCGTGACTGGAGCGATTTGGGCGGGATTTAGTCCTTATGGGTGGATGTAGGTGTGAGAAGGAGGTACAAACATAGCATTTCATCAATAGGGCGGTATTTATACTCCAACGGGCGTGACTGGAGCGATTTGGGCGGGATTTAGTCCTTATGGGTGGATGTAGGTGTGAGAAGGAGGTACAAACATAGCATTTCATCAATAGGGCGGTATTTATACTCCAACGGGCGTGACTGGAGCGATTTGGGCGGGATTTAGTCCTTATGGGTGGATGTAGGTGTGAGAAGGAGGTACAAACATAGCATTTCATCAATAGGGCGGTATTTATACTCCAACGGGCGTGACTGGAGCGATTTGGGCGGGATTTAGTCCTTATGGGTGGATGTAGGTGTGAGAAGGAGGTACAAACATAGCATTTCATCAATAGGGCGGTATTTATATTTCAACGGGCGTGACTGGAGCGATTTGGGCAGTGATAGGTGTGTTCCTGATATTATTTGGGTTGTTATTTCATATCAAGGTCGAATATAATAGAAAAATCGAAAGTAGAACAACAATAGTCTGTTTATTTTAGATTATTTACTCTAAATTGAGGTCATTCACCCTAATGAACGATAAATAAAACGTATATTATCAGTATTGGGCGGGATTTAGTCCTTATGGGTGGATGTAGGTGTGAGAAGGAGGTACAAACATAGCATTTCTTCCATAGGGCGGTATTTATACTTCAACGGGCGTGACTGGAGCGATTTGGGCGGGATTTAGTCCTTATGGGTGGATGTAGGTGTGAGAAGGAGGTATAAACATAGCATTTCTTCAATAGGGCGGTATTTATACTTCAACGGGAGTGACTGCAGCGATTTGGGCAGTGATAGGTGTGTTCCTGATATTATTTGGTTTGTTATTTCATATCAAGGTCGAATATAATAGAAAAATCGAAAGTAGAACAACAATAGTCTGTTTATTTTAGATTATTTACTCTAAATTGAGGTCATTCACCCTAATGAACGATAAATAAAACGTATATTATCAGTATTGGGCGGGATTTAGTCCTTATGGGTGGATGTAGGTGTGAGAAGGAGGTACAAACATAGCATTTCTTCAATAGGGCGGTATTTATACTTCAACGGGCGTGACTGGAGCGATTTGGGCAGTGATAGGTGTGTTCCTGATATTATTTGGTTTGTTATTTCATATCAAGGTCGAATATAATAGAAAAATCGAAAGTAGAACAACAATAGTCTGTTTATTTTAGATTATTTACTCTAAATTGAGGTCATTCACCCTAATGAACGATAAATAAAACGTATATTATCAGTATTGGGCGGGATTTAGTCCTTATGGGTGGATGTAGGTGTGAGAAGGAGGTACAAACATAGCATTTCATCAATAGGGCGGTATTTATACTTCAACGGGCGTGACTGGAGCGATTTGGGCGGGATTTAGTCCTTATGGGTGGATGTAGGTGTGAGAAGGAGGTACAAACATAGCATTTCATCAATAGGGCGGTATTTATACTTCAACGGGCGTGACTGCAGCGATTTGGGCGGGATTTAGTCCTTATGGGTGGATGTAGGTGTGAGAAGGAGGTACAAACATAGCATTTCATCAATAGGGCGGTATTTATACTTCAACGGGCGTGACTGGAGCGATTTGGGCGGGATTTAGTCCTTATGGGTGGATGTAGGTGTGAGAAGGAGGTACAAACATAGCATTTCATCAATAGGGCGGTATTTATACTTCAACGGGCGTGACTGGAGCGATTTGGGCGGGATTTAGTCCTTATGGGTGGATGTAGGTGTGACAAGGAAGTACAAACATAGCATTTCTTCAATAGGGCGGTATTTATACTTCAACGGGCGTGACTGGAGCGATTTGGGCGGGATTTAGTCCTTATGGGTGGATGTAGGTGTGAGAAGGAGGTACAAACATAGCATTTCATCAATAGGGCGGTATTTATACTTCAACGGGCGTGACTGCAGCGATTTGGGCGGGATTTAGTCCTTATGGGTGGATGTAGGTGTGAGAAGGAGGTACAAACATAGCATTTCTTCAATAGGGCGGTATTTATACTTCAACGGGCGTGACTGCAGCGATTTGGGCGGGATTTAGTCCTTATGGGTGGATGTAGGTGTGACAAGGAAGTACAAACATAGCATTTCTTCAATAGGGCGGTATTTATACTTCAACGGGCGTGACTGGAGCGATTTGGGCGGGATTTAGTCCTTATGGGTGGATGTAGGTGTGAGAAGGAGGTACAAACATAGCATTTCATCAATAGGGCGGTATTTATACTTCAACGGGCGTGACTGGAGCGATTTGGGCAGTGATATTTGTGTTCCTGATATTATTTGGGTTGTTATTTCATATCAAGGTCGAATATAATAGAAAAATCGAAAGTAGAACAACAATAGTCTGTTTATTTTAGATTATTTACTCTAAATTGAGGTCATTCACCCTAATGAACGATAAATAAAACGTATATTATCAGTATTGGGCGGGATTTAGTCCTTATGGGTGGATGTAGGTGTGAGAAGGAGGTACAAACATAGCATTCCTTCAATAGGGCGGTATTTATACTTCAACGGGCGTGACTGCAGCGATTTGGGCAGTGATAGGTGTGTTCCTGATATTATTTGGGTTGTTATTTAATATCTAGGTCGTATATAATAGAAAAATCGAAAGTAGAACAACAATAGTCTGTTTATTTTAGATTATTTACTCTAAATTGAGGTCATTCACCCTAATGAACGATAAATAAAACGTATATTATCAGTATTGGGCGGGATTTAGTCCTTATGGGTGGATGTAGGTGTGAGAAGGAGGTACAAACATAGCATTTCTTCAATAGGGCGGTATTTATACTTCAACGGGCGTGACTGGAGCGATTTGGGCAGTGATAGGTGTGTTCCTGATATTATTTGGGTTGTTATTTCATATCAAGGTTGAATATAATAGAAAAAACGAAAGTAGAACAACAATAGTCTGTTTATTTTAGATTATTTACTCTAAATTGAGGTCATTCACCCTAATGAACGATAAATAAAACGTATATTATCAGTATTGGGCGGGATTTAGTACTTATGGGTGGATGTAGGTGTGAGAAGGAGGTACAAACATAGCATTTCATCAATAGGGCGGTATTTATACTTCAACGGGCGTGACTGCAGCGATTTGGGCGGGATTTAGTCCTTATGGGTGGATGTAGGTGTGAGAAGGAGGTACAAACATAGCATTTCATCAATAGGGCGGTATTTATACTTCAATGGGCGTGACTGGAGCGATTTGGGCGGGATTTAGTCCTTATGGGTGGATGTAGGTGTGAGAAGGAGGTACAAACATAGCATTTCATCAATAGGGCGGTATTTATACTTCAACGGGCGTGACTGGAGCGATTTGGGCGGGATTTAGTCCTTATGGGTGGATGTAGGTGTGACAAGGAAGTACAAACATAGCATTTCTTCAATAGGGCGGTATTTATACTTCAACGGGCGTGACTGGAGCGATTTGGGCGGGATTTAGTCCTTATGAGTAGGAAGTGGCCCAGAATAGCGCGCCCACCCTTAAACTCGGCCGCTACGTAACCTAGGACTATAGGGGTAGTTTTGGATGATGCCCAAGGTCACCCCGACCTCGACCCCAGACCCGGGGGTGGTTTCGAACACGTTCAGGGGGGTAGGGGGTAGTTTTTCGAAAAAAAAAAAACAAAATCGGCCGCTACGTAACCTAGGAGTATAGGGGTAGTTTCGGATGATGCGGGCGGACGTCCTGACCCTGACCGTAGCTTTGGGGGTGGTTTCGACCACGTCTAGAGGGGTGGGGGGTAGTTTTTCGAAAAAAAATTTATTTCAACCTAACACGGCCGCTACGTAACCTAGGACTATAGGGGTAGTTTCGGATGATGCAGAGGCTTGACGCCTACCCTCACCCAACCCCTAAGGGTCTCTTTGACCATGCCTAGAGGGGCGGTAAATGGAAAAAACTAATTCCAACCAGCTAACCTAAGCTAGCCAAAATGGATCAAACCTAACCTAACCTAAGTGTTGGGGGTGACCTCGGCTACGTTCAGGACCATCTCCGGGGGTAGCTCCGGGGGTGGATTGGGGGTGGGGGGTAGTTTTCGAAAAAATTTTGGAAAAACGTGCCTTGACCGATAGGGTAAGTCTAGAGTGCATTATCGCTACTGTAGGGGTAGTTTCACCTAGGGGTAGTTTTTACAAAAAATACGAAATTGCCAAAAATCGATCGGTTGGATCAACAGACAGTACGGGATATGTCTAGAGTCCAATAAGGAACGCTGCGGGGGCGGTTTCGCCTGTGGGTTATCCTCAGATTGCCAAAAATAATCAGCGGAATAGCTTGGGTGGTGGGGGTAACTTTGGAAAGATTTAATGGTTATCTGATGACGTATCAGCGCCCGAGCGAATCCAGGTAAGTAGTAGGCTCACCCTAACTATAGTGGTCTACCCCAAATGAATCGGGTGATGAGGGGCCCGGGGGTAAACGATTGCCAAACTCAAAATTTGTCTATCCTACTAAATTAATAAACAATACACTCAGCCTTTAAGTAAGCTACACAAGAGCAGGGTAAGGATGGTTGCTATTTCATCTACCAAGACAAATACCCCCACCAAGTCTTAGGTAAAGCTACCATGGAGTTAGACCATAGGTAAAGCAAACACGGAGCAAGGACTTAGGTAAAAGCCATCTCGAAGCCAGCCCATAGGTAAAGTAACCCAGGAATCGTACATTAAGTAGGGGTGGTTATCAAATAATATATGAAATTGTCAAAAACCGATCGGTTAGATAAAACTACCAACAATTATACACCGAGTGCAAATAGTCAACAAGTTGAATCGACCAATCACATTGCAGGGGCCCGGTGGGCCTACGCAAACGGTCTCAGTAAGACGTGAAGGCCCATATACCATGCTAAACCAATATATATGATGGCCCACATAATGTGTTAAACAAATATGCAAGCCTACATACATACTATGCTAGGCCAACATACTATGTCTGTAAACCACGGGCCAAAACCTTCATGACCTGAGCTATTTTCACCTCCTCTATCAGGTTGATCCTGGCAACCGTATAATATGGGGGGTACTATAGGGTACATCTACCAACGCATAATCAATCAAGCCCGCGTAAAGATTTATGACGTATCCGCGTTCGAGCGACTCAGGTATTAGGCCCACCCCAACTAGAGTGTTCTACCCCTAAATGATATGGCTGATGCATGGCAAGGGGTTATGATTGCTAAACTCAAAATTTGTCTATGCTACAAAATAATAAACAAAGCAATAAAGCCCCGTCGTTTCAGGGAATACGCTTGACCGTGTGTTAGACATGTACAGACATGCAGAGATAACGCATTATCTAAAAACCGCAACGGCAATCGGTGACCGCTATAGCAGGCATAAAAACCAGCACGGCTGTGTCGTTGTGAATCTAGGCATGTGTTTATGTTTTGATTACTGTATCAAATTACTGTGTACTGTCGGCATATCAAGGCCTACATATAATCAGAAATCAGTGTAAATAATCAAATAGCCTCAATGGACATCTCCTATAGCTGTAAATGTATCTAGATATAAAGGTATATATCGAGAAACACTAATAATGAGGCCTATCACAAAACGTGAATAAATATATGTTATAAAACGATGTCAAACCAACATGCATGCTATCATACATAGGCGTATATACCACGTTAAGCCTACATACATGATAGTACACATAACGTGTTAAACAAACATACGTGTAAACCTGCATACATACTATGCTAAGCCGACGTACATGAATCCCTAAATGTGCCTACTATGTCGGTAAACAACCGGCCAAGGCCTATATGATCTAAGCCTGACACACATTTACACCTCGTCTATCGGGTAGAACCTGACAACTGTATAATACGGGAAGTACTATATGGTATAGCTAACAACGCATAACCTATCACACCCAAGACGGTCAACAAATATTACAATATAATTAAAAAAGTTACGCAACCTATATACGAGTACATACAGTGCTAAGCCAACATCCAGGCATATATACTTTGTTAAAACAGCATTCAATATACTCTAAATAGCCATATATACGTTGTTAAACCAATATGCAGGTTAACCTATACACCCTGTATTAGGCCGATACCCCACACAGGCGTATATACTATGTTAGGCCCACATAATGCGTTAAACAAACATGTGTGTAAGCCAGCATACATATTATGCTAAGCCGACAAGGGTATACAAATTATAACACAATATATCTAGCGCATAGTTTAGCTAAACGGCTATCACACACTATCCTACAAGCTGCCCACAAATTACCACATAATACCTGATCAATAACACATAGTATCCGATGCACAACCAGACGAAGGGTTAACATATAGTATCCAGAGGCCTCGCTAATGATTAACACATTGTATCCATAAGGCCTACTATGTCGGTAAACCACAGGCCCAAGCTTATGTGATCAGAGCCTGACACACATTTTCACCCCGTCTATCAGGTAGAACCTCAGGCAGGTGACTGTATAATATGGGAAGTACTATATGGTATAGCTACCAATGCATAACCTATCACGCCCATGACGGTCAGCAAATAATACAATATAATTAAAAAAAAGTCACGCAGCCTATATACATACAATACTAACCAATATAGGCATATATACTATGTTAAACCAACATGCAATATAATCTAAACAGCCATATATACGCTGTTAAACAAATATGCGTGTAAACCCACATAAATACGCCAAGCCAATATCCGTGCTATCATAGATAGGCGTATATACTATGTTAGGCCTACATACTGCGTTAAACAAACATGTATGTAAGCCGACAAGGGCCTACAAATTATATCCAATGCATAGTTTAGCTAATGGTTATCACACAGTAGCCTGACTACAACTTGCCCACATAATACCTGATACATAGCTAGACTAATCATTAACACATAGTAGGCCCCCACATATAATATCCGGTGCACAGCCTCGCCAAATAAGCATAAACTCCCCAAAATTGGCAAATCAATTATGTATGGTCTAGATATAGTCACACATCTCATTTCAAAAGTCAGCTGGAAAGAAACACTAGCCTGGCTAATCATTATCACATAGTAGGCCCCAACACATAATCTCCAATGCATAGCCAGGCTAATGTTCATCATGTAGTACCCAATGCATAGCTTGAGTATGGTTTAACAAACAGTATCCAAAGCATAGCCTGACCAAGGGATATCACAAAGTATCCGTTGAGTAGGCTGATTACAAACCAAATAGTACCTGTTGCATAGCTAGGCTAATGCGTATCACATAGTATCCGAGGTATAGATTGACTAATGGTTAACACATGGTATCCAAAGCATAGCTAGGCTAGTGAATAACTAGTGGCTAGTTTGACTATGGTTAACACACACAGTATCCGATGCGTAGCTTAGCTAATGGATAACACATAGTAACCTATGCCTAGCCTGACTAGGGCTAACGCATAGTATCCGACGAGTGGCGTGATATAAGCTAACACACAGTATCCGGATCGAATATGACGTCATCCAGGGCGAAGACGGCGGCTATGCTGATACCGTGATGGCCAGCGCAGGCTAGATCAAATAGCCAACGTTTCAACTAAACTACTGTCTTACGCTAAGTTTAACCGACCAACATACGCGAAGTTCAAACGAACAACATTTACACCAAGCTCAAATAGGCTACGGCCAGATCAACGTTTCATCTAATCAACGTTGAAAAACTTACGCTAATCAACCAGCAAACTGACACCTGGTTCAAATGGGTTATGGTTAGTGAAGGCACCGGCAAAAGCCTTAGGCCTTAGACACAGCTACCAACGCATACCAAAATAGCTATGCAGAAACCGTCAAGGCCATTACACATATTGTACAGGTATGTTCTCCATCAAACCGAGACTTTAGACACCATCTCTGTAAAACAGCTAACAAATTATACTCTACCACAATAGGTATGTCAAAACTGTTACCGGCTCATAATCTAAGACAGTGGTTACGTAACGCCCTTTATCAATTTAAGACCTTAAGAGATATCTTCGTAAAGACAGCTACCAATCCATACTATATCACAATAGTTACGTTAGAGCTACCGCTGCTCACCCTACCATAATAGCTACGTACAGACGGTTAATATTGTATAACCTATCACAAGACTTATGTAAAAACAGCCAAGCATAACCTGTCACACAATAACTGCGTAAAGGCAGCTAACAAGGCCTACCCCATTAAAATAGCTACGAAAAGATAACATCCAATACATACCCTATCATATTAGCTGTGTAAAGACAATAAATGGGTAAAGGCAGCTAACAATGCCTACCCCATTAAAATAGCTACGAAAAGATAACAACCAATACATAACTTATCATAATAGCTATGTAAAGACAGCTAAAGATGCATAACCTAACTCAGTAATGATTGCTATTAAATAATGAACCATTACACTAGCCACGTAAAGACAGCTACCAACACCACAATAGCTACGTAAAAACAGTTATCGATCCGTGACCAAGATAATACCTACGTAAGACCTATATCAGTGCTAAGACAATAGCTCCGTAAGGAAAACCTACCACTTCATGAACTACGACAACAGCAGGGTGTGGACGGCTACCAATACATTACTTATCACAACTACCAACACATAACTCGTCACACTAGCTAAGTAAATAGCGCCACGACTGAATAGCCTATCACACAGGCCAAATAAGGGTCACTAACTAAACCATCACAATATCTCTGTACATGGTAGAGGGCGTGATGATCCTCATCTTTATCGCACACCTAACAGTAGGTTAGGTTAGAAGCACTCTGGCTAGCTTAGGTTAGTGGGTTGAAAATAATTTTTTTCTAAAAACAGCCCCTCTAGACGTGGTTGAACACCCAACAGTAGGTTAGGTTAGAAGCACTCTGGCCAGCTTAGGTTAGTGGGTTGAAAATAATTTTTCCTAAAAACTACCCCTCTAGACGTGGTTGAACCCTCCCCCAAGGCTACGATCAAGGTCACATCGACCGCCTGCATCATCCAAAACCACCCCTAACTTTCAAAGGTTGGTCGTATCTCCATCACGGGCATCACTGACCTGTGGTTGTAGAAGTTAGGGGTGGTTTTGGATGATGCAGGCGGTCGATGTGACCTTGATCGTAGCCTTGGGGGAGGGTTCAACCACGTCTAGAGGGGTAGTTTTTAGGAAAAATTATTTTCAACCCACTAACCTAAGCTGGCCAGAGTGCTTCTAACCTAACCTACTGTTGGGTGTTCAACCACGTCTAGAGGGGCTGTTTTTAGAAAAAAATTATTTTCAACCCACTAACCTAAGCTAGCCAGAGTGCTTCTAACCTAACCTACTGTTAGGTGTGCGATAAAGATGAGGATCATCACGCCCTCTACCATGTACAGAGATATTGTGATGGTTTAGTTAGTGACCCTTATTTGGCCTGTGTGATAGGCTATTCAGTCGTGGCGCTATTTACTTAGCTAGTGTGACGAGTTATGTGTTGGTAGTTGTGATAAGTAATGTATTGGTAGCCGTCCACACCCTGCTGTTGTCGTAGTTCATGAAGTGGTAGGTTTTCCTTACGGAGCTATTGTCTTAGCACTGATATAGGTCTTACGTAGGTATTATCTTGGTCACGGATCGATAACTGTTTTTACGTAGCTATTGTGGTGTTGGTAGCTGTCTTTACGTGGCTAGTGTAATGGTTCATTATTTAATAGCAATCATTACTGAGTTAGGTTATGCATCTTTAGCTGTCTTTACATAGCTATTATGATAAGTTATGTATTGGTTGTTATCTTTTCGTAGCTATTTTAATGGGGTAGGCATTGTTAGCTGCCTTTACCCATTTATTGTCTTTACACAGCTAATATGATAGGGTATGTATTGGATGTTATCTTTTCGTAGCTATTTTAATGGGGTAGGCCTTGTTAGCTGCCTTTACGCAGTTATTGTGTGACAGGTTATGCCTGGCTGTTTTTACATAAGTCTTGTGATAGGTTATACAATATTAACCGTCTGTACGTAGCTATTATGGTAGGGTGAGCAGCGGTAGCTCTAACGTAACTATTGTGATATAGTATGGATTGGTAGCTGTCTTTACGAAGATATCTCTTAAGGTCTTAAATTGATAAAGGGCGTTACGTAACCACTGTCTTAGATTATGAGCCGGTAACAGTTTTGACATACCTATTGTGGTAGAGTATAATTTGTTAGCTGTTTTACAGAGATGGTGTCTAAAGTCTCGGTTTGATGGAGAACATACCTGTACAATATGTGTAATGGCCTTGACGGTTTCTGCATAGCTATTTTGGTATGCGTTGGTAGCTATGTCTAAGGCCTAAGGCTTTTGCCGGTGCCTTCACTAACCATAACCCATTTGAACCAGGTGTCAGTTTGCTGGTTGATTAGCGTAAGTTTTTCAACGTTGATTAGATGAAACGTTGATCTGGCCGTAGCCTATTTGAGCTTGGTGTAAATGTTGTTCGTTTGAACTTCGCGTATGTTGGTCGGTTAAACTTAGCGTAAGACAGTAGTTTAGTTGAAACGTTGGCTATTTGATCTAGCCTGCGCTGGCCATCACGGTATCAGCATAGCCGCCGTCTTCGCCCTGGATGACGTCATATTCGATCCGGATACTGTGTGTTAGCTTATATCACGCCACTCGTCGGATACTATGCGTTAGCCCTAGTCAGGCTAGGCATAGGTTACTATGTGTTATCCATTAGCTAAGCTACGCATCGGATACTGTGTGTGTTAACCATAGTCAAACTAGCCACTAGTTATTCACTAGCCTAGCTATGCTTTGGATACCATGTGTTAACCATTAGTCAATCTATACCTCGGATACTATGTGATACGCATTAGCCTAGCTATGCAACAGGTACTATTTGGTTTGTAATCAGCCTACTCAACGGATACTTTGTGATATCCCTTGGTCAGGCTATGCTTTGGATACTGTTTGTTAAACCATACTCAAGCTATGCATTGGGTACTACATGATGAACATTAGCCTGGCTATGCATTGGAGATTATGTGTTGGGGCCTACTATGTGATAATGATTAGCCAGGCTAGTGTTTCTTTCCAGCTGACTTTTGAAATGAGATGTGTGACTATATCTAGACCATACATAATTGATTTGCCAATTTTGGGGAGTTTATGCTTATTTGGCGAGGCTGTGCACCGGATATTATATGTGGGGGCCTACTATGTGTTAATGATTAGTCTAGCTATGTATCAGGTATTATGTGGGCAAGTTGTAGTCAGGCTACTGTGTGATAACCATTAGCTAAACTATGCATTGGATATAATTTGTAGGCCCTTGTCGGCTTACATACATGTTTGTTTAACGCAGTATGTAGGCCTAACATAGTATATACGCCTATCTATGATAGCACGGATATTGGCTTGGCGTATTTATGTGGGTTTACACGCATATTTGTTTAACAGCGTATATATGGCTGTTTAGATTATATTGCATGTTGGTTTAACATAGTATATATGCCTATATTGGTTAGTATTGTATGTATATAGGCTGCGTGACTTTTTTTTAATTATATTGTATTATTTGCTGACCGTCATGGGCGTGATAGGTTATGCATTGGTAGCTATACCATATAGTACTTCCCATATTATACAGTCACCTGCCTGAGGTTCTACCTGATAGACGGGGTGAAAATGTGTGTCAGGCTCTGATCACATAAGCTTGGGCCTGTGGTTTACCGACATAGTAGGCCTTATGGATACAATGTGTTAATCATTAGCGAGGCCTCTGGATACTATATGTTAACCCTTCGTCTGGTTGTGCATCGGATACTATGTGTTATTGATCAGGTATTATGTGGTAATTTGTGGGCAGCTTGTAGGATAGTGTGTGATAGCCGTTTAGCTAAACTATGCGCTAGATATATTGTGTTATAATTTGTATACCCTTGTCGGCTTAGCATAATATGTATGCTGGCTTACACACATGTTTGTTTAACGCATTATGTGGGCCTAACATAGTATATACGCCTGTGTGGGGTATCGGCCTAATACAGGGTGTATAGGTTAACCTGCATATTGGTTTAACAACGTATATATGGCTATTTAGAGTATATTGAATGCTGTTTTAACAAAGTATATATGCCTGGATGTTGGCTTAGCACTGTATGTACTCGTATATAGGTTGCGTAACTTTTTTAATTATATTGTAATATTTGTTGACCGTCTTGGGTGTGATAGGTTATGCGTTGTTAGCTATACCATATAGTACTTCCCGTATTATACAGTTGTCAGGTTCTACCCGATAGACGAGGTGTAAATGTGTGTCAGGCTTAGATCATATAGGCCTTGGCCGGTTGTTTACCGACATAGTAGGCACATTTAGGGATTCATGTACGTCGGCTTAGCATAGTATGTATGCAGGTTTACACGTATGTTTGTTTAACACGTTATGTGTACTATCATGTATGTAGGCTTAACGTGGTATATACGCCTATGTATGATAGCATGCATGTTGGTTTGACATCGTTTTATAACATATATTTATTCACGTTTTGTGATAGGCCTCATTATTAGTGTTTCTCGATATATACCTTTATATCTAGATACATTTACAGCTATAGGAGATGTCCATTGAGGCTATTTGATTATTTACACTGATTTCTGATTATATGTAGGCCTTGATATGCCGACAGTACACAGTAATTTGATACAGTAATCAAAACATAAACACATGCCTAGATTCACAACGACACAGCCGTGCTGGTTTTTATGCCTGCTATAGCGGTCACCGATTGCCGTTGCGGTTTTTAGATAATGCGTTATCTCTGCATGTCTGTACATGTCTAACACACGGTCAAGCGTATTCCCTGAAACGACGGGGCTTTATTGCTTTGTTTATTATTTTGTAGCATAGACAAATTTTGAGTTTAGCAATCATAACCCCTTGCCATGCATCAGCCATATCATTTAGGGGTAGAACACTCTAGTTGGGGTGGGCCTAATACCTGAGTCGCTCGAACGCGGATACGTCATAAATCTTTACGCGGGCTTGATTGATTATGCGTTGGTAGATGTACCCTATAGTACCCCCCATATTATACGGTTGCCAGGATCAACCTGATAGAGGAGGTGAAAATAGCTCAGGTCATGAAGGTTTTGGCCCGTGGTTTACAGACATAGTATGTTGGCCTAGCATAGTATGTATGTAGGCTTGCATATTTGTTTAACACATTATGTGGGCCATCATATATATTGGTTTAGCATGGTATATGGGCCTTCACGTCTTACTGAGACCGTTTGCGTAGGCCCACCGGGCCCCTGCAATGTGATTGGTCGATTCAACTTGTTGACTATTTGCACTCGGTGTATAATTGTTGGTAGTTTTATCTAACCGATCGGTTTTTGACAATTTCATATATTATTTGATAACCACCCCTACTTAATGTACGATTCCTGGGTTACTTTACCTATGGGCTGGCTTCGAGATGGCTTTTACCTAAGTCCTTGCTCCGTGTTTGCTTTACCTATGGTCTAACTCCATGGTAGCTTTACCTAAGACTTGGTGGGGGTATTTGTCTTGGTAGATGAAATAGCAACCATCCTTACCCTGCTCTTGTGTAGCTTACTTAAAGGCTGAGTGTATTGTTTATTAATTTAGTAGGATAGACAAATTTTGAGTTTGGCAATCGTTTACCCCCGGGCCCCTCATCACCCGATTCATTTGGGGTAGACCACTATAGTTAGGGTGAGCCTACTACTTACCTGGATTCGCTCGGGCGCTGATACGTCATCAGATAACCATTAAATCTTTCCAAAGTTACCCCCACCACCCAAGCTATTCCGCTGATTATTTTTGGCAATCTGAGGATAACCCACAGGCGAAACCGCCCCCGCAGCGTTCCTTATTGGACTCTAGACATATCCCGTACTGTCTGTTGATCCAACCGATCGATTTTTGGCAATTTCGTATTTTTTGTAAAAACTACCCCTAGGTGAAACTACCCCTACAGTAGCGATAATGCACTCTAGACTTACCCTATCGGTCAAGGCACGTTTTTCCAAAATTTTTTCGAAAACTACCCCCCACCCCCAATCCACCCCCGGAGCTACCCCCGGAGATGGTCCTGAACGTAGCCGAGGTCACCCCCAACACTTAGGTTAGGTTAGGTTTGATCCATTTTGGCTAGCTTAGGTTAGCTGGTTGGAATTAGTTTTTTCCATTTACCGCCCCTCTAGGCATGGTCAAAGAGACCCTTAGGGGTTGGGTGAGGGTAGGCGTCAAGCCTCTGCATCATCCGAAACTACCCCTATAGTCCTAGGTTACGTAGCGGCCGTGTTAGGTTGAAATAAATTTTTTTTCGAAAAACTACCCCCCACCCCTCTGGACGTGGTCGAAAACAACCCCAAAGCTAGGGTCGGGGTCGCGACGTCCGCCCGCATCATCCGAAACTACCCCTATAGTCCTAGGTTACGTAGCGGCCGATTTTTTTTTTTTTTTCGAAAAACTACCCCCCACCCCTCTGAACGTGGTCAAAACCACCCCTTGGTCTGGGGTCACGGCCGGGATGACCTTGAGCATCATCCAAAACTACCCCTATAGTCCTAGGTTACGTAGCGGCCGAGTTTTTTTTTTTTTTTTCGAAAAAACTACCCCCTACCCCCCTAAACGTGGTCAAAACCACCCCTTGGTCTGGGGTCAGGGTCGGGATGACCTTGGGCATCATCCAAAACTACCCCTATAGTCCTAGGTTACGTAGCGGCCAGGTTAGGGGTGGGTAACATCGATCATTTTTGGCGATTTCTTATTTTTTGTAAAAACTACCCCTCGATGAATCCACCCCCGCAGCGTTCCTTATTGGACTCTAGACATATCCCATACAGCCATTCGATCAAACGGATCGATTTTCGGCATTTTCATATTTTTTGTAAAAACTACCCCTAGGTAAACCGCCCCCGCAGCATCCCGTACTGGACTCTACACATATCCCGTACTGTCTGTTGATCCAACCGATTGATTTTTGGCAATTTCGTATTTTTTGTAAAAACTACCCCTAGGTGAAACTACCCCTACCGACGCGATAATACACTCTAAACTCATTCTATTGGTCAAGACACGATTTTCCAAAATTTTTTCGAAAACTACCCCCCACCCCCAATCCACCCCCGGAGCTACCCCCGGTGTTGGTCCTGAACGTAGCCGTGGTCACCCCCTTCACGTAGGTTAGGTTAGGTTTGATCCATTTTGGCTAGCTTAGGTTAGCTAGTTGGAATTAGTTTTTTCCATTTACCACCCCTCTAGGCATGGTCAAAACCGCCCTTAGGGTTGGGTGAGGGTCAGCGTCAGGCCTCTGCAACATCCAAAACTACCCCTATAGTCCTAGGTTACGTAGCGGCCGAGTTAGGTTAAAATAAAAAATTTTTCGAAAAACTACCCCCCACCCCTCTAGACGTGGTCGAAACCACCCCCAAAGCTACGGTCAGGGTCAGGACGTCGGCCCGCATCATCCGAAACTACCCCTATACTCCTAGGTTACGTAGCGGCCGATTTTGTTTTTTTTTTTTCGAAAAACTACCCCCTACCCCCCTAAACGTGGTCGAAACCACCCCCGGGTCTGGGGTCGAGGTCGGGGTGACCTAGGGCATCATCCAAAACTACCCCTATAGTCCTAGGTTACGTAGCGGCCGAGTTTAAGGGTGGGCGCGCTATTCTGGGCCACTTCCTACTCTTATGGGTGGATGTAGGTGTGAGAAGGAGGTACAAACATAGCATTTCATCAATAGGGCGGTATTTATACTTCAACGGGCGTGACTGGAGCGATTTGGGCGGGATTTAGTCCTTATGGGTGGATGTAGGTGTGAGAAGGAAGTACAAACATAGCATTTCTTCAATAGGGCGGTATTTATACTTCAACGGGCGTGACTGGAGCGATTTGGGCGGGATTTAGTCCTTATGGGTGGATGTAGGTGTGAGAAGGAGGTACAAACATAGCATTTCATCAATAGGGCGGTATTTATACTTCAACGGGCGTGACTGGAGCGATTTGGGCGGGATTTAGTCCTTATGGGTGGATGTAGGTGTGAGAAGGAGGTACAAACATAGCATTTCATCAATAGGGCGGTATTTATATTTCAACGGGCGTGACTGGAGCGATTTGGGCAGTGATAGGTGTGTTCCTGATATTATTTGGGTTGTTATTTCATATCAAGGTCGAATATAATAGAAAAATCGAAAGTAGAACAACAATAGTCTGTTTATTTTAGATTATTTACTCTAAATTGAGGTCATTCACCCTAATGAACGATAAATAAAACGTATATTATCAGTATTGGGCGGGATTTAGTACTTATGGGTGGATGTAGGTGTGAGAAGGAGGTACAAACATAGCATTTCTTCCATAGGGCGGTATTTATACTTCAACGGGCGTGACTGGAGCGATTTGGGCGGGATTTAGTCCTTATGGGTGGATGTAGGTGTGAGAAGGAGGTATAAACATAGCATTTCTTCAATAGGGCGGTATTTATACTTCAACGGGAGTGACTGCAGCGATTTGGGCAGTGATAGGTGTGTTCCTGATATTATTTGGTTTGTTATTTCATATCAAGGTCGAATATAATAGAAAAATCGAAAGTAGAACAACAATAGTCTGTTTATTTTAGATTATTTACTCTAAATTGAGGTCATTCACCCTAATGAACGATAAATAAAACGTATATTATCAGTATTGGGCGGGATTTAGTCCTTATGGGTGGATGTAGGTGTGAGAAGGAGGTACAAACATAGCATTTCTTCAATAGGGCGGTATTTATACTTCAACGGGCGTGACTGGAGCGATTTGGGCAGTGATAGGTGTGTTCCTGATATTATTTGGTTTGTTATTTCATATCAAGGTCGAATATAATAGAAAAATCGAAAGTAGAACAACAATAGTCTGTTTATTTTAGATTATTTACTCTAAATTGAGGTCATTCACCCTAATGAACGATAAATAAAACGTATATTATCAGTATTGGGCGGGATTTAGTCCTTATGGGTGGATGTAGGTGTAAGAAGGAGGTACAAACATAGCATTTCATCAATAGGGCGGTATTTATACTTCAACGGGCGTGACTGGAGCGATTTGGGCGGGATTTAGTCCTTATGGGTGGATGTAGGTGTGAGAAGGAGGTACAAACATAGCATTTCATCAATAGGGCGGTATTTATACTTCAACGGGCGTGACTGCAGCGATTTGGGCGGGATTTAGTCCTTATGGGTGGATGTAGGTGTGAGAAGGAGGTACAAACATAGCATTTCTTCAATAGGGCGGTATTTATACTTCAACGGGCGTGACTGCAGCGATTTGGGCGGGATTTAGTCCTTATGGGTGGATGTAGGTGTGAGAAGGAAGTACAAACATAGCATTTCTTCAATAGGGCGGTATTTATACTTCAACGGGCGTGACTGGAGCGATTTGGGCGGGATTTAGTCCTTATGGGTGGATGTAGGTGTGAGAAGGAGGTACAAACATAGCATTTCATCAATAGGGCGGTATTTATACTTCAACGGGCGTGACTGGAGCGATTTGGGCAGTGATATTTGTGTTCCTGATATTATTTGGGTTGTTATTTCATATCAAGGTCGAATATAATAGAAAAATCGAAAGTAGAACAACAATAGTCTGTTTATTTTAGATTATTTACTCTAAATTGAGGTCATTCACCCTAATGAACGATAAATAAAACGTATATTATCAGTATTGGGCGGGATTTAGTCCTTATGGGTGGATGTAGGTGTGAGAAGGAGGTACAAACATAGCATTCCTTCAATAGGGCGGTATTTATACTTCAACGGGCGTGACTGCAGCGATTTGGGCAGTGATAGGTGTGTTCCTGATATTATTTGGGTTGTTATTTAATATCTAGGTCGTATATAATAGAAAAATCGAAAGTAGAACAACAATAGTCTGTTTATTTTAGATTATTTACTCTAAATTGAGGTCATTCACCCTAATGAACGATAAATAAAACGTATATTATCAGTATTGGGCGGGATTTAGTCCTTATGGGTGGATGTAGGTGTGAGAAGGAGGTACAAACATAGCATTTCTTCAATAGGGCGGTATTTATACTTCAACGGGCGTGACTGGAGCGATTTGGGCAGTGATAGGTGTGTTCCTGATATTATTTGGGTTGTTATTTCATATCAAGGTTGAATATAATAGAAAAATCGAAAGTAGAACAACAATAGTCTGTTTATTTTAGATTATTTACTCTGAATTGAGGTCATTCACCCTAATGAACGATAAGTAAACGTCCATATAAGTTTTGGGCGGGATTTAGTCCTTATGGGTGGATGTAGGTGTGAGAAGGAGGTACAAACATAGCATTTCTTCAATAGGGCGGTATTTATACTTCAACGGGCGTGACTGCAGCGATTTGGGCAGTGATAGGTGTGTTCCTGATATTATTTGGGTTGTTATTTCATATCTAGGTCGAATATAATAGAAAAATCGAAAGTAGAACAACAATAGTCTGTTTATTTTAGATTATTTACTCTAAATTGAGGTGGTTCGCCATAATGAACGATAAATAAAACGTCTATTATCAGTTTTGGGCGTGCTTTAGTACTTATGGGTGGATGTAGGTGTGAGAAGGAGGTACAAACATAGCATTTCTTCAATAGGGCGGTATTTATACTTCAACGGGCGTGACTGGAGCGATTTGGGCAGTGATAGGTGTGTTCCTGACATTATTTAAGTTGTTATTTCATATCTAGGTCGTATATAATAGAAAAATCGAAAGTAGAACAACAATAGTCTGTTTATTTTAGATTATTTACTCTAAATTGAGGTCATTCGCCCTAATGAACGATAAATAAAACGTATATTATCAGTTTTGGGCGGGATTTAGTCCTTATGGGTGGATGTAGGTGTGAGAAGGAGGTACAAACATAGCATTTCTTCAATAGGGCGGTATTTATACTTCAACGGGCGTGACTGTAGCGATTTGGGCAGTGATAGGTGTGTTCCTGATATTATTTATGTTGTTATTTCATATCTAGGTCGAATATAATAGAAAAATCGAAAGTAGAACAACAATAGTCTGTTTATTTTAGATTATTTACTCTAAATTGAGGTGGTTCGCCATAATGAACGATAAATAAAACGTCTATTATCAGTTTTGGGCGGGATTTAGTCCTTATGGGTGGATGTAGGTGTGAGAAGGAGGTACAAACATAGCATTTCTTCAATAGGGCGGTATTTATACTTCAACGGGCGTGACTGGAGCGATTTGGGCAGTGATAGGTGTGTTCCTGATATTATTTAAGTTGTTATTTCATATCTAGGTCGTATATAATAGAAAAATCGAAAGTAGAACAACAATAGTCTGTTTATTTTAGATTATTTACTCTAAATTGAGGTCATTCACCCTAAAGAACGATTAGTAAACGTCCATATCAGTTTTGGGCCGGATTTAGTCCTTATGGGTGGATGTAGGTGTGAGAAAGAGGTACAAACATAGCATTTCTTCAATAGGGCGGTATTTATACTTCAACGGGCGTGACTGGAGCGATTTGGGCGGGATTTAGTCCTTATGGGTGGATGTAGGTGTGAGAAGGAGGTACAAACATAGCATTTCATCAATAGGGCGGTATTTATACTTCAACGGGCGTGACTGGAGCGATTTGGGCGGGATTTAGTCCTTATGGGTGGATGTAGGTGTGAGAAGGAGGTACAAACATAGCATTTCTTCAATAGGGCGGTATTTATACTTCAACGGGCGTGACTGGAGCGATTTGGGCGGGATTTAGTCCTTATGGGTGGATGTAGGTGTGAGAAGGAGGTACAAACATAGCATTTCTTCAATAGGGCGGTATTTATACTTCAACGGGCGTGACTGGAGCGATTTGGGCGGGATTTAGTCCTTATGGGTGGATGTAGGTGTGAGAAAGAGGTACAAACATAGCATTTCTTCAATAGGGCGGTATTTATACTTCAACGGGCGTGACTGGAGCGATTTGGGCGGGATTTAGTCCTTATGGGTGGATGTAGGTGTGAGAAGGAGGTACAAACATAGCATTTCATCAATAGGGCGGTATTTATACTTCAACGGGTGTGACTGGAGCGATTTGGGCGGGATTTAGTCCTTATGGGTGGATTTAGGTGTGAGAAGGAGGTACAAACATAGCATTTCTTCAATAGGGCGGTATTTATACTTCAACGGGCGTGACTGCAGCGATTTGGGCGGGATTTAGTCCTTATGGGTGGATGTAGGTGTGAGAAGGAGGTACAAACATAGCATTTCATTAATAGGGCGGTATTTATACTTCAACGGGCGTGACTGGAGCGATTTGGGCGGGATTTAGTCCTTATGGGTGGATGTAGGTGTGAGAAGGAGGTACAAACATAGCATTTCTTCAATAGGGCGGTATTTATACTTCAACGGGCGTGACTGCAGCGATTTGGGCAGTGATAGGTGTGTTCCTGATATTATTTGGGTTGTTATTTCATATCAAGGTCGAATATAATAGAAAAATCGAAAGTAGAACAACAATAGTCTGTTTATTTTAGATTATTTACTCTAAATTGAGGTCATTCACCCTAATGAACGATAAATAAAACGTATAATATCAGTATTGGGCGGGATTTAGTCCTTCTGGGTGGATGTAGGTGTGAGAAGGAGGTACAAACATAGCATTTCTTCAATAGGGCGGTATTTATACTTCAACGGGCGTGACTGCAGCGATTTGGGCAGTGATAGGTGTGTTCCTGAAATTATTTGGTTTGTTATTTCATATCAAGGTCGAATATAATAGAAAAATCGAAAGTAGAACAACAATAGTCTGTTTATTTTAGATTATTTACTCTAAATTAAGGTCATTCACCCTAATGAACGATAAATAAAACGTATATTATCAGTATTGGGCGGGATTTAGTCCTTATGGGTGGATGTAGGTGTGAGAAGGAGGTACAAACATAGCATTTCTTCAATAGGGCGGTATTTATACTTCAACGGGCGTGACTGGAGTGATTTGGGCAGTGATAGGTGTGTTCCTGATATTATTTGGTTTGTTATTTCATATCAAGGTCGAATATAATAGAAAAATCGAAAGTAGAACAACAATAGTCTGTTTATTTTAGATTATTTACTCTAAATTGAGGTCATTCACCCTAATGAACGATAAATAAAACGTATATTATCAGTATTGGGCGGGATTTAGTCCTTATGGGTGGATGTAGGTGTGAGAAGGAGGTACAAACATAGCATTTCTTCAATAGGGCGGTATTTATACTTCAACGGGCGTGACTGCAGCGATTTGGGCGGGATTTAGTCCTTATGGGTGGATGTAGGTGTGAGAAGGAGGTACAAACATAGCATTTCATCAATAGGGCGGTATTTATACTTCAACGGGCGTGACTGGAGCGATTTGGGCGGGATTTAGTCCTTATGGGTGGATGTAAGTGTGAGAAGGAGGTACAAACATAGCATTTCATCAATAGGGCGGTATTTATACTTCAACGGGCGTGACTGGAGCGATTTGGGCGGGATTTAGTCCTTATGGGTGGATGTAGGTGTGAGAAGGAGGTACAAACATAGCGTTTCATCAATAGGGCGGTATTTATACTTCAACGGGCGTGACTGGAGCGATTTGGGCAGTGATAGGTGTGTTATTGATATTATTTGGGTTGTTATTTCATATCAAGGTCGAATATAATAGAAAAATCGAAAGTAGAACAACAATAGTCTGTTTATTTTAGATTATTTACTCTAAATTGAGGTCATTCACCCTAATGAACGATAAATAAAACGTATATTATCAGTATTGGGCGGGATTTAGTCCTTATGGGTGGATGTAGGTGTGAGAAGGAGGTACAAACATAGCATTTCTTCAATAGGGCGGTATTTATACTTCAACGGGCGTGACTGCAGCGATTTGGGCAGTGATAGGTGTGTTCCTGATATTATTTGGGTTGTTATTTCATATCAAGGTTGAATATAATAGAAAAATCGAAAGTAGAACAACAATAGTCTGTTTATTTTAGATTATTTACTCTAAATTGAGGTCATTCACCCTAATGAACGATTAGTAAACGTCCATATCAGTTTTGGGCGGGATTTAGTCCTTATGGGTGGATGTAGGTGTGACAAGGAGGTACAAACATAGCATTTCTTCAATAGGGCGGTATTTATACTTCAACGGGCGTGACTGCAGCGATTTGGGCAGTGATAGGTGTGTTCCTGATATTATTTGGGTTGTTATTTCATATCTAGGTCGAATATAATAGAAAAATCGAAAGTAGAACAACAATAGTCTGTTTATTTTAGATTATTTACTCTAAATTGAGGTGGTTCGCCATAATGAACGATAAATAAAACGTCTATTATCAGTTTTGGGCCTGATTTAGTCCTTATGGGTGGATGTAGGTGTGAGAAGGAGGTACAAACATAGCATTTCTTCAATAGGGCGGTATTTATACTTCAACGGGCGTGACTGTAGCGATTTGGGCAGTGATAGGTGTGTTCCTGATATTATTTATGTTGTTATTTCATATCTAGGTCGAATATAATAGAAAAATCGAAAGTAGAACAACAATAGTCTGTTTATTTTAGATTATTTACTCTAAATTGAGGTGGTTCGCCATAATGAACGATAAATAAAACGTCTATTATCAGTTTTGGGCGGGATTTAGTCCTTATGGGTGGATGTAGGTGTGAGAAGGAGGTACAAACATAGCATTTCTTCAATAGGGCGGTATTTATACTTCAACGGGCGTGACTGGAGCGATTTGGGCAGTGATAGGTGTGTTCCTGATATTATTTAAGTTGTTATTTCATATCTAGGTCGTATATAATAGAAAAATCGAAAGTAGAACAACAATAGTCTGTTTATTTTAGATTATTTACTCTAAATTGAGGTCATTCACCCTAATGAACGATAAATAAAACGTATATTATCAGTATTGGGCGGGATTTAGTCCTTATGGGTGGATGTAGGTGTGAGAAGGAGGTACAAACATAGCATTTCTTCAATAAGGCGGTATTTATACTTCAACGGGCGTGACTGCAGCGATTTGGGCAGTGATAGGTGTTTTCCTGATATTATTTAAGTTGTTATTTCATATCTAGATCGTATATAATAGAAAAATCGAAAGTAGAACAACAATAGTCTGTTTATTTTAGATTATTTACTCTAAATTGAGGTCATTCACACTAATGAACGATTAGTAAACGTCCATATCAGTTTTGGGCGGGATTTAGTCCTTATGAGTGGATGTAGGTGTGAGAAGGAGGTGCAAACATAGCATTTCTTCAATAGGGCGGTATTTATACTTCAACGGGCGTGACTGCAGCGATTTGGGCAGTGATAGGTGTGTTCCTGATATTATTTAAGTTGTTATTTCATATTTAGATCGTATATAATAGAAAAATCGAAAGTAGAACAACAATAGTCTGTTTATTTTAGATTATTTACTCTAAATTGAGGTCATTCACCCTAATGAACGATTAGTAAACGTCCATATCAGTTTTGGGCGGGATTTAGTCCTAATGGGTGGATGTAGGTGTGAGAAGGAGGTACAAACATAGCATTTCTTCAATAGTGCGGTATTTATACTTCAACGGGCGTGACTGCAGCGATTTGGGCAGTGATAGGTGTGTTCCTGATATTATTTAAGTTGTTATTTCATATCTAGGTCGTATATAATAGAAAAATCGAAAGTAGAACAACAATAGTCTGTTTATTTTAGATTATGTACTCTAAATTGAGGTGGTTCGCCATAATGAACGATAAATAAAACGTCTATTATCAGTTTTGGGCGGGATTTAGTCCTTATGGGTGGATGTAGGTGTGAGAAGGAGGTACAAACATAGCATTTCTTCAATAGGGCGGTATTTATACTTCAACGGGCGTGACTGGAGCGATTTGGGCAGTGATAGGTGTGTTCCTGATATTATTTAAGTTGTTATTTCATATCTAGGTCGTATATAATAGAAAAATCGAAAGTAGAACAACAATAGTCTGTTTATTTTAGATTATTTACTCTAAATTGAGGTCATTCACCCTAATGAACGATAAATAAAACGTATATTATCAGTATTGGGCGGGATTTAGTCCTTATGGGTGGATGTAGGTGTGAGAAGGAGGTACAAACATAGCATTTCTTCAATAAGGCGGTATTTATACTTCAACGGGCGTGACTGCAGCGATTTGGGCAGTGATAGGTGTTTTCCTGATATTATTTAAGTTGTTATTTCATATCTAGATCGTATATAATAGAAAAATCGAAAGTAGAACAACAATAGTCTGTTTATTTTAGATTATTTACTCTAAATTGAGGTCATTCACACTAATGAACGATTAGTAAACGTCCATATCAGTTTTGGGCGGGATTTAGTCCTTATGGGTGGATGTAGGTGTGAGAAGGAGGTGCAAACATAGCATTTCTTCAATAGGGCGGTATTTATACTTCAACGGGCGTGACTGCAGCGATTTGGGCAGTGATAGGTGTGTTCCTGATATTATTTAAGTTGTTATTTAATATCTAGATCGTATATAATAGAAAAATCGAAAGTAGAACAACAATAGTCTGTTTATTTTAGATTATTTACTCTAAATTGAGGTCATTCACCCTAATGAACGATTAGTAAACGTCCATATCAGTTTTGGGCGGGATTTAGTCCTTATGGGTGGATGTAGGTGTGAGAAGGAGGTACAAACATAGCATTTCTTCAATAGTGCGGTATTTATACTTCAACGGGCGTGACTGCAGCGATTTGGGCAGTGATAGGTGTGTTCCTGATATTATTTGGGTTGTTATTTCATATCAAGGTCGAATATAATAGAAAAATCGAAAGTAGAACAACAATAGTCTGTTTATTTTAGATTATTTACTCTAAATTGAGGTCATTCACCCTAATGAACGATAAATAAAACGTATATTATCAGTATTGGGCGGGATTTAGTCCTTATGGGTGGATGTAGGTGTGAGAAGGAGGTACAAACATAGCATTTCTTCAATAGGGCGGTATTTTTACTTCAACGGGCGTGACTGCAGCGATTTGGGCAGTGATAGGTGTGTTCCTGATATTATTTGGGTTGTTATTTCATATCAAGGTCGAATATAATAGAAAAATCGAAAGTAGAACAACAATAGTCTGTTTATTTTAGATTATTTACTCTAAATTGAGGTCATTCACCCTAATGAACGATAAATAAAACGTATATTATCAGTATTGGGCGGGATTTAGTCCTTATGGGTGGATGTAGGTGTGAGAAGGAGGTACAAACATAGCATTTCTTCAATAGAGCGGTATTTATACTTCAACGGGCGTGACTGGAGCGATTTGGGCAGTGATAGGTGTGTTCCTGATATTATTTGGGTTGTTATTTCATATCAAGGTCGAATATAATAGAAAAATCGAAAGTAGAACAACAATAGTCTGTTTATTTTAGATTATTTACTCTAAATTGAGGTCATTCACCCTAATGAACGATAAGTAAACGTCCATATCAGTTTTGGGCGGGATTTAGTCCTTATGGGTGGATGTAGGTGTGAGAAGGAGGTACAAACGTAGCATTTCTTCAATAGGGCGGTATTTATACTTCAACGGGCGTGACTGCAGCGATTTGGGCAGTGATAGGTGTGTTCCTGATATTATTTGGGTTGTTATTTCATATCTAGGTCGAATATAATAGAAAAATCGAAAGTAGAACAACAATAGTCTGTTTATTTTAGATTATTTACTCTAAATTGAGGTGGTTCGCCATAATGAACGATAAATAAAACGTCTATTATCAGTTTTGGGCGTGATTTAGTCCTTATGGGTGGATGTAGGTGTGAGAAGGAGGTACAAACATAGTATTTCTTCAATAGGGCGGTATTTATACTTCAACGGGCGTGACTGTAGCGATTTGGGCAGTGATAGGTGTGTTCCTGATATTATTTATGTTGTTATTTCATATCTAGGTCGAATATAATAGAAAAATCGAAAGTAGAACAACAATAGTCTGTTTATTTTAGATTATTTACTCTAAATTGAGGTGGTTCGCCATAATGAACGATAAATAAAACGTCTATTATCAGTTTTGGGCGGGATTTAGTCCTTATGGGTGGATGTAGGTGTGAGAAGGAGGTACAAACATAGCATTCCTTCAATAGGGCGGTATTTATACTTCAACGGGCGTGACTGCAGCGATTTGGGCAGTGATAGGTGTGTTCCTGATATTATTTAAGTTGTTATTTCATATCTAGATCGTATATAATAGAAAAATCGAAAGTAGAACAACAATAGTCTGTTTATTTTAGATTATTTACTCTAAATTGAGGTCATTCACCCTAATGAACGATTAGTAAACGTCCATATCAGTTTTGGGCGGGATTTAGTCCTTATGGGTGGATGTAGGTGTGAGAAGGAGGTACAAACATAGCATTTTTTCAATAGGGCGGTATTTATACTTCAACGGGCGTGACTGGAGCGATTTGGGCAGTGATAGGTGTGTTCCTGATATTATTTGGGTTGTTATTTCATATCAAGGTCGAATATAATAGAAAAATCGAAAGTAGAACAACAATAGTCGGTTTATTTTAGATTATTTACTCTAAATTGAGGTGGTTCGCCATAATGAACGATAAATAAAACGTCTATTATCAGTTTTGGGCGGGATTTAGTCCTTATGGGTGGATGTAGGTGTGAGAAGGAGGTACAAACATAGCATTTCTTCAATAGGGCGGTATTTATACTTCAACGAGCGTGACTGGAGCGATTTGGGCAGTGATAGGTGTGTTCCTGGTATTATTTGGGTTGTTATTTCATATCTAGGTCGTATATAATAGAAAAATCGAAAGTAGAACAACAATAGTCTGTTTATTTTAGATTATTTACTCTAAAATGAGGTCTTTCACCCTAATGAACGATAAGTAAACGTCTATATCAGTTTTGGGCGGGATTTAGTCCTTATGGGTGGATGTAGGTGTGAGAAGGAGGTACAAACATAGCATTTCTTCAATAGGGCGATATTTATACTTCAACCGGCATGACTGGAGCGATTTGGGCAGTGATAGGTGTGTTCCTGATATTATTTAAGTTGTTATTTCATATCTAGCTCGTATATATTAGAAAAATCGAAAGTAGGTCAACAATAGTCTGTTTATTTTAGATTATTTACTCTAAATTGAGGTGGTTCGCCATAATGAACGATAAATAAAACGTCTATTATCAGTTTTGGGCGGGATTTTGTCCTTATGGGTGGATGTAGGTGTGAGAAGGAGGTACAAACATAGGATTTCTTCAATAGGGCGGTATTTATACTTCAACGAGCGTTACTGGAGCGATTTGGGCAGTGATAGGTGTGTTCCTGGTATTATTTGGGTTGTTATTTCATATCTAGGTCGTATATAATAGAAAAATCGAAAGTAGAACAACAATAGTCTGTTTATTTTAGATTATTTACTCTAAATTGAGGTCTTTCACCCTAATGAACGATAAGTAAACGTCTATATCAGTTTTGGGCGGGATTTAGTCCTTATGGGTGGATGTAGGTGTGAGAAGGAGGTACAAACATAGCATTTCTTCAATAGGGCGATATTTATACTTCAACCGGCATGACTGGAGCGATTTGGGCAGTGATAGGTGTGTTCCTGATATTATTTAAGTTGTTATTTCATATCTAGCTCGTATATAATAGAATAATCGAAAGTAGGTCAACAATAGTCTGTTTATTTTAGATTATTTACTCTAAATTGAGGTCATTCACCCTAATGAACGATAAATAAAACGTATATTATCAGTTTTGGGCGGGATTTAGTCCTTATGGGTGGATGTAGGTGTGAGAAGGAGGTACAAACATAGCATTTCTTCAATAGGTCGGTATTTATACTTCAACGGGCGTGACTGGAGCGATTTGGGCAGTGATAGGTGTGTTCCTGATATTATTAAGGTTGCTATTTCATATCTAGGTCGTATATAATAGAAAAATCGAAAGTAGGTGAAAAATAGTATGTTTATTTTAGATTATGTACTCTAAATTGAGGTCATTCACCCTAATGAACGATAAGTAAAACGTCCATATCAGTTTTGGGCGGGATTTAGTCCTTTAGGGTGCAAATGGGTGTGAGAAGGAGGTACAAACATAGCATTTCTTCAATAGGGCGATATTTATACTTCAACTTGCGTGACTGGAGCGATTTGGGCAGTGATAGGTGTGTTCCTGATATTATTTAAGTTATTTCATATCTAGGTCGTATATAATAGAAAAATCGAAAGTAGGTCAACAATAGTCTGTTTATTTTAGATTATTTACTCTAAATTGAGGTGGTTCACCCTAATGAACGATAAATAAAACGTCTATAATCAGTTTTGGGTGGGATTTAGTCCTTATTGATGGATGTAGGTGTGAGAAGGAGGTACAATCGTAGCATTTCTTCAATAGGGCGGTATTTATACTTCAACGGGCGTGACTGGAGCGATTTGGGCAGTGATAGGTGTGTTCCTGATATTATTTAAGTTGTTATTTCATATCTAGGTCGTATATAATAGAAAAATCGAAAGTAGAACAACAATAGTCTGTTTATTTTAGATTATTTACTCTAAATTGAGGTCATTCACCCTAATGAACGATAAATAAAACGTCTATATCAGTTTTGGGCGGGATTTAGTCCTTATGGGTGGATGTAGGTGTGAGAAGGAGGTACAAACATAGCATTTCTTCAATAGGGCGGTATTTATACTTCAACGGGCGTGACTGGAGCGATTTGGGCGGGATTTAGTCCTTATGGGTGGATGTAGGTGTGAGAAGGAGGTACAAACATAGCATTTCATCAATAGGGCGATATTTATACTTCAACGGGCGTGACTGCAGCGATTTGGGCAGTGATAGGTGTGTTCCTGGTATTATTTAAGTTGTTATTTCATATCTAGGTCGTATATAATAGAAAAATCGAAAGTAGAACAACAATAGTCTGTTTATTTTAGATTATTTTCTCTAAATTGAGGTCATTCACCCTAATGAACGATAAATAAAACGTATATTATCAGTTTTGGGCGGGATTTAGTATTTATGGGTGGATGTAGGTGTGAGAAGGAGGTACAAACATAGCATTTCTTCAATAGGGCGGTATTTATACTTCAACGGGCGTGACTGGAGCGATTTGGGCAGTGATAGGTGTGTTCCTGATATTATTTAAGTTGTTAATTCATATCTAGATCGTATATAATAGAAAAATCGAAAGTAGAACAACAATAGTCGGTTTATTTTAGATTATTTACTCTAAATTGAGGTGGTTCGCCATAATGAACGATAAATAAAACGTCTATATCAGTTTTGGGCGGGATTTAGTCCTTATGGGTGGATGTAGGTGTGAGAAGGAAGTACAAACATAGCATTTCTTCAATAGGGCGGTATTTATACTTCAACGGGCGTGACTGGAGCGATTTGGGCAGTGATAGGTGTGTTCCTGATATTATTTAAGTTGTTATTTCATATCTAGATCGTATATAATAGAAAAATCGAAAGTAGAACAACAATAGTCTGTTTATTTTAGATTATTTACTCTAAATTGAGGTCTTTCACCCTAATGAACGATAAGTAAACGTCTATATCAGTTTTGGGCGGGATATAGTCCTTATGGGTGGATGTAGGTGTGAGAAGGAGGTACAAACATAGCATTTCTTCAATAGGGCGATATTTATACTTCAACCGGCATGACTGGAGCGATTTGGGCAGTGATAGGTGTGTTCCTGAGATTATTTAAGTTGTTATTTCATATCTAGCTCGTATATAATAGAATAATCGAAAGTAGGTCAACAATAGTCTGTTTATTTTAGATTATTTACTCTAAATTGAGGTCATTCACCCTAATGAACGATAAATAAAACGTATATTATCAGTTTTGGGCGGGATTTAGTCCTTATGGGTGGATGTAGGTGTGAGAAGGAGGTACAAACATAGCATTTCTTCAATAGGTCGGTATTTATACTTCAACGGGCGTGACTGGAGCGATTTGGGCAGTGATAGGTGTGTTCCTGATATTATTAAGGTTGCTATTTCATATCTAGGTCGTATATAATAGAAAAATCGAAAGTAGGTGAAAAATAGTCTGTTTATTTTAGATTATGTACTCTAAATTGAGGTCATTCACCCTAATGAACGATAAGTAAAACGTCCATATCAGTTTTGGGCGGGATTTAGTCCTTTAGGGTGCAAATGGGTGTGAGAAGGAGGTACAAACATAGCATTTCTTCAATAGGGCGATATTTATACTTCAACGGGCGTGACTGGAGCGATTTGGGCAGTGATAGGTGTGTTCCTGATATTATTTAAGTTATTTCATATCTAGGTCGTATATAATAGAAAAATCGAAAGTAGGTCAACAATAGTCTGTTTATTTTAGATTATTTACTCTAAATTGAGGTAGTTCACCCTAATAAACGATAAATAAAACGTCTATAATCAGTTTTGGGTGGGGTTTAGTCCTTATTGATGGATGTAGGTGTGAGAAGGAGGTACAAACATAGCATTTCTTCAATAGGGCGGTATTTATACTTCAACGGGCGTGACTGGAGCGATTTGGGCAGTGATAGGTGTGTTCCTGATATTATTTAAGTTGTTATTTCATATCTAGGTCGTATATAATAGAAAAATCGAAAGTAGAACAACAATAGTCTGTTTATTTTAGATTATTTACTCTAAATTGAGGTCATTCAACCTAATGAACGATAAATAAAACGTCTATATCAGTTTTGGGCGGGATTTAGTCCTTATGGGTGGATGTAGGTGTGAGAAGGAGGTACAAACATAGCATTTCTTCAATAGGGCGGTATTTATACTTCAACGGGCGTGACTGGAGCGATTTGGGCGGGATTTAGTCCTTATGGGTGGATGTAGGTGTGAGAAGGAGGTACAAACATAGCATTTCATCAATAGGGCGATATTTATACTTCAACGGGCGTGACTGCAGCGATTTGGGCAGTGATAGGTGTGTTCCTGGTATTATTTAAGTTGTTATTTCATATCTAGGTCGTATATAATAGAAAAATCGAAAGTAGAACAACAATAGTCTGTTTATTTTAGAATATTTTCTCTAAATTGAGGTCATTCACCCTAATGAACGATAAATAAAACGTATATTATCAGTTTTGGGCGGGATTTAGTCCTTATGGGTGGATGTAGGTGTGAGAAGGAGGTACAAACATAGCATTTCTTCAATAGGGCGGTATTTATACTTCAACGGGCGTGACTGGAGCGATTTGAGCAGTGATAGGTGTGTTCCTGATATTATTTAAGTTGTTATTTCATATCTAGATCGTATATATTAGAAAAATCGAAAGTAGAACAACAATAGTCTGTTTATTTTAGATTATTTTCTCTAAATTGAGGTCATTCACCCTAATGAACGATAAATAAAACGTCTATATCAGTTTTGGGCGGGATTTAGTCCTTATGGGTGGATGTAGGTGTGACAAGGAGGTACAAACATAGCATTTCTTCAATAGGGCGGTATTTATACTTCAACGGGCGTGACTGCAGCGATTTGGGCAGTGATAGGTGTGTTCCTGATATTATTTAAGTTGTTATTTCATATCTAGGTCGTATATATTAGAAAAGTCGAAAGTAGAACAACAATAGTCTGTTTATTTTAGATTATTTTCTCTAAATTGAGGTCATTCACCCTAATGAACGATAAATAAAACGTCTATATCAGTTTTGGGCGGGATTTAGTCCTTATGGGTGGATGTAGGTGTGACAAGGAGGTACAAACATAGCATTTCTTCAATAGGGCGGTATTTATACTTCAACGGGCGTGACTGGAGCGATTTGGGCAGTGATAGGTGTGTTCCTGATATTACTTAAGTTGTTATTTCATATCTAGATCGTATATATTAGAAAAATCGAAAGTAGAACAACAATAGTCTGTTTATTTTAGATTATTTTCTCTAAATTGAGGTCATTCACAATAATGAACGATAAATAAAACGTCTATATCAGTTTTGGGCGGGATTTAGTCCTTATGGGTGGATGTAGGTGTGACAAGGAAGTACAAACATAACATTTCTTCAATAGGGCGGTATTTATACTTCAACGGGCGTGACTGCAGCGATTTGGGCAGTGATAGGTGTGTTCCTGATATTATTTAAGTTGTTATTTCATATCTAGGTCGTATATATTAGAAAAGTCGAAAGTAGAACAACAATAGTCTGTTTATTTTAGATTATGTACTCTAAATTGAGGTCATTCACAATAATGAACGATAAATAAAACGTCTATATCAGTTTTGGGCGGGATTTAGTCCTTATGGGTGGATGTAGGTGGGACAAGGAAGTACAAACATAACATTTCTTCAATAGGGCGGTATTTATACTTCAACGGGCGTGACTGCAGCGATTTGGGCAGTGATAGGTGTGTTCCTGATATTATTTAAGTTGTTATTTCATATCTAGGTCGTATATATTAGAAAAGTCGAAAGTAGAACAACAATAGTCTGTTTATTTTAGATTATTTACTCTAAATTGAGGTCATTCACCCTAATGAACGATAAATAAAACGTATATTATCAGTTTTGGGCGGGATTTAGTCCTTATGGGTGGATGTAGGTGTGAGAAGGAGGTACAAACATAGCATTTCTTCAATAGGTCGGTATTTATACTTCAACGGGCGTGACTGGAGCGATTTGGGCAGTGATAGGTGTGTTCCTGATATTATTAAGGTTGCTATTTCATATCTAGGTCGTATATAATAGAAAAATCGAAAGTAGGTGAAAAATAGTCTGTTTATTTTAGATTATGTACTCTAAATTGAGGTCATTCACCCTAATGAACGATAAGTAAAACGTCCATATCAGTTTTGGGCGGGATTTAGTCCTTTAGGGTGCAAATGGGTGTGAGAAGGAGGTACAAACATAGCATTTCTTCAATAGGGCGATATTTATACTTCAACGGGCGTGACTGGAGCGATTTGGGCAGTGATAGGTGTGTTCCTGATATTATTTAAGTTATTTCATATCTAGGTCGTATATAATAGAAAAATCGAAAGTAGGTCAACAATAGTCTGTTTATTTTAGATTATTTACTCTAAATTGAGGTGGTTCACCCTAATGAACGATAAATAAAACGTCTATAATCAGTTTTGGGTGGGATTTAGTCCTTATTGATGGATGTAGGTGTGGAAGGAGGTACAAACATAGCATTTCTTCAATAGGGCGGTATTTATACTTCAACGGGCGTGACTGGAGCGATTTGGGCAGTGATAGGTGTGTTCCTGATATTATTTAGGTTATTTCATATCTAGGTCGTATATAATAGAAAAATCGAAAGTAGAACAACAATAGTCTGTTTATTTTAGATTATTTACTCTAAATTGAGGTCATTCACCCTAATGAACGATAAATAAAACGTCTATATCAGTTTTGGGCGGGATTTAGTCCTTATGGGTGGATGTAGGTGTGAGAAGGAGGTACAAACATAGCATTTCTTCAATAGGGCGGTATTTATACTTCAACGGGCGTGACTGGAGCGATTTGGGCGGGATTTAGTCCTTATGGGTGGATGTAGGTGTGAGAAGGAGGTACAAACATAGCATTTCATCAATAGGGCGATATTTATACTTCAACGGGCGTGACTGCAGCGATGTGGGCAGTGATAGGTGTGTTCCTGGTATTATTTAAGTTGTTATTTCATATCTAGGTCGTATATAATAGAAAAATCGAAAGTAGAACAACAATAGTCTGTTTATTTTAGATTATTTTCTCTAAATTGAGGTCATTCACCCTAATGAACGATAAATAAAACGTATATTATCAGTTTTGGGCGGGATTTAGTCCTTATGGGTGGATGTAGGTGTGAGAAGGAGGTACAAACATAGCATTTCTTCAATAGGGCGGTATTTATACTTCAACGGGCGTGACTGGAGCGATTTGAGCAGTGATAGGTGTGTTCCTGATATTATTTAAGTTGTTATTTCATATCTAGATCGTATATATTAGAAAAATCGAAAGTAGAACAACAATAGTCTGTTTATTTTAGATTATTTTCTCTAAATTGAGGTCATTCACCCTAATGAACGATAAATAAAACGTCTATATCAGTTTTGGGCGGGATTTAGTCCTTATGGGTGGATGTAGGTGTGACAAGGAGGTACAAACATAGCATTTCTTCAATAGGGCGGTATTTATACTTCAACGGTCGTGACTGGAGCGATTTGGGCAGTGATAGGTGTGTTCCTGATATTATTTAAGTTGTTATTTCATATCTAGGTCGTATATAATAGAAAAATCGAAAGTAGAACAACAATAGTCTGTTTATTTTAGATTATTTACTCTAAATTGAGGTCATTCACCCTAATGAACGATAAATAAAACGTCTATATCAGTTTTGGGCGGGATTTAGTCCTTATGGGTGGATGTAGGTGTGAGAAGGAGGTACAAACATAGCATTTCTTCAATAGGGCGGTATTTATACTTCAACGGGCGTGACTGGAGCGATTTGGGCGGGATTTAGTCCTTATGGGTGGATGTAGGTGTGAGAAGGAGGTACAAACATAGCATTTCATCAATAGGGCGGTATTTATACTTCAACGGGCGTGACTGGAGCGATTTGGGCAGTGATAGGTGTGTTCCTGATATTATTTAAGTTGTTAATTCATATCTAGATCGTATATATTAGAAAAATCGAAAGTAGAACAACAATAGTCTGTTTATTTTAGATTATTTTCTCTAAATTGAGGTCATTCACCCTAATGAACGATAAATAAAACGTCTATATCAGTTTTGGGCGGGATTTAGTCCTTATGGGTGGATGTAGGTGTGAGAAGGAGGTACAAACATAGCATTTCTTCAATAGGGCGGTATTTATACTTCAACGGGCGTGACTGGAGCGATTTGGGCAGTGATAGGTGTGTTCCTGATATTATTTGGGTTGTTATTTCATATCTAGGTCGTATATAATAGAAAAATCGAAAGTAGAACAACAATAGTCTGTTTATTTTAGATTATTTTCTCTAAATTGAGGTCATTCACCCTAATGAACGATAAATAAAACGTCTATATCAGTTTTGGGCGGGATTTAGTCCTTATGGGTGGATGTAGGTGTGAGAAGGAGGTACAAACATAGCATTTCTTCAATAGGTCGGTATTTATACTTCAACGGGCGTGACTGGAGCGATTTGGGCAGTGATAGGTGTGTTCCTGATATTATTAAGGTTGTTATTTCATATCTAGGTCGTATATAATAGAAAAATCGAAAGTAGGTGAAAAATAGTCTGTTTATTTTAGTTTATGTACTCTAAATTGAGGTCATTCACCCTAATGAACGATAAGTAAAACGTCCATATCAGTTTTGGGCGGGATTTAGTCCTTTAGGGTGCAAATGGGTGTGAGAAGGAGGTACAAACATAGCACTTCTTCAATAGGGCGGTATTTATACTTCAACGGGCGTGACTGGAGCGATTTGGGCAGTGATAGGTGTGTTCCTGATATTATTTAAGTTGTTATTTCATATCTAGGTCGTATATAATAGAAAAATCGAAAGTAGAACAACAATAGTCTGTTTATTTTAGATTATTTACTCTAAATTGAGGTCATTCACCCTAATGAACGATAAATAAAACGTCTATATCAGTTTTGGGCGGGATTTAGTCCTTATGGGTGGATGTAGGTGTGAGAAGGAGGTACAAACATAGCATTTCTTCAATAGGGCGGTATTTATACTTCAACGGGCGTGACTGGAGCGATTTGGGCGGGATTTAGTCCTTATGGGTGGATGTAGGTGTGAGAAGGAGGTACAAACATAGCATTTCTTCAATAGGGCGGTATTTATACTTCAACGGGCGTGACTGGAGCGATTTGGGCAGTGATAGGTGTGTTCCTGATATTATTTAAGTTGTTAATTCATATCTAGATCGTATATATTAGAAAAATCGAAAGTAGAACAACAATAGTCTGTTTATTTTAGATTATTTTCTCTAAATTGAGGTCATTCACCCTAATGAACGATAAATAAAACGTCTATATCAGTTTTGGGCGGGATTTAGTCCTTATGGGTGGATGTAGGTGTGAGAAGGAGGTACAAACATAGCATTTCTTCAATAGGGCGGTATTTATACTTCAACGGGCGTGACTGGAGCGATTTGGGCAGTGATAGGTGTGTTCCTGATATTATTTGGGTTGTTATTTCATATCTAGGTCGTATATATTAGAAAAATCGAAAGTAGAACAACAATAGTCTGTTTATTTTAGATTATTTACTCTAAATTGAGGTCATTCACCCTAATGAACGATAAGTAAAACGTATATTATCAGTTTTGGGCGGGATTTAGTCCTTATGGGTGGATGAAGGTGTGACAAGGAAGTACAAACATAGCATTTCTTCAATAGGGCGATATTTATACTTCAACGGGCATGACTGCAGCGATTGGGGCAGTGATAGGTGTGTTCCTGATATTATTTGGGTTGTTATTTCATATCTAGGTCGTATATAATAGAAAAATCGAAAGTAGAACAACAATAGTCTGTTTATTTTAGATTATTTACTCTAAATTGATGTCATTCACCCTAATGAACGATAAATAAAACGTATATTATCAGTTTTGGGCGGGATTTAGTCCTTATGGGTGGATGTAGGTGTGAGAAGGAGGTACAAACATAGCATTTCTTCAATAGGGCGGTATTTATACTTCAACGAGCGTGACTGGAGCGATTTGGGCAGTGATAGGTGTGTTCCTGATATTATTTAAGTTGTTATTTCATATCTAGATCGTATATATTAGAAAAGTCGAAAGTAGAACAACAATAGTCTGTTTATTTTAGATTATGTACTCTAAATTGAGGTGGTTCACCCTAATGAACGATAAATAAAACGTCTATAATCAGTTTTGGGCGGGATTTAGTCCTTATGGGTGGATGTAGGTGTGACAAGGAAGTACAAACATAGCATTTCTTCAATAGGGCGGTATTTATACTTCAACGGGCGTGACTGTAGCGATTTGGGCAGTGATAGGTGTGTTCCTGATATTATTTAAGTTGTTATTTCATATCTAGATCGTATATATTAGAAAAGTCGAAAGTAGAACAACAATAGTCTGTTTATTTTAGATTATGTACTCTAAATTGAGGTGGTTCACCCTAATGAACGATAAATAAAACGTCTATAATCAGTTTTGGGCGGGATTTAGTCCTTATGGGTGGATGTAGGTGTGAGAAGGAGGTACAAACATAGCATTTCTTCAATAGGGCGGTATTTATACTTCAACGGGCGTGACTGTAGCGATTTGGGCAGTGATAGGTGTGTTCCTGATATTATTTAAGTTGTTATTTCATATCTAGGTCGTATATAATAGAAAAATCGAAAGTAGAACAACAATAGTCTGTTTATTTTAGATTATGTACTCTAAATTGAGGTGGTTCACCCTAATGAACGATAAATAAAACGTATATTATCAGTTTTGGGCGGGATTTAGTCCTTATGGGTGGATGTAGGTGTGACAAGGAAGTACAAACATAGCATTTCTTCAATAGGGCGGTATTTATACTTCAACGGGCGTGACTGGAGCGATTTGGGCAGTGATAGGTGTGTTCCTGATATTATTTAAGTTGTTATTTCATATCTAGATCGTATATATTAGAAAAGTCGAAAGTAGAACAACAATAGTCTGTTTATTTTAGATTATGTACTCTAAATTGAGGTGGTTCACCCTAATGAACGATAAATAAAACGTCTATAATCGGTTTTGGGCGGGATTTAGTCCTTATGGGTGGATGTATGTGTGACAAGGAAGTACAAACATAGCATTTCTTCAATAGGGCGGTATTTATACTTCAACGGGCGTGACTGTAGCGATTTGGGCAGTGATAGGTGTGTTCCTGATATTATTTAAGTGGTTATTTCATATCTAGATCGTATATATTAGAAAAGTCGAAAGTAGAACAACAATAGTCTGTTTATTTTAGATTATGTACTCTAAATTGAGGTGGTTCACCCTAATGAACGATAAATAAAACGTCTATATCAGTTTTGGGCGGGATTTAGTCCTTATGGGTGGATGTAGGTGTGAGAAGGAGGTACAAACATAGCATTTCATCAATAGGGCGGTATTTATACTTCAACGGGCGTGACAGCAGCGATTTGGGCAGTGATAGGTGTGTTCCTGATATTATTTGGGATGTTATTTCTTATCTAGGTCGTATATAATAGAAAAATCGAAAGTAGAACAACAATAGTCTGTTTATTTTAGATTATTTACTCTAAATTGAGGTCATTCACCCTAATGAAAGATAAATAAAACGTCTATATCAGTTTTGGGCGGGATTTAGTCCTTATGGGTGGATGAAGGTGTGACAAGGAAGTACAAACATAGCATTTCTTCAATAGGGCGGTATTTATACTTCAACGGGCGTGACTGCAGCGATTTGGGCAGTGATAGGTGTGTTCCTGATATTATTTGGGTTGTTATTTCATATCTAGGTCGTATATAATAGAATAATCGAAAGTAGAACAACAATAGTCTGTTTATTTTAGATTATTTACTCTAAATTGAGGTCATTCACCCTAATGAAAGATAAATAAAACGTCTATATCAGTTTTGGGCGGGATTTAGTCCTTATGGGTGGATGTAGGTGTGAGAAGGAGGTACAAACATAGCATTTCATCAATAGGGCGGTATTTATACTTCAACGGGCGTGACAGCAGCGATTTGGGCAGTGATAGGTGTGTTCCTGATATTATTTGGGTTGTTATTTCATATCTAGGTCGTATATAATAGAAAAATCGAAAGTAGAACAACAATAGTCTGTTTATTTTAGATTATTTACTCTAAATTGAGGTGGTTCGCCATAATGAACGATAAATAAAACGTCTATAATCAGTTTTGGGCGGGATTTAGTCCTTATGGGTGGATGTAGGTGTGACAAGGAAGTACAAACATAGCATTTCTTCAATAGGGCGGTATTTATACTTCAACGGGCGTGACTGGAGCGATTTGGGCGGGATTTAGTCCTTATGGGTGGATGTAGGTGTGAGAAGGAGGTACAAACATAGCATTTCTTCAATAGGGCGGTATTTATACTTCAACGGGCGTGACTGGAGCGATTAGGGCAGTGATAGGTGTGTTCCTGATATTATTTGGGTTGTTATTTCATATCTAGGTCGTATATAATAGAAAAATCGAAAGTAGAACAACAATAGTCTGTTTATTTTAGATTATTTACTCTAAATTGAGGTCATTCACCCTAATGAACGATAAATAAAACGTATATTATCAGTTTTGGGTGGGATTTAGTCCTTATGGGTGGATGTAGGTGTGAGAAGGAGGTACAAACATAGCATTTCTTCAATAGGGCGGTATTTATACTTCAACGGGCGTGACTGCAGCGATTTGGGCAGTGATAGGTGTGTTCCTGATATTATTTGGGATGTTATTTCTTATCTAGGTCGTATATAATAGAAAAATCGAAAGTAGAACAACAATAGTCTGTTTATTTTAGATTATTTACTCTAAATTGAGGTCATTCACCCTAATGAAAGATAAATAAAACGTCTATATCAGTTTTGGGCGGGATTTAGTCCTTATGGGTGGATGAAGGTGTGACAAGGAAGTACAAACATAGCATTTCTTCAATAGGGCGGTATTTATACTTCAACGGGCGTGACTGCAGCGATTTGGGCAGTGATAGGTGTGTTCCTGATATTATTTGGGTTGTTATTTCATATCTAGGTCGTATATAATAGAATAATCGAAAGTAGAACAACAATAGTCTGTTTATTTTAGATTATTTACTCTAAATTGAGGTCATTCACCCTAATGAAAGATAAATAAAACGTCTATATCAGTTTTGGGCGGGATTTAGTCCTTATGGGTGGATGTAGGTGTGAGAAGGAGGTACAAACATAGCATTTCATCAATAGGGCGGTATTTATACTTCAACGGGCGTGACTGCAGCGATTTGGGCAGTGATAGGTGTGTTCCTGATATTATTTGGGTTGTTATTTCATATCTAGGTCGTATATAATAGAAAAATCGAAAGTAGAACAACAATAGTCTGTTTATTTTAGATTATTTACTCTAAATTGAGGTGGTTCGCCATAATGAACGATAAATAAAACGTCTATTATCAGTTTTGGGCGGGATTTAGTCCTTATGGGTGGATGTAGGTGTGAGAAGGTGGTACAAACATAGCATTTCTTCAATAGGGCGGTATTTATACTTCAACGGGCGTGACCGGAGCGATTTGGGCAGTGATAGGTGTGTTCCTGATATTATTTAAGTTGTTATTTCATATCTAGATCGTATATATTAGAAAAATCGAAAGTAGGTCAACAATAGTCTGTTTATTTTAGATTATTTACTCTAAATTGTGGTCATTCACCCTAATGAACGATAAATAAAACGTCTATATCAGTTTTGGGCGGGATTTAGTCCTTATGGGTGGATGTAGGTGTGACAAGGAAGTACAAACATAGCATTTCTTCAATAGGGCGGTATTTATACTTCAACGGGCGTGACCGGAGCGATTTGGGCAGTGATAGGTGTGTTCCTGATATTATTTAAGTTGTTATTTCATATCTAGATCGTATATATTAGAAAAATCGAAAGTAGGTCAACAATAGTCTGTTTATTTTAGATTATTTACTCTAAATTGTGGTCATTCACCATAATGAACGATAAATAAAACGTCTATATCAGTTTTGGGCGGGATTTAGTCCTTATGGGTGGATGTAGGTGTGACAAGGAAGTACAAACATAGCATTTCTTCAATAGGGCGGTATTTATACTTCAACGGGCGTGACTGGAGCGATTTGGGCAGTGATAGGTGTGTTCCTGATATTATTTAAGTTGTTATTTCATATCAAGGTCGAATATAATAGAAAAATCGAAAGTAGAAAAACAATAGTCTGTTTATTTTAGATTATTTACTCTAAATTGAGGTGGTTCGCCATAATGAACGATAAATAAAACGTCTATTATCAGTTTTGGGCGGGATTTAGTCCTTATGGGTGGATGTAGTTGTGACAAGGAAGTACAAACATAGCATTTCTTCAATAGGGCGGTATTTATACTTCAACGGGCGTGACTGGAGCGATTTGGGCAGTGATAGGTGTGTTCCTGATATTATTTAAGTTGTTATTTCATATCTAGATCGTATATATTAGAAAAATCGAAAGTAGGTCAACAATAGTCTGTTTATTTTAGATTATATACTCTAAATTCAGGTCATTCACCCTAATGAACGATAAATAAAACGTCTATAATCAGTTTTGGGCGGGATTTAGTCCTTATGGGTGGATGTAGGTGTGAGAAGGAGGTACAAACATAGCATTCCTTCAATAGGACGGTATTTATACTTCAACGGGCGTGACTGTAGCGATTTGGGCAGTGATAGGTGTGTTCCTGATATTATTTAAGTTGTTATTTGATATCTAGATCGTATATATTAGAAAAATCGAAAGTAGGTCAACAATAGTCTGTTTATTTTAGATTATGTACTCTAAATTGAGGTCATTCACCCTAATGAACGATAAATAAAACGTATATTATCAGTTTTGGGCGGGATTTAGTCCTTATGGGTGGATGTAGGTGTGACAAGGAGGTACAAACATAGCATTTCTTCAATAGGGCGGTATTTATACTTCAACGGGCGTGACTGTAGCGATTTGGGCAGTGATAGGTGTGTTCCTGATATTATTTAAGTTGTTATTTCATATCTAGATCGTATATATTAGAAAAATCGAAAGTAGGTCAACAATAGTCTGTTTATTTTAGATTATTTACTCTAAATTGAGGTGGTTCGCCATAATGAACGATAAATAAAACGTCTATTATCAGTTTTGGGCGGGATTTAGTCCTTATGGGTGGATGTAGGTGTGAGAAGGTGGTACAAACATAGCATTTCTTCAATAGGGCGGTATTTATACTTCAACGGGCGTGACCGGAGCGATTTGGGCAGTGATAGGTGTGTTCCTGATATTATTTAAGTTGTTATTTCATATCTAGATCGTATATATTAGAAAAATCGAAAGTAGGTCAACAATAGTCTGTTTATTTTAGATTATTTACTCTAAATTGTGGTCATTCACCCTAATGAACGATAAATAAAACGTCTATATCAGTTTTGGGCGGGATTTAGTCCTTATGGGTGGATGTAGGTGTGACAAGGAAGTACAAACATAGCATTTCTTCAATAGGGCGGTATTTATACTTCAACGGGCGTGACCGGAGCGATTTGGGCAGTGATAGGTGTGTTCCTGATATTATTTAAGTTGTTATTTCATATCTAGATCGTATATATTAGAAAAATCGAAAGTAGGTCAACAATAGTCTGTTTATTTTAGATTATTTACTCTAAATTGAGGTGGTTCGCCATAATGAACGATAAATAAAACGTCTATTATCAGTTTTGGGCGGGATTTAGTCCTTATGGGTGGATGTAGGTGTGACAAGGAAGTACAAACATAGCATTTCTTCAATAGGGCGGTATTTATACTTCAACGGGCGTGACTGGAGCGATTTGGGCAGTGATAGGTGTGTTCCTGATATTATTTAAGTTGTTATTTCATATCTAGATCGTATATATTAGAAAAATCGAAAGTAGGTCAACAATAGTCTGTTTATTTTAGATTATTTACTCTAAATTGTGGTCATTCACCATAATGAACGATAAATAAAACGTCTATATCAGTTTTGGGCGGGATTTAGTCCTTATGGGTGGATGTAGGTGTGACAAGGAAGTACAAACATAGCATTTCTTCAATAGGGCGGTATTTATACTTCAACGGGCGTGACTGGAGCGATTTGGGCAGTGATAGGTGTGTTCCTGATATTATTTAAGTTGTTATTTCATATCAAGGTCGAATATAATAGAAAAATCGAAAGTAGAACAACAATAGTCTGTTTATTTTAGATTATTTACTCTAAATTGAGGTGGTTCGCCATAATGAACGATAAATAAAACGTCTATTATCAGTTTTGGGCGGGATTTAGTCCTTATGGGTGGATGTAGGTGTGACAAGGAAGTACAAACATAGCATTTCTTCAATAGGGCGGTATTTATACTTCAACGGGCGTGACTGGAGCGATTTGGGCAGTGATAGGTGTGTTCCTGATATTATTTAAGTTGTTATTTCATATCTAGATCGTATATATTAGAAAAATCGAAAGTAGGTCAACAATAGTCTGTTTATTTTAGATTATATACTCTAAATTCAGGTCATTCACCCTAATGAACGATAAATAAAACGTCTATAATCAGTTTTGGGCGGGATTTAGTCCTTATGGGTGGATGTAGGTGTGAGAAGGAGGTACAAACATAGCATTCCTTCAATAGGGCGGTATTTATACTTCAACGGGCGTGACTGTAGCGATTTGGGCAGTGATAGGTGTGTTCCTGATATTATTTAAGTTGTTATTTGATATCTAGATCGTATATATTAGAAAAATCGAAAGTAGGTCAACAATAGTCTGTTTATTTTAGATTATGTACTCTAAATTGAGGTCATTCACCCTAATGAACGATAAATAAAACGTATATTATCAGTTTTGGGCGGGATTTAGTCCTTATGGGTGGATGTAGGTGTGACAAGGAGGTACAAACATAGCATTTCTTCAATAGGGCGGTATTTATACTTCAACGGGCGTGACTGTAGCGATTTGGGCAGTGATAGGTGTGTTCCTGATATTATTTAAGTTGTTATTTCATATCTAGATCGTATATATTAGAAAAATCGAAAGTAGGTCAACAATAGTCTGTTTATTTTAGATTATTTACTCTAAATTGAGGTGGTTCGCCATAATGAACGATAAATAAAACGTCTATTATCAGTTTTGGGCGGGATTTAGTCCTTATGGGTGGATGTAGGTGTGACAAGGAAGTACAAACATAGCATTTCTTCAATAGGGCGGTATTTATACTTCAACGGGCGTGACTGGAGCGATTTGGGCAGTGATAGGTGTGTTCCTGATATTATTTAAGTTGTTATTTCATATCTAGATCGTATATATTAGAAAAATCGAAAGTAGGTCAACAATAGTCTGTTTATTTTAGATTATTTACTCTAAATTGTGGTCATTCACCATAATGAACGATAAATAAAACGTCTATATCAGTTTTGGGCGGGATTTAGTCCTTATGGGTGGATGTAGGTGTGACAAGGAAGTACAAACATAGCATTTCTTCAATAGGGCGGTATTTATACTTCAACGGGCGTGACTGGAGCGATTTGGGCAGTGATAGGTGTGTTCCTGATATTATTTAAGTTGTTATTTCATATCAAGGTCGAATATAATAGAAAAATCGAAAGTAGAACAACAATAGTCTGTTTATTTTAGATTATTTACTCTAAATTGAGGTGGTTCGCCATAATGAACGATAAATAAAACGTCTATTATCAGTTTTGGGCGGGATTTAGTCCTTATGGGTGGATGTAGGTGTGACAAGGAAGTACAAACATAGCATTTCTTCAATAGGGCGGTATTTATACTTCAACGGGCGTGACTGGAGCGATTTGGGCAGTGATAGGTGTGTTCCTGATATTATTTAAGTTGTTATTTCATATCTAGATCGTATATATTAGAAAAATCGAAAGTAGGTCAACAATAGTCTGTTTATTTTAGATTATATACTCTAAATTCAGGTCATTCACCCTAATGAACGATAAATAAAACGTCTATAATCAGTTTTGGGCGGGATTTAGTCCTTATGGGTGGATGTAGGTGTGAGAAGGAGGTACAAACATAGCATTCCTTCAATAGGGCGGTATTTATACTTCAACGGGCGTGACTGTAGCGATTTGGGCAGTGATAGGTGTGTTCCTGATATTATTTAAGTTGTTATTTGATATCTAGATCGTATATATTAGAAAAATCGAAAGTAGGTCAACAATAGTCTGTTTATTTTAGATTATGTACTCTAAATTGAGGTCATTCACCCTAATGAACGATAAATAAAACGTATATTATCAGTTTTGGGCGGGATTTAGTCCTTATGGGTGGATGTAGGTGTGACAAGGAGGTACAAACATAGCATTTCTTCAATAGGGCGGTATTTATACTTCAACGGGCGTGACTGTAGCGATTTGGGCAGTGATAGGTGTGTTCCTGATATTATTTAAGTTGTTATTTCATATCTAGATCGTATATATTAGAAAAATCGAAAGTAGGTCAACAATAGTCTGTTTATTTTAGATTATTTACTCTAAATTGAGGTCATTCACCCTAATGAACGATAAATAAAACGTCTATTATCAGTTTTGGGCGGGATTTAGTCCTTATGGGTGGATGTAGGTGTGACAAGGAAGTACAAACATAGCATTTCTTCAATAGGGCGGTATTTATACTTCAACGGGCGTGACTGTAGCGATTTGGGCAGTGATAGGTGTGTTCCTGATATTATTTAAGTTGTTATTTCATATCTAGATCGTATATATTAGAAAAATCGAAAGTAGGTCAACAATAGTCTGTTTATTTTAGATTATTTACTCTAAATTGAGGTCATTCACCCTAATGAACGATAAATAAAACGTCTATAATCAGTTTTGGGCGGGATTTAGTCCTTATGGGTGGATGTAGGTGTGAGAAGGAGGTACAAACATAGCATTTCTTCAATAGGGCGGTATTTATACTTCAACGGGCGTGACTGTAGCGATTTGGGCAGTGATAGGTGTGTTCCTGATATTATTTAAGTTGTTATTTCATATCTAGATCGTATATATTAGAAAAATCGAAAGTAGGTCAACAATAGTCTGTTTATTTTAGATTATTTACTCTAAATTGAGGTCATTCACCCTAATGAACGATAAATAAAACGTCTATTATCAGTTTTGGGCGGGATTTAGTCCTTATGGGTGGATGTAGGTGTGACAAGGAAGTACAAACATAGCATTTCTTCAATAGGGCGGTATTTATACTTCAACGGGCGTGACTGTAGCGATTTGGGCAGTGATAGGTGTGTTCCTGATATTATTTAAGTTGTTATTTCATATCTAGATCGTATATATTAGAAAAATCGAAAGTAGGTCAACAATAGTCTGTTTATTTTAGATTATTTACTCTAAATTGAGGTCATTCACCCTAATGAACGATAAATAAAACGTCTATAATCAGTTTTGGGCGGGATTTAGTCCTTATGGGTGGATGTAGGTGTGAGAAGGAGGTACAAACATAGCATTTCTTCAATAGGGCGGTATTTATACTTCAACGGGCGTGACTGGAGCGATTTGGGCAGTGATAACACGTCCACTGCTGCGACACACATGGTATTGCAAACATTTCTGAGCCTTTAGGTATCCATCTTGGTGTTACGGTCGCCAGGACCTGCAAGGTGCTGTCACAGGTCCACTGCTGCGACACACAAGGAATTGCAAACATTTCTGAGCCTTTATGCATCCATCTTGGTGTTACGGTAGCCAGGACCTGCAAGAGGCTGCAATATGTCAGATACTGCGACACACATGGGGTTGCAAACACTGACGAGCCTTTATGCATCCATCTTGGTGTTACGGTAGCCAGGTCCTGCAAGGTGGAGCCACAGGTCCACTGCTGCGACACACAAGGAATTGCAAACATTTCTGAGCCTTTAGGTATCCATCTTGGTGTTACGGTCGCCAGGACCTGCAAGGTGCTGTCACAGGTCCACTGCTACGACACACAAGGAGTTGCAATCACAGCTGAGCCTTTATGGATCCATCTTGGTGTTACGGTCGCCAGGACCTGTAAGGTGCTGTCACAGGTCCACTGCTGCGACACACAAGGAGTTTCAATCACTGCTGAGCCTTTAGGTATCCATCTTGGTGTTACGGTCTCCAGGACCTGCAAGGTGCTGTCACAGGTCCACTACTGAGACACAAATTGTTGAAATCACTGCTGAGCCTTTATGGATCCAACTTGGTGTTACGGTAGCCAGGTCCTGAAAGGTACTGTAACAGGTTAGATGCTGCGACACACAAGGAGTTGCAAACATTTCTAAGCCTTTAGGCATCCATCTTGGTGTTACGGTCGCCAAGACCTGCAAGGTGGAGAAACAGGTCCACTGCTGCGACACACAAGGGGTTGCAAACATTTCTGAGCCTTTATGCATCCATCTTGGTGTTATGGTCGCCAGGACTTGCAAGGTGGAACACATGTCCACTGCTGCGACACACAAGGTATTACAAATATTTCTGAGCCTTTAGGTATCCATCTTGGTGTTACGATCGCCAGGACTTGCAAGGTGGAGCCACATGTCCACTGCTGCGACACACAAGGTATTACAAAAATTTCTGAGCCTTGAGGTATCCATCTTGGTGTTATAGTCGCCAGGACTTGCAAGGTGGAACACATGTCCACTGCTGCGACACACAAGGTATTACAAAAATTTCTGAGCCTTTAGGTATCCATCTTGGTGTTACGATCGCCAGGATTTGCAAGGTGGAGCCACAGGTCCACTGCTGCGACACACAAGGTATTGCAAACATTTCTAAGCCTTTATGTATCCATCTTGGTGTTATGGTCGCCAGGACTTGCAAGGTGGAACACATGTCCACTGCTGCGACACACAAGGTATTACAAAAATTTCTGAGCCTTTAGGTATCCATCTTGGTGTTACGATCGCCAGGATTTGCAAGGTGGAGCCACATGTCCACTGCTGCGACACACAAGGTATTATAAAATTTTCTGAGCCTTTAGGTATCCATCTTGGTGTTATGGTCGCCAGGACTTGCAAGGTGGAACACATGTCCACTGCTGCGACACACAAGGTATTACAAATATTTCTGAGCCTTTAGGTATCCATCTTGGTGTTACGATCGCCAGGACTTGCAAGGTGGAGCCACAGGTCCACTGCTGCGACACACAAGGTATTGCAAACATTTCTAAGCCTTTAGGTATCGATCTTGGTGTTACGGTCGCCAGGACCTGCAAGGTGCTGTCACAGGTCCACTGCTACGACTTACAAGATATTGCAAACATTTCTGAGCCTTTATGCATCCATCTTGGTGTTATGGTCGCCAGGACGTGCAAGGTGGAACACATGTCCACTGCTGCGACACACATGGTATTACAAAAATTTCTGAGCCTTTAGGTATCCATCTTGGTGTTACGATCGCCAGGATTTGCAAGGTGCTGTCACAGGTCCACTGCTGTGACACACAAGGAGTTTCAATCACTGCTGAGCCTTTAGGTATCCATCTTGGTGTTACGGTCGCCAGGACCTGCAAGGTGCTGTCACAGGTCCACTGCTACGACATACAAGATATTGCAAACATTTCTAAGCCTTTATGTATCCATCTTGGTGTTACGGTCGCCAGGACCTGCAAGGTGCTGTCACAGGTCCACTGCTGCGACACACAAGGAGTTGTAAACACAGCTGAGCCTTTAGGCATGCATCTTCCTGTTACGGTCGCCAGTCCTGCAAGATGCTGTCTCAGGTCGTCCACTGTTACGACACACAAGGTGTTGCAAACACAGCTGAGCCTTTAGGCATCCATCTTGGTTTTACGGTTGCCAGGTCCTGCAAGGTGCTGCCACAGGTCCACTGCTACGACACACAAGGTGTTGCAAATACTGATGAGCCTTTAGGCATCCATCTCGGTGTTACGTTCTCCAGATCTTCAAGGCGCTGCCAAAGGCCAACTGTTGCGTTACACAAGGCGTTGCAAACATTTCTGAGCATTTAGGCGTCCATCTTGCCGTTACGGTCGCCAGGTTGGATTATTTAATTAATTGTAATAAAGATTTTTCTATTGTGGTTAGTAGGTTTTATTTATTCAGTTAAAAAAAAAATAAAGTTTTTAAAGCAATCTCTTTAATTTCTACTCAGTTGCCAGAGCCTTCTTGAAACATATAACTTTGTTCAATAATCAATATAAAACATATGTTTATAACAATAAACTATTATTGCCTATGGTATAACATTGTTATATTTATAGGGCCTATAAAATTACAAGCCTGTGTCATTATTTCCTTATTAGTTTTATTTTAAGACTATGATTTTGCAATGACAATATACAAGAGCATTAAGGGGACATATACGCCTACGTTGTTTATCAAAAAACATTTGATATTTTGCTACATATTTTTTTGATTACAATGATATGTAATGCACATACATTTTATTTGCATATAAATTACACACAAAATATATAGTCTAAGTTGCCATATGTACATTGCATCTAAGAATTGGTCGATACAAGAGCGTACAAGTACAGACTCTGATTATATACATATTACTGAGTAATTCTGTTGGTAAATTTTACTTTCATATGTTTGTTAACCTGCAAATAGTTATTATTTAGCAAATGACGAGGAAGACAAAACTTTTCTACTAATCTTATGTTTGGTTTTTACGGTTAGAGATTTCTACAAAGTTGGAACTGTGAAGGAAGATTCTAATTGAGTTTAAGTTCTTGAGTATTGTGTTTTCTCAAACAGTCTTCAAAATTACTAAGTCAATTACTAAATAATGTCATTAGAAGGAATAAAAGTTATTTATAGAAAAAGTTACTTCTGAGAGACAATTCTTCATATGACGACGTCAGCCGAGAAACCTAACCTAATATTTGCAATGAATCTTGGTATATAAAAAGCTAGCAAATATACTGAGTACAAACATAAAACCAATATAGATGATGCTGTAATAGTTGCTATAAAGCCCCTTTACTAAGAATTACCAAAGCCTAACTTGCTCAGACAATGTTTACGCGGATGCACTCAAACCGTCACTGAGACCTCTTACTCTGCCATACTTTGTTGGCTTCCAAACCTTATAATGCGGAGCCCTAGAAGCTGTAATAGTTGCAATTAAGCCTCTTTACCAGGAATTACCAAAGACTAACTTGCTCAGAGAATGTTTACACGGATGCACTCAAACTGTCACTGAGAGCTTTTACTCTGCCATACTTTGTTGGCTTCCAAACCTCACAATGCGGAGCCCTAGATGCTGTAATAGTTGCAATTAAGCCTCTTTACCAGGAATTACCAAAGCCTAACTTACTCAGAGAATGTTTACGCGGATGCACTCAAACTGTCGCTGAGAGCTTTTACTCTGTCATACTTTGTTGGCTTCCAAACCTTACAATGTGGAGCCCTAGATGCTGTATTAGGTGAATTTAAGCCTCTTTACCAGGAATTACCAAAGCCTAACTTGCTCATAGAATGTTTACGCGGATACACTCAAACTGTCGCTGAGAGCTTTTACTCTGTCATACTTTGTTGGCTTCCAAACCTTACAATGTGGAGCCCTAGATGCTGTATTAGGTGAATTTAAGCCTCTTTACCAGGAATTACCAAAACCTAACTTGCTCAGAGAATGTTTACGCGGATACACTCAAACTGTCGCTGAGAGCTTTTACTCTGCCATACTTTGTTGGCTTCCAAACCTTACAATGTGGAGCCCTAGATGCTGTATTAGGTGAATTTAAGCCTCTTTACCAGGAATTACCAAAGCCTAACTTGCTCATAGAATGTTTACGCGGATACACTCAAACTGTCGCTGAGAGCTTTTACTCTGCCATACTTTATTGGCTTCCAAACCTTACAATGCAGAGACCTAGATGCTGTAATAGTTTCAATTAGGCCTCTTTACCAGGAATTACCAAAGCCTAACTTGCTCAGAGAATGTTTACACGGATACACTCAAACCGTCGCTGAGAGCTCTTACTCGGCCATACTTTGTTGGCTTCCAAACCTTACAATATGGAGCCCTAGATGCTGTATTAGGTGAATTCAAGCCTCTTTACCAATAATTACCAAAGCCTAACTTGCTCAGAGAATGTTTACGCGGATACACTCAAACTGTCGCTGAGAGCTTTTACTCTGCCATACTTTGTTGGCTTCCAAACCTTACAATGTGGAGCCCTAGATGCTGTATTAGGTGAATTTAAGCCTCTTTACCAGGAATTACCAAAGCCTAACTTGCTCAGAGAATGTTTACGCGGATACACTCAAACTGTCGCTGAGAGCTTTTACTCTGCCATACTTTATTGGCTTCCAAACCTTACAATGCAGAGACCTAGATGCTGTAATAGTTTCAATTAAGCCTCTTTACCAGGAATTACCAAAGCCTAACTTGCTCAGAGAATGTTTACACGGATACACTCAAACCGTCGCTGAGAGCTCTTACTCGGCCATACTTTGTTGGCTTCCAAACCTTACAATGTGGAGCCCTAAATGCTTTATTAGGTGAATTTAAGCCTCTTTACCAGGAATTACCAAAGCCTAACTTGCTCAGAGAATGTTTACGCGGATACACTCAAACCGTCACTGAGACCTCTTACTCGGCCATACTTTGTTTGCTTCCAAACCTTACAATGTGGAGCCCTAGATGCTGTAATAGTTGCAATTAAGCCTCTTTACCAGGAATTACCAAAGAGTACTTGCTCAGAGAATGTTTACACGGATGCACTCAAAGCGTCACATAGAGCTTTTACTTTCTTGACTTCCAAACCTTACAATTTGGAGCCCTAGATGCTGTAATAGTTGCAATTAAGCCTCTTTATCAGGAATTACCAAAGACTAACTTGCTCAGAGAATGTTTACGCGGATGCACTCAAAGCGTCACTGAGAGCTTTTACTTTGTTGGCTTCCAAACCTTACAATACAGAGCCATAGATGCTGTAATAGTTGCAATTAAGCCTCTTAATTGTTTCTCTTAAAAGTCAAAACTTTTCTAACACTAAACACAACTTTACAATGGTTTTTTACAATTCTTTATTTACAAATTCTTTAATATGAAGAATTTACAAAGAAAGGAATCAATTAAAAGCAAATTTCCTACATTCCGCTCAATTACCAAACTTTATTCGTAACAATAAATTTTAACCAAATTATAATTATAAAAATATACATACTGCCACGTTAATAAATATCTTATAATCTCGTTTAGCAGTTTAGGGTTACATGGGTAACTAATTAGTGTCTGCCATTACTAAACTAAAACCTCGTTGTGAATACAAGAAACTTACATTCAGTTTTAAAGAATCTACAGTTACATTTATGTAGCAATTCGAAGAAATAATGAAACATTAAATTTACTTACTTATTATCGACAGTTCTCAATAATTCCCAGTTATATTAAAATAAACATACATCGCACTCATGCTCATTTACAATTATTTGTGAGTCGGAAAAGGTAACCTTAAACTAGAATAACTCTGGCGACTAAAACAGCTGGTTAGTAGTTGGCCATTGTTTGCCTGTTGATTAAACAATGGATGAGAAATTTGTTTATCTGTGGCCGAATAACGTCGATTTAGGTGAAAAATAGTGTTCGTTAAAACACAAAGGTATTAAACTGGCCGTGGTTGTAGGGAACTAGTTTTTACAAATATTTGTGAGTCGAAAAGATAACATTAAACTACCACAACATAAGATACTAAAACAGCTGATCCATTGTTGGACAGACTAACTTCTAGAATATTATGACAAGGAATTTGTTTGGCTGTGGCCGGTGACTTCGATTTACGTGAAAACTGAAAGATACTGCACTGACTTTGGAAGTAGGGAATTGGTTGTATCTCGAATTAAATACATCAATGTGGTTTTGGTTAGGTTGGGAGCAACTACAGCGATATAATGAATGGAATATTAATTCTGAAATCCATTTCCCTAATTACAAACAATATGAAGTCCTTTTGAAAAAATCAAAAATAAATTGCAAAACAAGAAATCGTTTTGTAGAAACTTTCTGCTGCTATGTACAATTACCAAATTCTATTGAAGACAAGATTTATAAAAACAATAACGCCAATAACTACGGGCTAAGTAGTTTGTCACAGTTGCGCATAATACAAATAAAATCAGCAAACTTGCATATTCAAGGATACAACCCTTAGCGAGGGTGCACCCTTCTCTTTACACGCGTATTAGGAGGGTTGTGGGGTGTCATAATTCCTAATTATTGTAGTGTTTTGGAATTATTTACAGTATTTTGGTTGATTTGAAAGCCCCAATAGTTTGTACTGAATAACAGTTAAACGTGTCGGTTTAAACTCCATGAAAATTTAGTCTAAAAATCACTTCCGCTGAAGATGTTTATATATAGAGGAAGGAAGGAGTGTAAAGTTGTATAAAAGTAAAGAGGCAAATAGCAACATACCTTAATGCCTTGTCCACTCATCCCATGGAGTCCCGAGGGAAGATGGTGTGTTGCCCTAGTTGCATTGTCCATCCCCACTATCTGCCGGGCTCTTGCGCTGGTTCTGTAAAATGTACAAGTTACCTTATAATATTCATCATCATGTCACCGTCTCTGGCATGAGGGAAGTTATATAGTTAGTAGCATGACTTAGGCCTTCATGATAGTGTTTACCTTGTTATATGTGAAACTTAGAATGATGTAGTAGTTTTTATTGTCAGACTTGAGAAAAAGTTTATTAAATTGTGAGGTTATTTTGTTTTTGTTTTCTTTAATCCTTCTATTAAGTCTCACTCTGATTGTATGCATTATGTTCAAATTTTCAGTCGTAATAAAATCATTTTTATTCATCCACTCAAGTTTAGCCACATATTCCTAAAATTTCGCAACTAAGGTTAGTTAAATGTAGAACAAAATAAAGAGGTGTAACAGAAGAGGAAATTCAAGAAATATATGAAAGTTAGCATGTAGCATCCTTACAGGACACATATGAACCAATAAAAAGATAATATTATTGCCCAAATATAAAAACTTATATTCAAAGTTTGGTAAACCATTGGGATACTTTTAAAAACTAAGTAAATACGAAAGTTAATAAATTATCACTCGCGAGGCAATGTGCATTATCAATAAATCTTAAGAGTGATGTAAGATATAAAGGCGTACAAATACACCCATATCTTTAACTAAACAGTTTGTTCCAGCACGAGTAAAAGAATAATCAAAGAAAACCAGATTCATCTCTAGCAATTTTTAATTTCACAACAAATATTTTCAGACTGTTTAATACACAACCGCACAGACATTTTACATGGTTAAACTAGCTCTGCTACATAGATTAGAGTGACCTTGGGACAATGTTTTTAAAATGTTGAGGTTAGTTGGTCGCGATTTGTATGATGGATTTAAGGGTTGTGTGTTTATTAGTTGTGCTTGGTTTAGTGTTTAATGTGTTTATGATGGACATTTTGTATTCGATACCTTTGTCCAAAGTATTCATGGGAAAAAGATTCTTATCTTCGTATTGCTGTTTCTGTGTCCAAACATGTTTTTCTGGTTGTATTTTTGGGGTGTAAGCTTTATGTAAATCATTTGTTTGTTTATGTCCTAATTCTTTAATATTAAATTCGATGTTTATTGTGTTTGGTAAGACTGGTGGTGGGTGTAAAAGTGTTATAGTTTTGCGGTGAGAGTTATGTTTGTGTCTGATACTCTCTTGTTGCCCGTGTGTATTTGTTCTTTGGTGTATTGAACGATTTCTTCTTATTACAAAATATCAACGATTACTGCCAAATAACATGTGTTGCATAGGGAGGTACGTCTCCCCTAGAAAATTATATTTATGTATAAATAGGACGGTTAGAATTAAAGACCATTGAGTGCAGGGTACTATTAGGATGTTGCCAAGTAAAATATAGGCCTAAAATAATTATTTTTAACCTATTATAATACAAGTAAAAGGCCAACAAACTTTTCACATGTTAGACACAACACTACTTAATATTGTATTTAAAGTTTATTACTTATTTAAACACTTTTTTTTAATTTTAGGAATTTACAAACGAACAAATCAATCAAAAGCGAATTTCTTATATTCTGCTCAGCTACCAAACTATATTCATAACAATAAATTTTAACCAAACTATAGTTGTGAAAATATACATACGGTCGCTTTAATAAATATCTTACAATATTGTTTAGCAGTTTAGGGTTACATGGGTAACTAATTAGTGCCTGCCATTACTAAACTAAAACCTCGGTGTGAATGCAAGAAACTTACATTCAGTTTTAAGGAATCTACAGTTAAATTTATGTAGCAATATAAACAAATAATGTAACATTAAATTTACTTACTTAATATCGAGAGTTCTCAATAATTCTCAGTTATATTAAAATATACATACATGGCACTTTCGTTCAGTTATTTACAATTATTTGTGAATCGGAAAAGATAACCTTAAACTAGAATAACTCTGGCGACTAAAACAGCTGACTAGTATAATTCATTGTTGTCCTGTTGATTAAACAATGGATGAGAAATTTGTATAGCTGTGGCAGGATAACGTTGATTTAGGTGGAAAATAATGTTTGTTAAAATAGAAAGGTATTAAACTGGCCGTGGTTGTAGGGAACTGGTTTTTACAAATATTTGTGAGTCGCAAAGATAACCTTAAACTACCACAACATATGCTACTAAAACAACTGATCCATTGTTGGACAGACTAACCTCTAGAATAGTAAGACAAGGAATTTGTTTGGCTGTGGCCGGTGACTTCGATTTACGTGAAAACTGAAAGATACTGCACTGATTTTGGAAGTAGGGAATTGGTTTAATCTCGAGTTAAATACATCAATGTGGTTTTGGTCAGGTTGGGGGCAACTACAGCGATATAATGAATGGAATATTAATTCTGAAATCCATTTCCCTACTTACAAACAATATGAAGTCCTTTTGAAAAAATCAAAAATAAATTACAAAACAAGAAATCGTTTTGTAGAACGTTTCTGCTACTATGCACAGTTACCAAATTCTATTGAAGCCAAGATTTATAAAAACAATAACGCCAATAACTACGGGCTAAGTAGTTTGTCACAGTTGTGCATAATACAATCAGCAAACTTGCACATTCAAGGATACAACCCTTAACGAGGGCATCCTTCTCTTTACACGCGTATTTAGAGGGTTCCAGGGTGTAATATTTCTTAATTATTGTAATGTTTTAAAATTATCCACAGTGATTTGGTTTAATTAAAATGTCTAAAAGCCGCAATAGTTGCTACTGAATAACAATTAAACGTGTTGGTTCAAACCTCATGAAAGTTTAGTCTAAAAATCACTTCCGCTGAAGATGTTTATAAATAGAGGAAGGAAGCAGTGTAAAGTTGTATAAAAGTAAAGAGGCAAATAGCAACATACCTTAAAGCCGTGACAACTCATCCCATGGAGTCCTGAGGGAAGATGGTGTGTTACCCAAGTTGCAGTGTCCATCACCACTATCTGCCGGGGTCTTGGGCTGGTTCTGTAAAATGTACAAGTTACCTTATAATATTCATCATCATGTCACCGTCTCTGGCATGAGGGAAGTTATATAGTTAGTAGCATGACTTGGGCCTTCATGATAGTGTTTACCTTGTTATATGTGAAGCTTAGAATTATTAAGTAATTTGTATTGTCAGACTTAAGAAAAGGTTTGTTAAAATGTAAGGTTATTTTGCTTTTGTTTCCTTCAATTCGTTCTATTAGTTAGCTCTCTCCTTGTATATATATCTATTTCAAACTTTCTATCGTTATTAAAATGATTTTTATTCGTACACTCAAGATTAGCCATATATTCTTAAACTATAGTTAGTTAAATGTACAACAAAATAAATAGGTGTAACAGGAGAAGAGGAAATTCAAAAAATATTAGAAAGTTAGCATCCAGGACCCTTACATTGACCATTGTGGGTTTCAGGATACATATGAACAAATAAACAGAAAGTGTTATTGGCAAAATAAAAACTTATGTTCAAAATTTGGTAAACCATTGGGGTACTTTTAAAAAGTAAATAGTTATGCCTTTATCAATTTTAAAATATTGAGGTTAGTTTGTATGATGGATGTAAGGGTTGTTTGTTTATTAGTTGTGCTTTGTTTAGTCTTTCATGTGTTTATAATGGACATTTTATATTCAATGCCTTGTCCAATGTATTCATGGGGAATGGATTCTGTGCTTTGTGTTGCTGTTTCTGTGTCCAAACTTTTGTTTGTAGTTTTATTTTTTGGGGTGTAACCTTTTTAAGTCTTTTGTTTAAGTCTTAATTCGTTTATATTAAATTCGATGTTTATGGTGTTTATTTGTGCGTGGGTAAAACGTTTGGTGGGTGTAAAAGTGTTATTGTTTTGCGTCGTGAGTTTTGATTATGTCTGATGCTCTGTTGCTGTCTGGGTGTATATTCTTTGGTGTATTGGACGGTTTCTTCGAGCACTAATTGCAAACTATCAACGATTATGTTCAATTGTTTTTTATGTACGTCATTAAATAAAACCCATACAACAAACTTTATATGTAATTGTTTGAGCATTTTAGGATATCAAAAGTTTTAAGAAACTAAACAAATAACACGCATCTATAAAATCTATCTAAAAATATAGTCGGGAAATAATAAAAACATTTTTACTGTAAATATACTACATAATATTTTCTTGCAAACATATTAACAATGACTGATGTATGGTTGCCTGGTAACATGCGTTGAGGTTACATTATTGTTTCCATGGAAACATTAATTGCTCCTGGAATCTAAATTTGTCGCTAGAACAAATGTAATTTTATATACAAATTATTTTATGTTTAATAATAGCATAAACCTGACGTAAATGGATTTAATTTTTGCCAGACTTTGTACCAGGACTCTTGCATCATTTTCACTTTGCTTGTTTCATCTTATTATTTTCACCCTCTATTGCATTTAAAAGCCTTTACATAGCAGAACACAATGCAACCAAATGCCCAATAATTCGTAAATTACAGTAAACATAGCAACCCATCGACTCACCTTCTCGCAGTTCACGATTCAGGGGGGGCTCTGGGGGTTTCCGAGGCGCTCCAGTGAAACATTTTTAAACTCATCCTCTGCTTGGCTCACCATTAGCCTGCAAATGCAAACACAACATTAACTCTTTCCATCTATAACTTTGTAATCCACTATGTGAAGTTCACTTTGCTGTTTAGCATCTTAAAGTACTTTTGAAGATAACTATTTTACTGTTTTTAATCAGATTTTATCTAAAATTTTTGTAGTAAATGTTTTATTTTAGAATTTTAAAATTACAAATTTTCCCGTTAAAATGCCTCGAGTTATACAAAAGCAAGACAACAATATTCTATTCCCTTCCTAAATATTACACACAAATAAATATAGCATAAACTCCAAACATAAACATTTAAAATAAAAACCCACCCTATTGTTCTTCTATGTTTTATATCTAAACACATAGTTTTAGGTTTGTGTTTAATTTTTCTAATTTTTATACGCTTATATAAAGGATTTTTGAGAAGTAACACTTCCGTTAAATAGTTACTTCCACACAAAACGGTCCTTTAAAATCAAATGTATTTTGTAACAAAAACAATGTTATGCCTTTCCAGGTTTGCCAAAAACCTATTTCCCAAAGCTTCATGCTTGAAGCAATCATAGCCAATTATTACTTCACCATTACACACACATGGGTAACCTACAAAAGTAACCAAATTAACAACCCATGTAACAGTTTTAAATTGTAC
>JBAIZL010000010.1:13388013-13448013 GCA_036971475.1 Prosapia bicincta | reverse complement strand
TTAGATTCTAACAGGATAAAGTTTCTTGTGATATGTAAATAACTCTTCCTATATGTTTAATGTAAAATACTTGCTTAATTAGAAACAAATTAAGGCAACCGTCTTACTGAACAAATTATTATAAACTAATTGCACGATATCGAGAGCACAGTGGTACAATATATTAGAAAGAACCCGAAAGATCCCCGGCGTTCTTTCCAATATTTTCATTGTAATTACTTTTAACAACAAACTTTCAATTTAATAACCTGCATACAAAAGGCGAAAACCACTAAAATCTTCACATTTCTAATCGAGTAAGAAATGTTAAAATAAACGCACTGGTCGAAGAAACACAGGTGACTGCCCGATTCCCTTGCAGTCCAAAGTCTACTCTAGTTGGCTGTGGCCGCCTCGACATTCTTCCTTTAGTTTGTTTACTCTAGACAAGACATTAAAGTGAATTTGGCAACACAGCTTGGTTGATTATAAGCTAACAGTTCAATTTGTTGTCTTATAAGTTCATAATTGGAAAATAAAATCTGTAAATAAAGATTAATATAAAATTAATCCTCTTACATTCGAGAAATTGTAGTATATAATCATTAGTTATTCCATCAAAGCCAACCAATATTTGGTTCAGAATCGATTATATTTAAAAACATGTTGAAAAGACATCATTTTTATTGTCATTTTAGCAAAGTCTTAATGAAATCGATTTTGAACAAAATAACTATTTATTACATTTTCTCCAATTCAGTCGCACATATTGCACTTTAAAATTAAATTCAACGAAAAACTTGTCTTTCCCAAGAACTATGAATAATTTTGAACTTTTTAGATTGTCCTACCATTATTATTATTGATAAAATTTTATTATTTTCTGTAAACGTGACCAATCACTTTCACTATTACGGCCAGAGGACTGTTTTGTGCCCGAAGCATTGGCGACACCCTGGAGCAGCATTGCTTAGCACGACCTAAAGAAGGATTTCCAGGACCTCAGAAGAAATGGTAGTTAGTAATGAGAGAACTGAGCACATAATGAGAGGATTTTCATAAAGAACCTATAGGGGACGGCTACATACTTTCAAATGTTATCGAATACAATTTTTAGTTTTATTGGAATAACTAAACTTAATGGATAACCTCAATAGGAGAATTTTAAAACATTTTACAATATCAATATGAAAAAGGCAACTTGTCGTATTCGGGAATGGTCGTTCCTCCATGAGGAATCTTTTGACTACGATCTAAGTGTTTTAAACAGTCGGTAGGGGCGCCAATGACGGGGAACCGGTCATCATTATCTTTCTGTGCACCATTTAATTCAAGACATTTTCTATATTTTATTTAGTTTGGAACACATAATAATATTTAAGAACGACCAAACGTTGAAAAAACATAATAATCCTAAACAAGTGAAATACCGTATGCGCCAAAATAAACAGCACTAAAACAGTTGTAAGATTTCATTTTATTTACATAGTTTTACAAACACATGCAAGTAAAAAGAAGCTAAATCGGCTAGACCCGGGTATAGGCATGTGCTAAATGGGCTCCGTTCAATTTGAAACAACATTTGTACCTTTTTTGAAGGTTTTGCATCATTTTAGAAAAGAGGGGTTGTTATACACGAGGTTATTTTTCACCATTTTTGAAAAATCTTCTTCTTCACTACTCCCCAATTGTAGGCGTCAGGTGGTGTAAGATCTAGGAAGTGGGAAAGTAAGTAAATTTTGTTCTAAGGGAGATGCGGTTACCTACTAAAGTTTTTTGAAGGAAAGCAATGTTGTCTAAGGCAGGCCAATTCCAAATGTGCGAAAATATTGCTCTACAGTGAAGGATTTCTCAATCACAAGTTGGCACAGCTGATCAAGAAGGCCACTACAGCTGATTCAGTTTCATTACTGTTTATTTTATACCAATAAAGAAATTCAATATTAATATTATTTACATACAGCTTCACAAGCTAGTTATATTTCTGAGACGGCAAGGAATAAGAAGCCCAATACATTACTCAGCGGCCCCCCCCCCATAATTTCATAACGGGGGCCAAGAACATCAACAACAGGGAGCACATCAACTCGGATGTAATATTTCCTCAATCAGTCAAGTTATGTCAATGTATACTTTGTTTTACTTTAACGAGGAACTTGAGCAACTTTATTTTTAAGGTATATTAATGAAGCTTTTATTAATGATGCATTTAAATATTTTTAACATTTTAATTTGGTATTTACCTAATGCTTCTAATACTTCAGGCACAAATAAAACTAAAATATGTATTATTAACACTTATTTATTGGTCAATCTTGGTCGTTAAGTTTATATACGGCGCATGCGCACTATACGTTTTCCAATAAGGATTACTTTTCCTCTATAGGGATGGCCACGAGGGTCCCTACGGTGTGTCACTGACATAACTACCAACTTAATAACTCGGTATATCCCTAGTCTAAGCCCTGGTGCTTTGTCCCAGCTGGCGAGCAGCTCCAGTGGTGCGTAAGCTTTCAAGGTCTGTACGATAAAGGACTATAAAGCAGTCACAACCCAAAGGGTCGATGTGAAGCAGCAAACAAACGTATCCACCAACTTGAATATTTCTTCATCCATATTTGATAAGGCATAAGGTTTTAGCATATGTATATAGGCTAACTTTCGTAGGCTTATATGCCCAGACTTTGTAAAGAATGTTGTGAGGGAGCGTGAATCTGGAAACTGGAGTTGATTATGGATGTGAAAGCTATTAATTCCTACATATCTTGTACAAATTTCAAGTCTGCCCACAGACTACACGGCGATGCATGTTATTTTAAAACTAAAAACAGTGGATAGAAATACGGACTTTCTTTTTTCGTTTTCTATAACATCTTGTTGGATTAAATATGTGCAGAGATATGGGTGCTTTAAAAAAACCAAAACATAGCCATATCTGGCGATGCAGAGATATGGTTTTGCATCGCTAAAACCTGGAAATGTCAAATCTGGTTGTATTTTCATCACTTTATATAATTTCTAAACCATTCAAGATATCAAACTCAAAATTTCACAAATCGTTCCTTATTCATTTCTCATTGCCTGATGTATATATAAACTTATTTATAAAAATAAGTAAAATAAAAAGTAAATTTAAAAATTGTTTATAGCTTTATATAATATAAAGATGAAAAAACATTTAGGAATCAAATTATGAAAATTTAAGCTCGATATCTTGGAACGGTTTAAAATCGTGTTTAAAGTGATAAAAACCGCCAGACTACATTATCTGCACTAGCAAAGCTTTGTGAAACAGCCAGAACTCTGCAAATATTCAACGCAACCAAATTTTCCCTATACCAAATGAAAGAGAAAGTCTATATTTTTATTTAATTACTTAAATTTTTAAATATATAACGAACAGTTTTGAGAAATTTGACATAGAAAACGATTAATTTTCGCCTTTGAACTTCATAAAGCATTCTTGTGCAATAGTTCACAATAAATCCACTTGACAGCAGTACCTGACTGTTCGTTGTAGCCAGAATGTACTTACACAAAAATGCAAATAACTTATAAACCACTAAAAGTTCTGAAAAACTATTAGCACCATGTTGTTCTACGTTAAATTCTGTAACTATCTATTTGTATTACAAAAAATGTTAGCATTGTTTTACTAGTTCGCTTTCCGTCATGTCTGTCTGTCAGGTTGGAATATTGCAATCGAGTTTAGACTAACTTCCCAATGAGCTAGAGACTTGGAATTTTAATTATAGGTCAGCATTAGATGTAAATGCCACATTCACTAGGTTTCTTGTCTCTACATTTGTTTAATCCATGGTTATTTAAATAAATCAATTTTGGAAGATGAGCTAGAGACTTGGAATTTTTCAAATATATGTGAGACTGAATAATAACCTGATATTTCTTCTGTTCCTGGTCCGCAAGATTCTTTAAACAAATTAAATTTGATTGAGGAGCTACAGACTTGAAAATTTACTTACATGCCAGGAATGGACGACGATGCCACATTCACTAGCATTAGGTTTGTGTAAACGCATCAGATTTGCTTGTGTGCGCGTGTGTAGCAGCAGAACGTATACGCATGTACCTGTGTGCTCGTGTCAGGTTTCGCGCCCAAAGTTTAATGTATAATTGCACTTGACGTGGTGATATTAATTAGTGTCTTGACTTTTCCCCTCACACGCATGTGAGCTGAGCATGTGCGTGAATGTTGTGACAATCGTTACAAAGGTTTTTAGACCAATTAGTTTGTTTGGAATTGAGATCAATCTAATTTCCAGTGGTAACCCAAAGGTTAATTTATAAGGTTAGTTTCTTAGAAAAATTCCATCTCTGATCTCACTGGGGAGAAATCTATATCCACCTTTGGTGAGACATAACATCTATTTTTACTAAACACTTTTAAATGTTTTAACTTGTCTATAGTAGCACTTACTTTGCTTGTTGAGGATGGCCGTTTCCGGAGATGTGTCCCTTTATCAACTCAGACCGTAACTGATCTCAAGGTTTACGTAGGTTAGGGTGGGGGTGGGATATTATGGTGGTGTGGGTGAATTTTGTGAGTATTAGGAGTTATGATGTCAGAAAGTGTGTGTGAGTTGTAATGTAATTGCGTATTGAGTATGTGTGAAGGGTTTAGTTTGAAGTGTCTTTATATTTCCTATTGTTCGGTTGTGTAGCGTTGGTTATTTCTGTGTTGTTTATGAAGAATTTGTAGGTTAGATGTTATGTCTATGTAGTCATGTTTTGTGGAGTTGAGATGATCGGCGAAGTTTGATTGATAGTTATTGTTTTTTAATGCTTTTATATGTTCTTGGTAAAGTGTGTAGAATGACCTCCCTGTCTGGCCTATGTAAAAACTGGGGCATGAACTGCAAGTTAGCATTCAAACTACACCCTACATACATACTCAATACACAATAGACATAGGGATACATATCTGTTAGGTTATAGATGGATCTTGAGTTAAAGGAATATCAGAGAAAGGTACCAATTGACATCAACCCAATATTCCAAAGAATAATGCACAAACTAATGTTTGAGAACAGTTTCTTAAAACATAAAGGATATTTATGAGTAAAGAAAGACAGTTTATAGTAAATAAAGAAATATAATAGTCATTCCTTTAGAAAAATGTCTAAAGAAAGCAATGTGAAGCTTTATGTGCAGAAAATACCTTTCTTTCAATTGTGCTGAAATGTGAACATTGTGGAGAAATGATTAAAACAATTGTAATTTTCGGGAATTAAATTAGAAATGAAGCTGTATCATTCCTAGGTTATGTTAGGTATAATAAATGAGTTTATTGACGAATAAATGGATAGACAGATTTGTAGATAGATACTGCAATGAGGGATTGTTATGTTGCAGCAATCGAGTACTAATTGCAAAGTATCAATGATTATGTTCAATTTTTGTGTATATAGGTCATTAAGTAAAACCCATTTATCCAGCTTTATATGTAATTATTTGAGCATTTTAGGATATCAAATAGTCTTAATAACTAAACAAATAAAACATATCTATAAAATCAATAAAAAAATATAGTCGGGAAATAATATAAAATTATTTATTGTAAAAATAAACCATTATTTTCTTGTAAACATATTAACAATGACTGATGTATGGTTGCCTGGTAACACGCGTTGAGGTTACATTAGTGTTTCCATGGAAACATTCATTGTTCCTGGAATCTAAATTTGTCGATAGAAAAAAAGTAATTTTATCAGGTTGTAGCCTATATCCAAATTATTTTATGTTTAATAATAGCATATACCTGATGTAAATGGATATAATTTTGCCATAGTTTGTACCAGGACTCTAGGACTATTTTAACTTTGCTTGTTTCATCTATTATTTCCATCCTCGTCAACATCTGTACACCTTTCCATTTCAAAGCCTTTACATAGCAGAACACAATGCAACCAAACACCCAACTATTCGTACATTAGAGCAAAAATAACCAACCCATCAACTCACCTTTGCGCAGTGCACAATGCGGGGGCTCCATGGGGGCTTTTTAAACTCATCCTCTGCTTGGCTCACCATTAGCCTGCAAATGCAAACACAACATTAAATACTGTATTTCCATCTATAACTTTGTAATCCACTATGTTCACTTTGCTGTTTAGCATCTTAAAGTACATTTGAAGATAAATGTTTTTCCTTTTTTAATGAGACTTTATGATATTTGGTAGTAAATGCTTTACTTTTTATTACAACTTTTGCCGTTAAAATGCCTGGAATTATATCTAAGCAAGAGATCAACATTCAATACGCTTCCTAAATATTACCCACAAATAAATATAGCACTAAGCATATTACGTAAACATTTTAAATAAAAACCCACTGCAGTGTTCTTCTCTGTTTTATATTTAAATACATAGTTGTAGGTTTGTGTTTATTTCTCGTAATTTTTATACACTTTTTTAAACAGGATTTTTGAGAAATGTCCTACACTAGTGTTAAATAGCTCTTTTCACACAAAATGGTCCTTCAAAACCAAATATATTTTCTATCACAACCAATTTTATGCCTTTGCAGGTTTTCCATAAACCTATTTCCCAAAGCTTCATGCTTAAAGCAATCATAGTCAAATATTATTTCACCACTACACACACATGTAACCTATGGAATTACCCAATTTTACATTGTGCAAATGTTTGCTATAGTATGAGGGTTTTTGCTTTTGTACCTTTAAAAAACTCTACCCAGGGAATAAAACAGGTTATAAACTACATATTCATATAACCCAAAAATATGATATCGCCAATAATGGGTCAACTGATTTTGCAGGCAGTGAGGTGGAGTGTGTATGTGTGCGTGTACGAGAGAGAGAGGGGGATAGCATTCAACTCAGTGCCATGTACCCAGTTAAGGCGCTCCATACAAACTCACAAATTATATAAACATGAAAGAAAATTTCTTCCACGACAGTGCGATCCATACATTTTCTCGTGGATTTAAGAACGAATCATACTTCTATCAGTTGTTTAGTTTTACGAAATATTTACACAAAATGTCATTATATTCGCTACACCTTCACCACCAAATGTAGGATTATTCATCACAACTGTGTAAAATTGCACACAACCTGTTTGAAATTATTGCGTAGATTGTAAATATGGATGCCCGCCGATATTTTCTAGAATGCACAATTTAAGCTTTACCAAAATCTAAATCCATGAATTACAAATGCCAACACTATGCTACAAAATTACTTTTGCGTGCATATGTAAGGTAAATGCTTCAAGGGTTTAATAAGCAGCAGAAATATAAAGTTAATATTAAATCTCGCCTGAGAAATACATTATCTTTCCTATAACATCATTATTGGCTATAAACTGGTTATAAAAGCACACAAAATTATACATATATGTTTCAGCAGCACTACAAGTTGTCTGCTTTGCAAATTTTAAATTTTAACACGACAAAATTACTTATGAAATGTAAAATACTTGTAAATACTAATAGAAAACAATAAAGTAAACCCTCTAAATTAACAAATTAATATTTGTGCTAGTTGCACTTCACAACGAACTTTTAATTTAAAAACCTTTAGACAAAATGCAAAAACACAGCTAAATTCTTCACAATTCTAATTGAGTAAGAAATGATAAAATGAACTGGTTGAATAAACACAGCTGACTGCCCGATTCCCTTGCCGTCCAAAGTCTAGATCGTAGCGATAAGAATTTGTTACTCTAGTTGGCTGAGTCCGCCTCGACATTCTTCCTTTAATTTGTTTACTCTAGACATTACATTGAAGTGAATGTGGCAACACAGTCGAATCCTTTACATTTGAGAACCTGTAGTATATAATCATTAATTATTCTACCAAACCGACAAAAGTTTGGTTCAGAATCCATTATATTAAAGAACATGTTGGAAAGACTTCATTGTTATTGTCATTTTAACAAAGTCTGGATGAAATCGATTTTGAACAAAATAACTATTTACTTCATTTCACCAATGCAGTCGCACATATTGCACTTTAAAATAAAATTCAACGAAAATCGTTTCTTTCCCAAGAATTATGATTAACTTTCAACTTTTTAGATTGTCCTACCATTATTATTGTAGTTGATAAAATTATATTATTTTCTGTAATTTAATCTTGATCAATCAATTTCACTATTACGGCCAGAGGACGGCTTTGTGATCGAAGGACTGGCGACAACCTGGAGCAGAAGCGCTTAGCATGACCTAAAGAAGGATTCCCAGGACCTCAGGAGAAATGGTAGTTAGTAATGAAGAGACTTGAGCACTTGGTAGGACGTTCTGACCACATTTATTGCTCGGAGAAGAACTTATAAGGGACGGCTACATTCTTTCTAATGTTATCCAATGCAATTTTTATTTTTTTCCTAAAAGGAATAACCGCAATAGAACTTTTTAAAAATTATATAATATAAAAATATAAATGGCACCTGGTCGTATTCAAAATTGGCCCACCCTCAAGGGGAATCTTAGACCGAGATGTAAGTGTTTTAAACAGTCGGTAGACCGCCAATGACGGTGAACCAGTCATCGTTATCTTTTTTCCGTGCATCATTTAATTCAAGACATTTTCTGTATTTTATTTCTTTTGGAAAACATAATAATAATATTTAAGAACTACTAAATGTTGAGAAAACATAATAATCCTAAACAAATGAAATACCGTATGTGCCACTGAAACAGTTTTAAGATTTTATTTTATTTACATAGTTTTACAAACACATACAATTAAAAAGAAGCTAAATCGGTTAGACTCGGTTCTATATGACCTCCGTTCATTGAGGCAACACTCGTGCTGTTCTTGGAGGTTTTGCATCAGTTTGTTAAAGTGGGGTTGTTTCATGCTCGTTATACACATGCTTATTTTTCACCATCACGGAAAATCTTTTTTCACCATTCCCTAATTGTAGGCGTCCAGGTGGTGTAAGATCTAGGAGGTGGGATGGGTAAGGGAAGTGTGTTCTAAGGGAGATGAAGCGGTTGCCAGAGGTTTCTTGAAGGAAAGAAATGTTGTCTAAGGCAGTCCAGTTCCAAATGAGCGAAAATTTTTCTCTATGATAAAAGATTCCTCTGCAGTAGTTAGCACCATGCCAGCAAAAGCTAACCTGAAATAGAATACTTCAAAACGAGTACGTGGCGGCAGTCTAAAGTTGGCACAGCTGATCGAGAAGGCAACTACAGCTGATTCACATTCAGTTTTATTTATTTTACGGTAAATCTAGACTAACTAATAAAGTGATTCTATAATTATTTTATTAACATACAGCTTCACAAGCTAGTTATATTTTTGAGACGGCAAAGAATAAGAAGCCCAATACATTACTCAGCGCCCCCCCCCCCCGAATTTCATAACGGGGGCCAAGAACATCAACAACAGGGAGCACATCAACTCGGATGTAATATTTCCTCAATCAGTCAAGTTATGTCAATGTATACTTTGTTTTACTTTAAGGAGGAACTTGAACAACTTTATTTTTAAGGTATATTAATGAAGCTTTTATTAATGATGCATTTAAATATTTTTAACATTTTAATTTGGTATTTACCTAATGCTTCTAATACTTCAGGCACAAATAAAACTAAAAGATCTATTAATTACACTTATTTATTGGTTAATCTTTTTAGTTAAATTTATATACGGTGCATGCGCACTATACGTTTTCCAATGAAATATGACTGCGTAGTTACTTTTTCTTAAGGGACGGCCAAAAGGGGCCTCTCGGTGCGTTTGTTTGTCTGTAGGTTTTTTCAACATATACTGAAAACCCACTAGAACCAATACGACTATTCACAGCTCTTCAAACCACCCACACCAACATAAGCTAGCTGCGTACAACACCATGATATATCGCCTGCTTAAAACACCATTAGACAAAGAATACTACCAGGAGTTTATAATCTAACTTGCAGTTCGTGCCCCAGTTTTTACATAGGCCAGACAGGGAGGTCATTCTACACATGTTACCAAGAACATATAAAAGCACTAACAAACAATAACTACCAATCAAACTTCGCCGATCATCTCAACTCCACAAAACATGACTACACAGACATAACATCTAACTTACAAATTCTTCATAAACAACACAGAAATAACCAAAGCTACACAACCGAACAATACGAAATATATAGGCACCCTTCACACATACTCAATACACAATTACATTACAACTCACACACACTTTTTGACATCATAACTCCCAACACACACAAAATACACCTACACTACCCTCCCCCTATACATCCCCCCTCTAATACCCTAACCTACGAAAATCTTGAGATCAGTTACGGTCTGAGTTAACAATGGGACATATCTTCCGAAACTGCTGTCCTCAACAAATATAAGTAAGTGCTACTACAGACAAGTTTGTGAATATTTACAAGTGTTTAGTGATAACTAGTAGCTCGCGTGAAGATGGAATCAACAAATATAAATATTTTTGTATTCATATGTGTTGGGGCATACGTTCTTAGCATATACCTATGTATATAGGCTAATATTCCTAGGTTTACGGGTCCAGAATTTGTCCAGGATGTTGTGAGGGAGCGTGAATCTGGAAATTAAAGTTGTGATTATGGATGTGAAAGCTTTTAATTCCTACATATCTTGTACAAATTTCAAGTATGTCCACAGGTAACACAGCGATGCATGTTATTTTATAACTAAAAACAGTGGATAGAAATACAGACTTTCTTCTTACGTTTTGTATAAGAAACATCTTGTTGGATTAAATATGTGCAGAGATATGGGTGTTTCAAAAAACCAAAACATGGCCATAACTGGCGATGCAAAAATATGGTTTTGCATCGCTAAAACCTGGAAAAGTAAAATCTGGTTGTATTTATATCATATTGGACGGGTATAATTCCTAAACCATTTAAGATACCGAGATCAAAATTTCATAAATCGTTGAAGTTTCCTTATTCATTGCCTGCTATGCATATAAACATATTTATATAAAAATAAGTAAAATAAAAAGTAAAACTAAAAATTGTCTACAGCTTTATATAACTATAAAGATGAAAAAACATTTAGAAATCAAATTGTGAAAATTTAAGCTCGATATCTTGGAACGGTTTAAAAGTGTGTTTAAAGTGATAAAAACCGCCAGACTACATTATCAGGTTGCACTGGCCAGGCTTTTTAAAACAGCCACAACTCTGCAAATATTTAACGCAACAAATTTTTCCCTATACTAAATGAAAGAGAAAATCCATATTTTTATTTAATTACTTCAATTTTTAAATATATAACTAACAGTTTTTGAAAAATTTGAAATAGAAAACGAATAATTTTCGCCTTGTACTGCATAAAGTATTCTTGTGTCTAATAGTTCACAATAAATCCGCTTGACAGCAGTACCTAACTGTTCGTTTTAGCTATAATTTACCTCAACACCTCCGACACTTAGCAACAAAGTTCTACAAACAGGCTCACGCACATACAACCTCAACACTCATTTCCTCACTGGGTAGATATGACCCCACCCACGACACACACAGACGGCCGCTGTCCTTACTGACCGCCTAGCCCACACCATACCACCAAAATAAAATATACATACTAATAAATTCTGCTTCACAGTTATGTTCCAGGTGACGCAGGGGCACATCTCCAGGGCCGCAGCTTAGCCCCAACGGAAGTACTAATTTGATTGCATGCCTTTTCAGTTTTGAGTAGGCAGCAGAAGAAGGGTGCATGTCATTCCTGCCATAGACTCACTAACAAGGTATCTGCAAGGTAACACCTCTCCTTATTCCTTAACATAAGGTGATCCAAGCCCCCAGGGTTCCTGCATGATCAGTCACGGGATTTTTTCTTGCCAGGTTTCTTCATCCCGCTCGTAGCGCGACACTTTCCGTACTGTTTCATTTCACTATCTCCTGATTCTCCATGGAAAGAGCTTATGAGCTTTGTATATGGGCAATCAATCCCGTTTCCTTCACTCGCGACAGAGATACTAACCCCATGCGCATGTGAGACGGAGGTAACTCACTAGAGGTTGGCTGCCACGAGGGCTGGGCGGGTTTTAAGGGCTCAGACCCGGGTTTAAAAAAAACTATTATTTACTTACAGAAAAATGCAAAAACCTTAAAAACGACTAAAAATTCTGAAAAATAATTAACACCATGTTGTTCTACGTTAAAGTCTGCAACTATCGATGTATAAAACAAAAAATCTGATTTTACCACGTTTTTATTAGTTCGATTTCCATCACATCTGTCTGTCTGTCAGGGTGGAATTTTGCAATCAACTAACTTCCCATTGAGGTAGAGACGTGAAATTTTAAACATAGGTCAGAACTGGATGAAAATGCCATACTCACTAGGTTTCTTGTCTCTACATATGTTTAATCCATGGTTATTTAAACATACCGAGTTTGTGAGATGAGGTAGGGACTTGGATTTTTTCCAAATATATGTGAGACTGAATAATAACCTGATATTTCTTCTGTTCCTGGTCCGCAAAATTCTTTAACAAATTGAATTTGATTGAAGAGGTACAGACTTGAAATTTTACTTACAGGCCAGGAATGGATGACAATGCCACATTTGCTAGCATTAGGTTTGTGTAAACACATTAGATTTGCTTGTGTGTAGCAGCAGAACAAGTGTAGCCTACATCTACCTGTGTGTGCATGTGGGGTTTTTCGCCCCTAGTTTAACGTATAATTGCATTCTCCAGTGGAAACATTAAGATTCAGGTGCGTATAGTGATGGTGAAGAGTGCTCTGGCTTCCCCCCGTCAAACGTGCTTTTAAGAGTAGGCTAAGCGTGTGAGTGAATGTTGTCACGTAGTTAAAAAGGTTAAAGTGACGACCACACAACGGAAGAATTTTCGAACGAATTTGTACTTCATAAATCACTCTTGTATCTAATAGTTTGAAAAATATCCGCTTGATAGCAGTATCTAACGGTCCATTGTAACAATAATTTACTTACACAAAAATGTAAATAACTCGAAAACTAGACAAAATTCTGAAAAACAACTAACACCACCCTCTTCTACGTTACATACTAAAACTATCGATGTATATAACAAAAAATCTGATTATACTACGTTTTTATTAGTTCGGTTTCCGTCACATCTGTCTGTCTGTCAGAGTGAAATTTTGCAATCAAGTTTAAACTAACTTCCCGGTGAGAGGGAGAACTTAAATTATAAATATAGGTCATCTGCGTTATTTTCGCTCTTCGTTAAACGCATACTAGCGTATAATAGTGACCTAAACGTGTGAGTGAATGTTGTGACAATCGTTACAAAGGTTAAAGTGACGGCTGCTCCACCGAAGCTCCGATTAGAGAAGAAACTTAGTGAATTTCTGTCTTTTCATTTTAAGCCTTTACATAGCAGAACACAATGCAACCAAACAACCAACTATTCGTACATTACAGCAAACATAACCAACCCATCAACTCACCTTTGCGCAGTGCACAATGCTGGGAGAAATTTCCCAAGTCGTCGATTGCTTGGTTCACCACCACTTGCGGTAGGGACACTAACCGCATGTGCATGAGATGGAGGTAGCTCGCTAGAGGTTTGCTGCAACGAGGGCTGGGTGAGTTTTGGGGACCAAAAACCTGCTTTAAAAATTTATGTTCGCCTCTATAACCCTTTCTTACATTAGGTTTATGTTCACTATGCTGTGTGTCATTAAAACAACTTATAGGCTACATTACCCTATTACTTGAATTACCCGAAATAACAATATTTCTCTTTTACGAAATGTATTCATTACGATTTTGCTGTGGAATTGTCTATTTATTCATTTCTTTTCGTGTTTACTTAAAGACTGTAAAAGATATTTTTAGAATGACAACCGCGGATGAAAATACAAGATTTCTTCTTTAGTTTCATATAAAAAACATCTTGTTGGGTTAAATATTTCCAGAAATGTGACAGTTTATAAATAAAAACCTTGCACTCGTCAATCCTGGAAATGTAAAATCAGGCTATGTTTTTATTATTACTAAAATCTTACGAAATTTCCATAATTTCATATAAACAAGCACTTATAACATAAACACAACAAATAATATCAAACAAAATTTGTTCTTGTTGTATTTCCCACAAAACGTTTAGAGATTTTATACATTTTTTAAACATGTTTTTTCGGACAAAATTCCTCAAATTTTTATTTAAGCATAACCTTATTGAAATAATATTTGATTTCTCATGTAAATATAAAGTCTTTGTGTTATTAAAATCAATAAAGAAGACTTTATAACTAATATCAAGAATTATGTTTGTAGAATACAGGCCTAGCCTAATCATGTGTGAGCATTAAGTAAAAGGGAAAACCACAAGAATGTTAAACTTGTGACAGTTTTTCAGAATTGTTTATTTTAAGAATTTACGCCACAAGAAATCAAATGTTTAGAAGCAAGTCATTAGGGTCAAGTGAATACCTAAATAGCTTTTGTCATTACTAAATACAAACCTTGTGGAGAATACGAGAGATTTACAATAAGTTTTAAAGAATCTACAGCTAAATGTAAGCGGAAAATAAAACCGATAATATCAACGGATCTGAACAATTGTACGTTGCATTGCTTCAAACATACTTTGCACACGTGTTAGGATATTTACAATTATTTGTAATTTGGAAAAGATAACCTCACACTACCTTAAAGCATATATAAAGTAATTGCTAGACATGATTTGTAAAGAATAGAAATAATATCAAATAATACTTATCAAAAAAAGTATGTTTCCTTTAACATACATATAATTTTATCTACACTTAGGCTACATAAATGTGATTAGGGCGTGATAAAATTATTTGTGTAATTTAAGTCTTTATCTTTATAACTAATGTAAAATTTTTGGCTTGATAAAAACAATTTTACGAAACAATAAAGGAAATCTCAAAGATAATTAATATTAGAAACTAATTACGCTTACTTTTAATCAGAAAACCTTCACACAAAATGCCAAAATACCAATGCATTCACCAATGCTTCAAACTAATAAGCAAATATAACCTACAAGCTAATAAACGCACTGGTCAAATAAACAGCTGATTCCATTGTTGGCCAAAGCCTAGATCGCGGCGATAAGAATTCGTCACTCCAGTTGGCTGTGGGCACCTCGACATTCCTTTTGATAACTAACATAAGTTATAACGTTCCCAATGAGTGTGACAGCATGAATGCTTTGTTTTATATTTAAACAGTTAAATTTAATGCGTTACATATTTATGCTGGCTTTTTCGGTAAATCTTGCACAAAGAAAAAAATTAAGAAGAGTAAATGTGACAAATATTTCGAAAAACATGAACATAACTGAATTGTAGAGAAGAATCATTGAGACCCCCCCCCCCCCCCCAGTGGAGTTGCCAAATCCTCGGATAACCAATCCTAACATTTTATACTTTCAAAAAATAAAAATGACAGCTCTACACCCCCAAAAGTTTTATGCCCAGTGTAAACCCCTTATTTAAACACCCAAAAAAAATATATTTTAGTTTTAAAATGTCAAGTATTTGAAGTTAGATACTTTAGATATTCAGTCAATAACGTTAGTAACAGAACTACCATTTTCACATCCTTCGTTTACTTCAAATTGTTAATAAAATGGCTTTCATTCGTCCATTCAAGCTCAAATAAATTTTTCGAAACTTGTAATGGAGGACAATGGATGTCGATATATATATATATATATATATATATATATATATATATATATATATATATATATACATATACATATGTATTTTAACATTAATTCAATAAATAATTTTAAAAAATTAATTTTAGTTTTATAAAGGTGGAAAACTTTTCACAAAAGGAGCAAGGTATGCAATATAGTTATTTCGTCCCATTTGGCTTAAAGTAAATTATAACATGATTTCATAAAACAGCTGATTTTATGTTATAGCTTATGTGGAACAGCTGCTACACACACATAGGGTATGTTACTTTATTTATATTATTTGTAATATATATATATATATATATATATATATATATATATATATATATATATAATAAATTAAAACTATTTCAAAAATAAGAATGAAATATATTTTCTTTTAATGAATATATTTATATATAGTCTACATATTTATATGAATGTTTGTATGTATGTATGTTCCTTATGCGCTACTAAACCACTGATCCGATAGCCATGAAACTTTGGGAAATTGTTAAGTACATTCCTGGAAGGTTTCTGGCGACATAATGTTTTCCAACACATAATATTCAAGTGCCTAAATAGCATAAAATATGACTTTCTGTCTTTTCTCAAGACATTTCATTGAATTCATTCCAAATTCTGGTTGCTAAACAACGCTCAAGTATCTAAAATTATTTCCTAACACACTTCAAACAATAAGTATACAAAAAATATTGTACGTCCGAGTGCACTTCAATAAATAACATTCAATCAAGAACTTTTATTGTCACACTTTTCACGATCGACTACAATAACTTCAACTATTATTCTATTAACAAAATATTAAATGAAGTTTAGCTAATATTAACAAGCTATATTTTCATCCCCTATTTTCAGTTTAAATATATCTTGAACAGTATTTAAGTAGATTGCCAAAGGAAACGAGTAATTTTCGACTTTTGAGAAATGAGGAGCGGGTAACTTTTCAATTTTTCCTAAATTCCGAAGAAAAATCGGATTTTATGTTATAGGCTATACATAGATTGTATCAGCATTTAACGTAGAATGAAGTGGAGTCAATAGTTTATCAAAATTTTGTCTAGAACCTCGAGTTATTTACATTTTTGTGAAAGTAAATTATTGAAATTTTTTACCTGTAACCAAAACCCACCCAACCCTCATGTCAGCAAATCTCTAGCGAGCTACCTCCAAGAGGTACCAAGCTCATAAGCTCTTTCCAAGGAGAATCAGGAGATAGTGAAATGAAACAGTACGGTAAGTGTCGCGCTAAGAGCGGGATGAAAAAACCAGGCAAGACTTTAAACCTGCCAGGAAAAATCCAGATGATGCAGGAAACCGTGGGGACTTGGATCACCTTATGCTAAGGAATAAGGAGGGGTATTACCTTACAAATACCTTGTTAGTGAGTCTATAGCAGGAGTGACATGTACCTCTTCTTCTGCTGCCTACTCGAAACTGAAAAGGCATCTTATAAATTATTGCTACGAGATAACGTCAGGTGCTGCACCTAGCGGATTCATGCTGAACTACTATGTACAAGTTTGCTATATCCAGCCAAACGTCGAATATTAAACGTTCTTTTCTCCCCATTTTCTCAAAAAATGAGAGAGATATTTTAAAACTGAAGTCTACAAATGAAATATTGACTTTCTTCTTTCATATGAAATAACCTAAAGCTTCTTGTGATGACTATTTGGGAAAATAACACTATTTTGATGAAGTCTTGATCTTGCAACTTTGAAATGTAGCCTTCCTGTTTTTATTACTTTAAAAAAAATTTAGTTTGTTATCATTTGCCTTATATGGGATCCATAACATGTGCTAGTCCAACCAAATCACCATCTAAGATTAAAAAAACTAAATTAGCCACTACATGAGATTATGCTATGTTTGTTAAGATTCTGTAACATTATAAACTTAGTAACAGTTATAGTTGGATGAGCAATAAAAAGCAGAAGGTAGAGGAAACCAATGGCAAACTGATAATAAATACTCAAAAACCTGTTAACCACAGTACTTTTTAACTATACCTTCATCCACATTTCTGTGGTTAAGTAACCTACCTCCGAGGAATAATTTACCAAGTGTCAGCTTAAATATTTTACCTATATTGACTGTTATCAAGTTGACAGCAAAAACTGACTTTCTTGTAATTCTTCTATTTCCTTAAAAGTGAGACTTTATCATTTGAAAGAAAGTGTCATTTAAAAAGTAATAAATGAGGAAAAAATGTTATATTATTTGTGGGTATAAAAAACGCAGTAAATGTCCTCTCCAAATGTTCCTGGAACAATTTGCACCAAGTAACCTTTTTTGACATCCTTAAAAGCCAGACCAATAGGAATAAAGCTGCAAGATGCAAATTAAAAAGATGTTTTTTCAACTATACAATATAATAGTTGTGAAACTGTTAGTATATATTGTTCATGTCGTTTATTGGTCTATTCGTCATTAAGACAGTCAATCCATTATAAAAGTGAACAATTCTTAAAAGAATATATACGTTCCTTGGAAACAAGTGTAAAAATATTTATGTAAAGTTTTTCTAAGTAGAAATATTTTACAAACATAATTAACATCACTAGAAACGTTCTGTCTCAGTAAGTTTTTACAAATTTACAAAATTAAAGTTGGGATAGCCATAAACTAATGTAAAAGGGATTAATTAAGTTTCACCGAACGTAAAGAACTACAAAATTCAAGAGATCACCAGAAGGTTCCCACAAAACAGATTGTTTAGAGAAGTTAAGTAAACTGATTGAAACAAGTACATCTTGTGGAGCAGTGAAGGAAGACTGGTAGCAGTATTTCTCTTATTGTTTAAATAAATCTGGTTAATTTGCAAGTCAGGTACAACTATTTATTTATACAGGCTATGTTATCCTCATCAGGGCTACAATGGATAATGTATTGATAACAATTATGTAGCCTTTATTGAAACATTGCCTGTTTAAATTAATAGTTGTACCTGACTTACATATCTACCACATTTATTTAAAAAACAATCTCTGTGAGTGTCAACCTGATTAATAATATTTTTCGTTGTCCATGTTGGTCCTCACAAACTTTGACAAACAACAGAACTTTGCAAAGTAACTAAATTCAGTAACAATATAGTTCGCTTGTAGTTATTATATTAACTTTCATTTCTGTTAGGAATATTTCTATATGTTTGAGTACAGTTCTTGCCATCCCTAACGTTCCAATATTCTCCTCTGTTGACACGTTTCAGAGTAACTCCATTTTTAAAACTTCAATCGTACTGCAGAGGAGAATATTGAAACGTCAGGAATGGCAGAAAACTGTACTCAAACATATACAATACTCTTCTTAGTTAAGAACTGCAACATCATAACAAGATGGAATTTTAAACAAAATACTGTTCATTTAAATTTCTATCTAGAGTACAAGAAAATAAAGTGCAATTCAAGGTAAACATAGGGTATGAAACATACTATCCTGTTTTAAAGGAATTGTTAATGATGTAATCAACTCTTTTACAGCGAAGCAGCTGCAAATTATTCTTCAATGAGGGGACTGAAAGCATGCAGAGGTTGAGGATGATTGACAGTTCTATTTAAAGGTCTTGTTGTCATTCATAATGATGAGGAGAATGTCATCAATTTATTTGAAAAATAAAAACAAAGAAAAATTGATATTTTGTAAAATAATTTGGATTGAAATAATTTTAGCTCGTATTGAAAAAAAAATCATTTCCAAAACTATGAATATTTATTGTCATTTAAAACTTTGCTACATAATGAAAATATGCTACATTTTATAAAATATCAAGAACACAATGGTACAATATATTACAATTATAATATTGGCCAAAAACCAATACTACAAAAATAAGTAATATTACAAGTTACCTAAGATTAAACCTTTATTTACATTTCGATGTCCATGTTGTCTTCAGATAATCCTATTACAAAATTACCAAATACAATACAATAATTCTAAGTAAATTATGGCATTCTAGATTGTAATTTTGTTATAGGACCCTGTGATGATTAAGACATGGTCATCAAAATGTACATAAGGGTTAAATCTTATGTAACTTATGATATTAGTTATCATTTATCTGGTATTGGGGTTTTTGCCAATATTATTATTGTAATGCTAAATTTTATTTGATAATTTTTGAGTAGAATAAAAAACTTCAGCTTCCCTATAAAAAAAATGTCCATCTTGGATCTCATTGGAGAAAATCTAGATCCCTCTTTGGCGAGACATCATTTCTTGTTTGTGAGATTGTAGTCTGAAAGACTCTCAATGGGTATTATTAGCAATTATAGTGTTGGATAAAGGAAAATTTTGGATAATAATATTAGTGTTTGTTTGGAATTAAGATCAGTCTAATTTAGTGGTAAGCCAAAGGTTAATTTGTAGGATGAAAGCCACTTTAGCCAGACACAATGTACATAACTAGATATAGGGATACATATGTTAGGTTGTAGATGGATCTTGAGGTAAAGGAATAACAGAGAATGGTACCAATTGACATCAACTCAATATTCCAAAGAATAATGCACAAACCAATGTTTGAGAACAGATTCTTGTTAAACATAAAGGATATTTATGAGTAGAGAAAGACATACAACTATTCTTTGAGCTTAGCTTATGAGGTTGTGTTATAACAAATAAAAGTTATACAAAAAGCTCACAAATTAATCATTTATTTACTCATTATCATCATCAGTGAGTGTTGCTACTACAACCTGTTGCAAGTTAGAGTTTGTAGTAGCCACACTCACTGAGGATGATAACTGTCATTGAAACACGTGTGAGTCAATAAATGATTAATTTGTGAGTTTTCTGTATAACTTTTATTTGTTTTAAAGAAAGACAGTTTATAATAAATAAAAAAATATAATATTCATTCCTTTAGTAAAAGGTCTTCAGTTTGCAATGTGCAGAAAATACTTTTCTTTCTATGGTGCTGAAATGTGAACACTGTGGAGAAATGATTGGAACAGTTGTGATTTTCGAGAATAAAAACAGAGATGAAGCTGTATCATTCCTAGGTTATGCTAGGTATGATGAATGAGTTTATTGATGAATAAATGGGTAGAAAGTTTCGTAGAAATAGATAAATGGCACTGCATAAAGGATTGTTAAGTTAGGGCATGATATTAGATAAATAAAGGAGCTGTTTTAGGAAGTTGGATTTGTATTAGGTTAATAGCCAAGCAGTGATTAAGTAGTACCAAAGCACTGATGAAGGCGACATCCTCATTGAAACTAGTCTATTTGTTTTAATAAAATGGTGTGTAGTGAGATTTAGAGTAAAATGTTTTAAGCTTTACCATTGGATTTGTATATTGTACAGAAAAGTATGACAGATAAGGTTTTCAGGGTAATATGTTACATTGTGAAATAAAAGTATATGTGGTTCTATTAGACAACACTAAATCATTTGAAAATAAGTGAGTTTAACAAAACGATGTGGGGCATCTTGAAAGTTTTAATTCTAGTGAAATTTGTGTTTTCTTAGTTTAATTTATGCAGTTCTCATATATCAGATTGAAAATTCTAAAGTGTTATGAGAATTTACCATGGTGAACTGGGCATAAGCAGAGTGAACCCACGAAGCAAAAGTGACAGAAAAACTTAGAAAACAGAATTATTGCTAAGTAAAACCACACTTCACAACTGTACACCACTGTGTCAAAATAGTTTAATAAAATTTATTCTAAACAAATTAATTAAATGTTAATTACGAATCCAAAGAGTCGAAAAAAAGGTAATTTTTAAAATTTTAAGAAAACAATTCAGTCAGGAGATATTTGGGATACAATTACAAGGATTAAGAAATTAAATACAAATAAATTTTCCTTGTATTTTATAAAGTTGAAAAACTAATTCATAAAAAGCAAATTATTTTGTATTTTCTCTTATAAATTGTATTTTTACCACATATAGACATCTTTCAACAATTTAGGTAAAATTTAAAGCAAGTTAATAACACTGTATTTTGTTCCAACAATGAGATTTAACTCCATATTTATTACCAAATTCATAATATTATACTTCTTGCCAACATTATACTTCTTATCTCTTTAGCTATTACAAATTCTTTATTTCTGAATCCAGTTTGAAATGTCATGGATTTTCACTTTTACCAGCCTTGAAAAGAGAGGCATAGATGAATGTCAGAATGTATACTGAAAATAACGTAGAATTATACCAAAGTAAAGGTGTAATTGTTAAGACACTTACAGGAGTGATGTGATAAGGGTTTTGATCAAGAGTGTGTACATAGTATAGTTCCAATATTGGTAAGTTTAAAAGCTAACAGTACAGTTGAATATGAAATTTGAGATTTACAGAAGAGCTAAAAAAATTAGCACACGCAACAAAAACTAGACACCTAAAGAAAATGAAAATTAAAAAACCCAATTAAATGTAATTTTTAAAAACTTCAAAGTATTTAAAAGCTGTTATAAATCAACTGGACAGAAGAAATAAATAAAAACCTTATTTAGACAACAACTTGACTGGATGAAAACAATTTTTTTGTTTTAACCTAACGAGAGAGTTTACAAATGAGCAACTGTAACAGAGTTAAGCTAAAGTTATGGATAAGGATAGAAAGCATCTAAGGAGGGTCTGGGAAGGATAAGAGCAACCAAACTTTGCTAATTCAGACTTTATTTATTCAGATCTACCATAATGTGGGCGGGGCTGCAAGAGTGGCAAAATTGTACTATTTCAGATTTTTTTAAACTGATTTGTGTTGCCAATGCATTTTAGTTTAGTAATATTCTAATGAAAGGATATGAGTTATTGGAAATTTATTTCCCTCACTCGCTCAAACAGTTTATTGCCTGGTGTTTTATCACTTACAGTGTTGACTCTATTTTGTTAGTATCAAGCATTACTGTGTTCAGAATTGTTTGCAGTGGATTGAGTTATTTACTACGGAACAGGACATCAAAGTTTTTAAATATATACTCAAAGGTGATTTCACAGTGCTTTGTGTGAAGGAATCAGTAAATCGACCTACTTAGGTATGAATTATTTTATTGAATCTTGATGTTGATAACTCTAAAATTAAGCCAAAACATGCCGTCACTCGTGGCATCGATGAATCAGTTTAGATATCACACAAGCAATAACAAACTGCTAATGTTCTCGTGGAGTATAGTTACAATCTGCTGCTGAACTATTTTCTACTTTGTTTCAAAATAAAGAATTTAAGGTGATTAGAGAATCATTGTTTGGGTTCAGAAATCAACAAGTTGTAGCAAAGTAGAGAAGTTCTAAACTTGAATTGTAAAGCTAAAGTGTTCAGATGTTTCAAAAAGATCAGGAAAAGATTCTTCGATATAATGAACTGGAACCGTGGCAAAGATAAAACATTATCGTTATGGAGGAAAATAAAAAACAACCTAAATAAGGAAAAAGCTAATGATACAAAAATTCATAAAAAAGACAATAGGCCTACATAGTACTTCAAGCAGATTAAAGAAGCGCCTCAAAAATAATTTAGAAAGTGATAAAATACCTGATGCGACCCTAAGAAATATTTATAAGATGATAAAAGGGTGTTTACGAATTTGGATATATTATGCCAACCGAAGAAGAAATAACTCAAAATATAGATGAACATCAAACTGGTGACACTGTCTATGGAATAAATAATAAACAAAAAAACACAAAAATATTAAAATGTTGAAGTAACTGAAGGAAAGAAAACCTCAGATGTTTTGTTAAGTTTGTAGATATGACCAGTGCTATTAGAAAATATTTTTTTGTTTCAAGTGAAATGAAACTGGAGACTGTGATTAATAAACAAATAATACTTTGTAATAAAAATATAAACCCCGTCACACAAAGTTACAGATTATAAAAAGTAAAATACTATACTGTATTCCTTGGAAATACTGCATGCTAATATTCTGTTTTCATTCAAGATAGTGAAATAAACATATTACAAACAGGTAAGGAACTAAATTGCTTTTTATTTTGCATTGTACCCATCTTACAGTACAATAATTTGCAATATATGGGTACATCAGATATTATATATATTGTATATATTCTGTAACTCAAACTCATACTATTTCTTGGATTTGGTTTGTATTAGCAAATTTTTACCTTACGAAGTATTACTCCTACATTATTTTGAAAAAATCTTTTCTGCATTAGAATTAAAATAGTTTTCCTAATGTTGGGAAATTATTAAACTGTTTAAATAAATAAGTCTTATAGGCGACTCTCAGCATTGAACAATGCACTGACCTTGTGCAAAATGTGTCTGCTGCAAAATATCAGTAAGTAGTGGTTTTTTGCCAAGTGATACTAATAGTAGTAGTATATAAGTTTTACATAAATATATTTAATTTACAATACATGCACAAAATTGATAACCATTTTACCAACTTTGTTTAAAGTGAAAAAGAGATTATAAACTAACAAATTGCTAAGTAAACTGTGCGTTAAAAATCAAAACATACCCAATGCAATAGTAAACTATGCAATAAGAATTACAACAAAATTTAAACAATTTAAAAAATATACTAAATACTGATATTTTAAAAATACCTAATAAATAATAATAACATTAAAAACTTATTGTACATTATGTTCAAGGTACAAAGAACCTTCCATTCGAATCAGATCCAACAAATATTTATCTATAAACAATATAGCCTAGAACAAGAATAATGGAAAAAATAACAGTTTAATCTCTACTGGTTAACATTTGTATTACAAAATTAAAAGAGGACATATGTAGTACCAATTCCTCCCAATAGAGTGCATTGATCAGATTAAAAAGTTTTTATAGGATGACATTTAAAATTTGTTAGGGTTAGAAATGAAAGATTAATACACATTCATTTTATAGTATTAATATAAGCAAATAAGAAGATTGAAAAAAGTGGGAGAAAGAACCACTGAAGCACGTAATTGGAAGTCATGACTTGATCATGACAGAAATATAGTTCTGTGATTATCCACAAATTTCAAATGTAACAATTATAATTTTGTATATTTGTTACTTAAATTAAATATATATGATTACTTTAATCATAACAACTGCTAAATGAACAAGGTAACAATTTCAAAAAATTTAATTAAACACAAAAACATTTTGTAACATCAACAAGAACAAATATAGGCAATTCACCTTGTAGCTATGAAATAATTTTAGTATAATTAATTGATATTTAACTAAGTGAATATGTAAGGTCTTACTTGCTGCGTTTTGAAATAATCGTTCCTTTTACGAAGCAAAGCCTCTGCTCTACTTACGATTGTTTCGAAACGCTTCAGCAAGTAAGCCCTTACGTATTCACTTAGTTAAGTATCATTTAATTATAGTTTAATCAGTGAACTTAAGATGATTACATCAAGCAACATTAATTTTAGTCAAATAATAAATTTCTTAAAGACAAAGTTGTATAAAATGTAACAAGAAATTAATTAGCATGAAAATATTCAATATAATCAATATCAATTTCAGAAACAAAGGGTAAAGCCAAAGCAAACATAACACAACCAACAATACAAACCTAAACTTTTAAAATATCGAATTAAACCGGTAAATAGGTTATGTTTAAAATTCGATTTATGCTATCCTAATTGTCTAAAACATACAATCTCATTATTAGGCACAATTTTGTTTCAAATATAAAACACAGTTCTTTATTTTCAATTTTTTCCTAGACTATATCAAAACAATACAAAAAACTAACTTATTTAGGTGGCAGATGATACCCAATCTGTTAGGATTTCTTTACAACTAATTGAAATCTGTTAAGAATATAAAGAAAAATTACTACATTTTAAAAAATGTTGATTTGGGAATACAAATATCTGTTATCAAGTCAAAGCATCTCCTCTGGTTGCTGATAAAAGTGGTGTTAGCCCGATGAAGCTGTTGCCAAGAGAAAGAGGTTAGGGAATTCCTGAAGTCAACCTTTCCTTGTTAAATAGTGTTACAGAAGAGACACATGAATAATGGAGACAAAAGAAAATACACATGAAATTTAATACATGAAACTTAAGAAACAGGAGAAAAACAATACGAGGCTTTGCTTCGTAAAAGGAACGACTGTTTCGAAACACGCCAGCAAGTAAGCCCTTACGTATTCACTTAGTTAAGTATAATTTTATTATACTTTAATCAGTCAATTCAAGATGATCACATCGAGCAACTTGATAAATAATAGTTATAAAACCAGTTAGTGACATGTTTTTAAAAAGTTAAAAACTTCAACTAGACAAATGAAGAGGTTAGAAAGGAATGGAAGGAAATAACAGATCAAAGTTATATGAATATGTAACATTGTTAAAAAATCTTATATAGGAAAAGTAACTCAAAAGTGTAAAAAGAAAACAATTATTAAGTTAAAACTATTTTACCTTATTGGATTTTGTTAAATTTGTTAAAATTGTCCCTTTGCAGAGATCAGAGGCCTTGCTTATGTAAATAAAAAAATCTTCCCATCAACCGTTTTAAATAAAACTATAGACTACTCGGATGATGGAAAGTAACATTCTAAGAAGAATAACTACTAATGAAATGAAATCTTCTCTCGATGTATCTTACATTTTAGGATGGGGTAAACCCATCTATTCACCTTTATAGAAACAGGTGCACAGAAGTTTAACACATTACATTGCAGCTATTCTTAAAGCCTAACAAGGAATTTATAATGGAGTTGGTTAACACTAACAGTTTGTTATATGTGGTAAACCCCCACAAGACAAACTGTGTTTGTATTTACAGGTTATTTAGAGGATAGGTTGCAATAATTTAAAAATAGTACTTCCATCATGTAGCATATATTTAAATTATATCAGATAAAACTAAGCGTTATGACTTACGCAACAGCTGTAATATTACTTGCAACCCTGAACGATGGAAGAATTCTGAAAAGGAGATATGAAGGTAGTGTTACAGTGACGAAAAGGCAAGAAACGAGAATTATTTGTAAAACACATAATTCACAATCAGCCAAGTTAAAATTGAAATTATTAATATACTCATCTTCATTTATGTTAGGAAAATTTCTATATGTTTGAGTACAGTTTTCTGCCATTCCTAAAGTTTCAATATTCTCATCTGTTGACGTGTTTCGGAGTAACTCCTTTTTCAAAATTTAATCGTGCTTTCTTAAGAACTTTGAAAATGGAGTTACTCCGAAACGCGTCATCAGATGAGATAATTGAAATGTTAGGAATGGCAGAAAACTGTACTCAAACATATATAAGTTAAAATGATTTCGCTTTCTAGAAAAGTGAAGACTATTGTAGTTAAAGAAAATGAGCACTGGATGAGGTGAACAGTGGAAACATTCTGACAGATTGTTATAGAAAAGTGGGAGGAAATGGACCTTTACAATGACCTCCATGAAGACAAGAGGGTGGCTTTGAAATGTATTTTGTCAAAACTCGCTCGAGCTCCTGGATAAAGTAGGAACTTGGTGCAAGTACACTTTTGTAATTAATGAAACTTTAAGAGAAAAGTATCTCAGAAATGTGTATAAAAAGGCACTTTAGGTGAAAAGGTAAGAGGTACAAAATAAATATTTTTGTATACCTTAAAGGTAGGTTCGACTAAGTAAAGCCATCATATTATAGTGGTAGGCCTACTATTAAATTTAGTTTGAAACAATTTTCTCTTTTGATAAAAAAATGATTCCTGTTAAATCCTGTAGGAACATAGTATAGCCTATATGGATTCCACGAGACTAGTTGGAATATAATAAGATAAAAATCTTCATTTAGCTAAAATTTAAGTACAATAATTTAATAAAATTTAAAACTAAATTCACACCTTAGATTTTTTTTACATAAGTGATTTTATTGACCTTGATGTTTAGAAAGTTTAAATGAAATGAATGCATTTATAATAGAAATGTAAGTTCTACTCAAATATATAATACGACCTGAAATAGGCAGGCTAGTGAAATAATGCAAGCTCATTGATCTTACTATCAGATTTTTCTCTTGTCAATTAAAATTTACCTTGCAAAATAAAACTTGAAATGTTATATCATGTTTCTTGTGAAAGTATGTATAAATAAATAAATTGTTTTCATTATATATAATATTTGTTTCTTTTCATATGCCCATATTATTCATTTATAGTGTAAAGTGAAGGGGGGTAGGGGGTTTCATTTCAAGGAAGGGGGCATGGTACCAAAAGTTTAGAAGCCCCTGGCCTACAGTGTTATAGATCTATTCCTGGCGCAGTCTTATTCTGTCTACTTACACTAAGCAATTACCTAAACAGACAAAAACTTCAACTTATCGTAATAAATCTAATAAATTAACTCTATAAATATATTATTATAAAACTAAATATACAAAGCAAATAAAAGGAAAGTGTAATAAAAACATTCACAACAACTTGAAAGCTACACAAAGGAGATATATCACAAATGGCAGATTTCTGGAAGGCTTGGAAGGTTTTACCAAGGTCTCCACATATCTCTTGCCGTGTCTGAATTCGATGTGGATGGTTTCGCACTCTCAGGAGGCGAGAGTTCATATCTTAAATCTAGACCTTTGTCTCCATCAAAATCAGTCTTCAAGGCTTTATGAGTGTCTGGTTTAGTATCCAGCTGGTCGTCCTCAGGATATGGCCTTTTGCTGGGTAACAAAAGAGGTACGGGATCTTTCTTTAGGGAAAAGTCGACAGGGAGTTTCATGTTGGCCGGATGTTGGAAACGGACATCAGTAGTATTATTCGAAGTCTTTGATGTGCTTACAACTGTACCAGATGTAATGACCGTCAACGGTGTGAGCAGGTTTTTTTGAACAGTGTTCGATGTAAAGGCTGAGAAAGAAGGCCTGTTTCTAACTGGGTCGCTTTGGTATGGTTCTGTGGATATCTGTAGTAAATTTTCCATTGGTTTTACTCGAAAAGCTAAACTGTCATAAACATGTTTTGTCTTCTCGTGTTCAGACGTTGATGAAACTTCATGGACGTTACTGGGGCTAGGGTAGGGTTGGTCTGTGGAGTCTTCGCAATAGATGGACGCCGTGGAGGACGATGGACTCGGTAAGGGGGAGCGATGACGATTCACAGCTGTAAAGGCACTGAAATGGTGACGGTCGATTGTTTTGTTAGTCAGCGTCGACGTGTGGACCTGGTCGGAAGTGGTTGTGACTAAGTTCGCTTCCTGCGACGGAGGAAAGAACGAAATCATGTTGCCGGGAATCTGTTGAGAGTTTGGCAGGAGCAGGGCGAGCTCTCCCGTGGGCAACCTGCTCGGTATCAGTTGTACGCCGGTCATCATCTGCAACCTGGCAGACGCGTTGTTGTTGTTCACGTCTTCCGACAGCGCGCCGCTCTGCTGGGTCGTGCTGGTCGCTGGCAGGCTGAACGCGGGCATCTTCTTCAGTCCGGACACGCAGCTGGCCAGGTGCGATACCAGGCGCTGCTTCACGCACGGTTCGATCCCGTCCATCCGGCCGATGTAGCGGCTTACCTCGGTGGCGCACTCGTTAAAGCCTGTCTTGAACTTCTGAACGACGGTCGGGTCCGTTGCCATGGCGATGGTCAATTGTTGTTGCTGGATTGATTGGAGGTGTTTGACGGTCATTTCTAGAATGTCGGCTTTTTCAAGTTTCGAGTGTCTGGCAGGCTGAAAAAAAAGCATAGTTGGTTAATCTACTCTACGAACCGTCGTTAACTTGAGTAATTTAACATTGATTAAGTAAAACCATTATTGTTCGATAGTTTAGAGTTAAGGTGGTCGCACGGGCATCAATTTAGTGACGCACTCCATGTTAGCATCCAGTAGCCAATGTTTAAACATCTGAACTACTATCCTTTGCTATATAACAAATAAACAACAACAACCCTTGCTAGAGATATTTAAGGGTGTTTCGATATTTGTAGCAAGGGTTGTTGTTTGATTATTATAATTACGCTATTGTGCACTGTATAGATTTTTTTGCTATATAATTGTAGCGGCACCTACTCTGTCACTGGCAGAATCAACAAGTAATTCTACCGAATGCTACGCTACTTTATACCGATGACTAATTCTTTTCTGTTTAAAAAGGAGTTCTAAGGTCTGGTGCGCAGTTTGGGCAGCGCCTAACTCCTCCTAGGCCTACATCTCCAGACCGAGAGTCCACTACAGTGTCTGGTCGGAGTGTCGTCTCATACAAGTGACCAGTACAGGCTTTACAGAAAGGGTTCTGTGCTCTTACAGACGCACACCACGGGTAGGGAGTGACGCTAGTCAACAGGTTTGGAAGTAACAGGTTTGAGGTTATGTTTATGTCTCCAGACAGAGAGTCCACTACAGTGTCTGGTCGGCGTGTCGTCTCATACAAGTGACCAGTACAGGCTTTACAGAAAGGGTTCTGTGCTCTTACAGACGTACACCACGGGTAGGGAGTGACGCTAGTCAACAGGTTTGGAAGTAACAGGTTTGAGGTTAGGTTCATGTCTCCAGACAGAGAGTCCACCACAGTGGTCGGAGTGTCTTCTCATAGAAGTGACCAGTACAGGCTTTACAGAAAGGGTTCCGGGCTCTTACAGACGCACACCACGGGTAGGGAGTGACGCTAGTCAACAGGTTTGGAAGTAACAGGTTTGAGGTTAGGTTCATGTCTCCAGACAGAGAGTCCACTACAGTGTCTGGTCGGAGTGTCGTCTCATACGAGTGACCAGTACAGGCTTTAGAGGAAGGGTACCGGGCTCTTACAGATGGACACCAGGGAGTGACGCTAGTCAACAGGTTTGGAAGTAACAGGTTTGAGGTTATGTTTATGTCTCCAGACAGAGAGTCCCCTACAGTGTCTGGTCGGAGTGTCGTCTCATACAAGTGACCAGTACAGGCTTTACAGAAATGGTTCTGGGCTCTTACAGACGCACACGTAGGGAGTGACGCTAGTCAACTGGTTTGGATGAACAGGTTTGAGGTTAGGTTCCGAGGGTAGGATTTACATGCTGGTTTTCAGACAACCCTGACATCCTGCACTATCTTTGTATTCTAAGGGCTAAATGGTGAGAAGAGAGTTAAAATTTACCCTTCGTCTACCGCCTTCATGTTTTGCCATCTTTCTTTTCACAAACACACTGCTAAAAAAAAGAAATTAAAAAAGACAGATTCTAGAGAATTGTAATTGCCCCGTGTCCTGTACAACGCAACAATACAAAATTACCCTAGACTTCCTGGAAGAGTTCTAAAGTTCGGATAAAACACCTCCAAGCCGATCTTAGAGAGTGGCAACTCGCATATACAGGAATAATTAATTTTTGTAAGTGATTGTTATTTTTATTGAAAGATTATCACTTATTTAATTACTATTCAACCCACTGTAATTTATAGTATAAGAAAAAATAATTCCACTAAATAAGAATAATTTATCAATTCCTTCTGTTACTTCACACTCTCCTTATATTATATCTTGTACAAATTTTCAATCGTTAATAAAAATACGTTTTTATTCATCCGAACAAGTTCAAATACATTTATTTAAACTTGCAGTGGATGCCACTTGATGTTAGTAGTTTTTTTCCAAATATTATTTCATAAGTTCCATTATTTTATACGGAAGAAAAACTTTTCACAAAAGGGGCAAGATGTGCAATATAGTTATATGGTTCCATATGGTTTAAAATAGTGATAACATATGATTTCGTAAAACAGCTGATTTTATGTTATAGGTCATGTGGTAGAACAGCTGTTTTAAAGCATAGGTTATGTTACTTTATTTATATTAATTGTAACTATTTAATGACAAGTAACGAAAATATAATTTCTTTGGTTGACCTAAGCGGAATTGACTTTAAACACTGACTTAATGTTCTTATTACTTGTTACTAATGTCAGACTCTAAAGTGTAACTAAATTATATGTAAATTGGGATTACAAAAACTCACTTATTCATCAGCGAAGATCAAAGTATCGTCGATTTTTAGAAAAGCACTAGATGTCTGTCTGCACAACCAACAGCCGTTCGTTGTCAGCTGTTATTAGTTTATCTATTGGGCAGAGTACAGTCTGTCGAACAAAGGCAAAGATAAGAAAGGTTTCCATTATTGAAGAGCCAGTGTGTACCTCTACAAGGGTTCGTGGGAAAGCATGAAAGTAACCTTCTCTAGCGGACGGAGAAGCGGGCTTGCCGTGCAATGTGGGAAAGCAGGCGGCACAAATATTTCTCACGTACATTGTTAGTTTCAATTGAAACGTAGTGTGTAATCGACGATTTTTTTCAATCCTGTCGAAATTGGTTTTTACACGCTACAATCGATATAGGAATGCCGAAAACAGGCGTGGGAGAGGATCGTGCGGTCAGTTCGTAATGTGAAATCGATCATTCAGTCAATTGAAAAACTAAAAATTTACACCTTTTGTATGATTTTTAAAATTTCCGAGAGCATTCAAAGTAGTTTGATATTTCGTTTTCCAGAGAAACAAAATGAAAAGACTGACCAACCGACATTGTTTCATATTTAGGGCTACAAGCGTAACTTAAACACACATTCTAAAAGTTATAAATAACTGAAACCAAATATTGTTTACATTTTAAAAATTACAAATATAACCTCAATTTATAAACACACACTATAATAATAAAAGCCCCATGCTGTAGTGCATGCAAATTAGGCTGATCAAGGTCGTCTTGACATCACGTGTTGTTGATAAATAGGCCTCCTCTTCACTTCGGCAACCGACTAGTTTACTTTGAAAACTTTATTTCTATCCCTAGCCAAGCTTAACCTGATACTTTGTAGGTATTTGTAACGCAGGGATTTTGCAATTTATAACTCAGTTCTAAGTCTTATAAAGGCAACTTAAGTATATAAAGTTTGAAATTGAGGTTAGGTTTTGTATGATCAGAATTAACCAATAAAGTTTTAACCAATATTTCTGGTTTGGGGAGTTTATAATAACTTTATTTTTGCTTGGTGTATTTTTAAGTAACGCGTGTAAAAAAACCACCGGGAAGGCCCAGTGTTTGTAAACTGTTATTAACAGAAGTAATGCAGTAACACTTTATTTATAATATATTCTGAGGACGTGATTTTAGGAACAAAGAATTTCAAAGTATACAAAAAATGAAAATGAATCAAATTAGAAAAATATTCTTGTCTTAAAGAAAATACTCTCATTCTCAGTGCTGTTGAGAATATTTGTAGATATTCCAGTACAATTTTCTGCCTTTTTTAACTTTACAATATTTTCCTTTATTGACGCGTTTCGAAATAACTTTATTTTCAAAACTTAAATAGTACTAAGAGTTTAAAAATTACTATTTAAATACTATTAAAGATTTGAAAATGTAGTTATTCCGAAATGCGTCAACAAAGGAAATATTGTAACGTTAGGAAAGGCGGAAAAATTAAAGAAACATTTTCAGATGTTGCTAATTTTCTTTCCGAAAAAAATACGTTACAGTTTGTATAAGTTATACGTCTTATATTGCACTACAATTAAAGGGTTATGTTTGTAAGAACGAATCTGTAGTTTCAAAGGTAGGTCACACCTGCAAACAAAAATTCAATCATTGTTTGAAATATCAACGCTCTACGAAAGATAAGTTGCGGACAATGATTGCATCTGTGCTTTCCTCCCTTAGCCACTTCCTCCGTTTTGCTCCGTCTCCCACTTTTCTACCTCCATTCATCTGCTCACCGTTGCATCATCCACTTCCCTCTCGGCGCACTTTCCCCTCCCGTTGTGACGAGGCCAGGCCTTAGACTTTACTCTTTGATAAAATTCAGGCTAAGATAATACACTGAGTCATTTGGAACCCATCTCTATTATGTAAACTGATGTAATAACAAATGATAAAAACAAGTCAATTCCTATTTAGGTACATAAACCTTATTTAAAAATTTTTGTTACTTTTAATTAAATAATTACAATTAATATAAATAAAGTAACACAACCTAAGCGTTAAAACAGCCGTTCTACCACATAACCTATAACATAAAATCAGCTGTTTTATAAAATCATATGTTATCTCTTATTTCAACCCAAATAGGATGAAATACTGTACCTATATTGCATAACTTGGCCCTTTTGTGAAAAGTTTTCTCCCGTATAAAACTAAAATTATTAATTTAATTTTTAATTTGAGAAAACTATACAGCAAGTGTCATTTACTACAAGTTTTAAAAAAATGTATTTGAATTTGAGTAAATGGATAAAAAGTATTTTATTAATAACTCAAAATTTGAAGAAAATATATAGAGAGTGTGTGAACTAATATAAGGAATAGAAAAATATCGACAATAATCCCTGGGGTTACGAATATCTGAAACAATAAAAATGAGAGTGAATCGTCAATTTTTACACTTAATATTAGGTTTTTTTAATTGTACCATTTAATTGTGTTTGTATACGCTCGAGCACGCATGTGTGTGTGTGTGTGTGTGTGTGTGTGTGTGTGTGTGTGTGTGTGTGTGTGTGTGTGTGTGTGTGTGTGTGTGTGTGTATGTGTGTGTGTGTGTGTGTGTGTGTGTGTGTGTGTGTGTGTGTGTGTGTGTGTGTGTGTGTGTGTGTGTGTGTGTGTGTGTGTGTGTGTGTGTGTGTGTGTGTGTGTGTGTGTGTGTGTGTGTGTGTGTGTGTGTGTGTGTGTGTGTGTGTGTGTGTGTGTGTGTGTGTGTGTGTGTGTGTGTGTGTGTGTGTGTGTGTGTGTGTGTGTATGAGTGTGTGTGTGTGTGTGTGTGTGTGTGTGTGTGTGTGTATTGGTTGGTTGCATGTGTACGCGCACGCGGGTATTTCAATGTATTCATAGCTTTTCTTGAAATTAACCACCATCTACGTGTTTCATTTTATTTCGAAAATAGTAAATAACAACAAAAACATAATCCTAGCAACCATCTGTCGGTAAAGAATTCTGATTTGATCGGGCGGATAGTAAATGCTATGGCGGTTATAGAAGTATAAAGTATAATATTTAATTCATAAATGCTAAACTAAAATAATTCTACTACACAGTTTTTACGATGGAAGACCTTTACAAACGAAATGACGTGACGTCACTTGCCAACCAGTAACACTCGCCAATCTCCCTAATTTCCATAGTAACTAAGTATTTGATATCGTTGCTATGGCAACAACAAGCTGATCCCTAGCTTCACAATGTCACCACATATTTCAACCATCTTGTGCTACACGTTTAGAGGAAATAATGCTTTTATCTGTGGTTGTTCAGAATCTTGGACTTTGAGTGAATAAGGAATACACGTTTATCAGCGGAACCGCTTGTTGACGGAAAGATTAGCAATTAATATTTGGGAGGGCAAGAGCGGAAGTGGTAATGATAAGAGTTATGGAGACATACAACTGATAGAGATGCGTGGGTGAAGTTCTTGAAAGGATATTTAGTGAGTCTAGGAAAGTAGCCTCATTAATTTGTAACTGTATATTCCCTTACGATGGCACGAAACATGCGTACAGCAAAAGATGCGTACAGCGAAATATGCGTAAAAAAAGAAAACAATAGCAATTGACGAGGGTAAGTCGTAAACTTGACACGCGAAAAAAGAGTACAAACCAGACTCCAGTTGTCGACCCAGGTCATCTACCCCTAAACTATTTCCTAATAACTTTCAAGGTTTTGCACTTTCCCAGTCAAAATGGGTCAAAAAAGGGTTTCCAATTTGTCAGTGGTCATTTTGCGTTTAACTGATAATTTTGATTTAATCGAAAGAGACTATCAAAAGAGGTTGAAACTTCGACCCTTATGCACATGACACTGGACTTACACTTAGAAGGAAAAAGAAAGTATATTAAGTGGGACAAAAGAAACAAAACAAAAAAACAGTAAAAAATACCTAGAAAATACTAATGTTGTTTAATCTCTTTCCTACATAAAAAATGGATTAGACTAGACCCAAGAAATGAGATTATAAAATAAAATAAATTGGTCAAGTTGTAATATAGATTAAAATTTTTAAAATCCTGAAAAATGAAAAAAATTAAAAATACAATAGAAAAAAACTACAGAGGCTACAAGGTGATAGTAAATACACCAAAATGACAGCTCGACATATTTATATCATTTCGCCAGTCCAAAGCCTGGAAAAGTGTGATGGTAATCATGTGCATTAGATAATGTTTTAAAGGATCTCCAGTCCCGAGAAACTAAGCGACGTCTATGTTTAACTCAGAGGTAAACTCATTTATGTAGCTCAATGACTTTAAAAGATCCGTGTTCACATAAAAGTTGTACACATTTTTCGCCTGTCACAATGTTCTGACGTCACAGCTTACCCTCGTCATCTGTTAAAACTTGATCCTGTACGCATCTTTCGCAATATTCCTGGTGTACGCATAACTCATATGCATCTTTCTTGTATTAGGTAGAATTGTAATAATCGAAGATATAAACATCGTCAACTGTTCCACGCACCAGAAAGACAATGTTAAGGCGGTTTCTGGAAATTTGTACAGATTTTGTAGGAACCTACTTCTTAAGAGAGTAGGCTCTTAGGCACGATACCCTGCATGTGACGTCATAGATGGAAGAGACTTTAATGCCCCTGTACAAATCCTACCTTACAGAACGTTTTCCCAATCCTTCGCAGGCGATTTTGTAACCAATATATCCTGGATAATCTCCTTAATACTACACAAAAAGTCAAAGTTTCGAATCTTCTCGAGAAAATAGCATCTTCCTCTCCCTCCCAAGGCAACGGTGGTTCATGAGTTTGTTTTACACAGCTGTGCCTCTCTCACCTTGACTGTTAGACTCGTAATAAGTACAAGTCTAAGTCCTGTTGTACTTACGTCTTTTTTGAGGGCGTCCAGGATGAGTGACTTCAGCTCGTTCAGGCAGTGGTTAATCCGGGCCCGCCGCCTCTTCTCCATAATGGGCTTGTTGCTCTGCAAAGCAAAAATAAAAACTATTACTTTTTAAACAAGAACTCAAATTTTTTACTCCCGTAAATGTTGAATTGATCTATGCCAGAAACGGAAAACAAAGCCGCGACCCTTCCTTCCACCCCAGCTCAGGGAAGTGTTATTTTTTCAATTACTTTTATTCTCACACACATTCTCCTTATATAGACTATATCTTGTTCAAATAGTTAGTTGTTAATAAAATACATTTTATTCATTCACTAAGGTTCAAATACATTTTTCAATCTTGTATTGGATTACACTTGATTTTAATACCATTTTTCCAAATATTAATTCATTCATTTAATTAAATTATTAACTTTTATTTTTGTATGGGAGAAAAACTTTCCACAAAAGGGGCAAGGTATGCAATATAGTTATCTCGTCCCATTTGTCTTGAAATAAGTTATAACATATGATTTCATAGAACAGCTGATTTTATGGTATATGTTATGTGGTATAACAGCTGTTTTAACTCATAGGTTATGTTATTTTATTTGTATTAGATGCAATTATTTAAGAAAAAGTAAGTCTAAACGTTAACAAAAGTAGGAATTACGTTAAAATTGTTTTGTTTACATTATTTATTTTACCCTAACGAAGATGTATTTAAGTTTATTTTAAAAACTCACTAGTCACGACAAACCTCAAATTTCCACTTATAATGGTTTAGCAAAACACATGTTCCTCAGTGACATACCTGACGATGACAACTTTTGATGTCGAAACGTCTTGAGTATAGACAAGTTTGTTGTGAGTAGGGGCTTTACAAACAGAATGTAGAAGTAAATGCCCCAGCGTGGGAACGTTCGCCGTCTTCTGAGAATTGACTAATATCCGGCGCTCCAGAACCCCCCCCCTTCTACAAGGTACTGTCCGAAATGCTCACAGATGTTTAATTTTGAAGACAATATTTAAGCAAACAGTGCAATGGTCATATTGGTTTAAGCTACTAGTAACAAACTAGTAAACTTCTAGTAAGCAGGCCTAAAATATATAGGATTACAGCTATTCTTTGAGCTTAGCTTGTGAGGTTATGTTGAAACAAATAAAAGACATGCACAAGACTCACAAATTATTCATTTATTTAGTCAAACGCGTTTCAATGACAAAGTCATCATCAGTGAGTGTTGCTACTACAAACTATAACTTACAACTAATAGCATTACCTTAGTTGTAAGTTAGAGTTTGTAGTAGCAACACTCACTGATGATGACCTTATCATTGAAACGCGTTTGAGTAAATAAATGATTTATTTATGAGTCTTGTGTGTGTGTTTTATTTATAGGATTCTTGGATAAACTAGAGTGCGAACCCACTACAGCACTGTTTATAAGTTATACAAATATATATATATATATATATATGTATGTATATATATATATATAAAGAACTAAGTCAAAATACAAATACAAGAATTGTAATTGAATTTACAATTCAATTACAAATGATGTTGGTATTGTTAGCCAACGAAAAGCTTTGAATTGTAAATTCAATTATAATTTTTGTATTTGTATTTTGACTTAGTTCTTTATTAATACACAAGAATACATATTGCGATATATATATATATATATATATATATATATATATATATATATATATATATATATATATATATATATATACATACATATCAATTTCAACTCGCGAGCACTATTTTGGCCAGGGAATCAGATTATCAACCACTATTATAACACCTTGAACAAGCTATATTTATAGTGCAGTCCTCCCCACTGCTACTGCCTTCTTGATCTGATTGCTTCTATGGATCAGGGGTGTAATATATAAGCTTCTACAATCTATTATAAATATTGGAGTTAAACCACACATTTTACTATTATTTCTGTTTCTTCTTTTAGCGCATAGAAAATGCATGTTATATTTATCTGATCATCTCTAAAGAGACTATCACACTTTAGAAATTTTTTTACTGATAGTAAAATTATAAATAGAAAACCAATGCCATCTTAATAATAAATTCCAGTTTTAAATTTTACAACAAAAATAAAACCACGTTAAAACATCAATGAAAATCCCAACTCATTGAACGCTAAGCTAGCACAGATTTAAATATTTGTATTTTATAAGTTTTGTAAATTCGAATTTTATAAGCATAATTATAAATAATAGAAATAGTTCGTTGGAATTAATTTTACAATTTTAAAATTATTCGTAACAAGACAAAATTTTTTTGGACTGTAAGTTCTTTTCCTTAAAATGATCAAACATATTTCTGGCAATTGCAACAAATTTTACTGCGTCAGAACTTACTTACAACGGTGTTTGCAATTTTTCTCATCAGTAATTCACGTCTGCACTTATCTGTCCCTAGTGTCAACAAGGGAGGGTCGTGTTCTGTGGTCCAAAGTGCGAGCACTTTTACAATCGTCGAGGGATGAAAATTGTGTAAACATCCAGAAAGCAAAGGTTACGATGGTAACAATAAATAAGTTTAGTACAGTAGCGAGAACATTTAGGTTTGTAGAGGAGGGTCATGAAATGTTTGAAACCTTCACGGATATCTTTTAGAGTAAGGGTTGCCAATTTTTAGAGTTCACATTAATGCACTTGGGGTTTTTTAGAAATCAAATAACAATTGGAGTCAGCACGTTTTCGCCCCCTTCAATTCCAGTTTCAGTTGCAAACCTCCTTTTAGTTGCAGAGCAGCAGTGAATAAACCAAAACTCTGCTTATTTTGTCTATAAAGCTTCTGTAAGTACAGGGCTTGCCTCGATGAGTAACAAGGCGCCATTTTATTTTGACGCGAGTGTACAGACACTAAAGACGACCAAGAGAGCACAATGTGTACAGGCGGCTTACTACTGCTTAGGGCTTTAATCACAACCTTGACAGTGTTGTTTACATGTCTACTTTGTAACATTTAGCCTTTAGCGTAAACTTTTCATAGGAACATAAAGAATTTCCCGGCACTATACTTATTTGTACTTTGTTAAGTGAAACTGTGTTTATAGAAAGAAAGTGTTATTGTTAATATAAGGCCAACGTTAGTCTCGTGAGAATAAGGTCAAGGTTACAGCAAGTGTATCGCCTAGGAAGAGTGGGATGTGCATAAGGTCAAGGTTACAGCAAGTGTATCGCCTAGGAAGGGTGGGGATGTGCATAAGGTCAAGGTTACAGCTAGTGTATCGCCTAGGAAGAGTGGGATGTGCATAAGGTCAAGGTTACAGCAAGTGTATCGCCTAGGAAGGGTGGGGATGTGCATAAGGTCAAGGTTACAGCAAGTGTATCGCCTAGGAAGGGTGGGATGTGCATAAGGTCAAGGTTACAGCAAGTGTATCGCCTAGGAAGGGTGGGATGTGCATAAGGTCAAGGTTACAGCAAGTGTATCGCCTAGGAAGGGTGGGATGTGCATAAGGTCAAGGTTACAGCAAGTGTATCGCCTAGGAAGGGTGGGATGTGCATAAGGTCAAGGTTACAGCAAGTGTATCGCCTAGGAAGGGTGGGATGTGCATAAGGTAAAGGTTACAGCTAGTGTATCGCCTAGGAAGAGTGGGATGTGCATAAGGTCAAGGTTACAGCAAGTGTATCGCCTAGGAAGGGTGGGGATGTGCATAAGGTCAAGGTTACAGCTAGTGTATCGCCTAGGAAGAGTGGGATGTGCATAAGGTCAAGGTTACAGCAAGTGTATCGCCTAGGAAGGGTGGGGATGTGCATAAGGTCAAGGTTACAGCAAGTGTATCGCCTAGGAAGGGTGGGATGTGCATAAGGTCAAGGTTACAGCAAGTGTATCGCCTAGGAAGGGTGGGGATGTGCATAAGGTAAAGGTTACAGCAAGTGTATCGCCTAGGAAGAGTGGGATGTGCATAAGGTCAAGGTTACAGCAAGTGTATCGCCTAGGAAGAATGGGATGTGCATAAGGTCAAGGTTACAGCAAGTGTATCGCCTAGGAAGAGTGGGATGTGCATAAGGTCAAGGTTACAGCAAGTGTATCGCCTAGGAAGGGTGGGGATGTGCATAAGGTCAAGGTTACAGCAAGTGTATCGCCTAGGAAGGGTGGGATGTGCATAAGGTCAAGGTTACAGCAAGTGTATCGCCTAGGAAGGGTGGGGATGTGCATAAGGTCAAGGTTACAGCAAGTGTATCGCCTAGGAAGGGTGGGATGTGCATAAGGTCGAGGTTACAGCAAGTGTATCGCCTAGGAAGGGTGGGGATGTGCATAAGGTAAAGGTTACAGCAAGTCTATCGCCTAGGAAGAGTGGGATGTGCATAAGGTCAAAGTTACAGCAAGTGTATCGCCTAGGAAGACTGGGATGTGCATAAGGTCAAGGTTACAGCAAGTGTATCGCCTAGGAAGGGTGGGGATGTGCATAAGGTCAAGGTTACAGCAAGTGTATCGCCTAGGAAGAGTCTGATGTGCATAAGGTCAAGGTTACAGCAAGTGTATCGCCTAGGAAGGGTGGGATGTGCATAAGGTCAAGGTTACAGCAAGTGTATCGCCTAGGAAGGGTGGGGATGTGCATAAGGTCAAGGTTACAGCTAGTGTATCGCCTAGGAAGGGTGGGGATGTGCATAAGGTCAAGGTTACAGCTAGTGTATCGCCTAGGAAGGGTGGGATGTGCATAAGGTCAAGGTTACAGCTAGTGTATCGCCTAGGAAGGGTGGGATGTGCATAAGGTCAAGGTTACAGCTAGTGTATCGCCTAGGAAGGGTGGGGATGTGCATAAGGTCAAGGTTACAGCAAGTGTATCGCCTAGGAAGGGTGGGGATGTGCATAAGGTCAAGGTTACAGCTAGTGTATCGCCTAGGAAGGGTGGGATGTGCATAAGGTCAAGGTTACAGCTAGTGTATCGCCTAGGAAGGGTGGGATGTGCATAAGGTCAAGGTTACAGCTAGTGTATCGCCTAGGAAAGGTGGGGATGTGCATAAGGTCAAGGTTACAGCAAGTGTATCGCCTAGGAAGGGTGGGATGTGCATAAGGTCAAGGTTACAGCAAGTGTATCGCCTAGGAAGGGTGGGATGTGCATAAGGTCAAGGTTACAGCAAGTGTATCGCCTAGGAAGGGTGGGGATGTGCATAAGGTCAAGGTTACAGCTAGTGTATCGCCTAGGAAGGGTGGGGATGTGCATAAGGTCAAGGTTACAGCAAGTGTATCGCGTAGGAAGGGTGGGATGTGCATAAGGTCAAGGTTACAGCAAGTGTATCGCCTAGGAAGGGTGGGGATGTGCATAAGGTAAAGGTTGCAGCAAGTGTATCGCCTAGGAAGGGTGGGATGTGCATAAGGTCAAGGTTGCAGCAAGTGTATCGCCTAGGAAGGGTGGGATGTGCATAAGGTCAAGGTTACAGCAAGTGTATCGCGTAGGAAGGGTGGGATGTGCATAAGGTCAAGGTTACAGCAAGTGTATCGCCTAGGAAGGGTGGGGATGTGCATAAGGTAAAGGTTGCAGCAAGTGTATCGCCTAGGAAGAGTGGGATGTGCATAAGGTCAAGGTTGCAGCAAGTGTATCGCCTAGGAAGGGTGGGATGTGCATAAGGTCAAGGTTACAGCAAGTGTATCGCCTAGGAAGGGTGGGATGTGCATAAGGTCAAGGTTACAGCAAGTGTATCGCCTAGGAAGGGTGGGGATGTGCATAAGGTAAAGGTTGCAGCAAGTGTATCGCCTAGGAAGGGTGGGATGTGCATAAGGTCAAGGTTGCAGCAAGTGTATCGCCTAGGAAGGGTGGGATGTGCATAAGGTCAAGGTTACAGCAAGTGTATCGCCTAGGAAGGGTGGGATGTGCATAAGGTCAAGGTTACAGCAAGTGTATCGCGTAGGAAGGGTGGGATGTGCATAAGGTCAAGGTTGCAGCAAGTGTATCGCCTAGGAAGGGTGGGATGTGCATAAGGTAAAGGTTGCAGCAAGTGTATCGCCTAGGAAGGGTGGGATGTGCATAAGGTCAAGGTTACAGCAAGTGTATCGCCTAGGAAGGGTGGGGATGTGCATAAGGTAAAGGTTACAGCTAGTGTATCGCCTAGGAAGAGTGGGATGTGCATAAGGTAAAGGTTACAGCAAGTGTATCGCCTAGAAAGAGTGGGATGTGCATAAGGTAAAGGTTACAGCTAGTGTATCGCCTAGGAAGAGTGGGATGTGCATAAGGTAAAGGTTACAGCTAGTGTATCGCCTAGGAAGAGTGGGATGTGCATAAGGTAAAGGTTACAGCTAGTGTATCGCCTAGGAAGGGTGGGGATGTGCATAAGGTCAAGGTTACAGCAAGTGTATCGCCTAGGAAGGGTGGGGATGTGCATAAGGTAAAGGTTACAGCAAGTGTATCGCCTAGGAAGGGTGGGGATGTGCATAAGGTAAAGGTTACAGCTAGTGTATCGCCTAGGAAGGGTGGGGATGTGCATAAGGTCAAGGTTACAGCTAGTGTATCGCCTAGGAAGAGTGGGATGTGCATAAGGTAAAGGTTACAGCAAGTGTATCGCCTAGGAAGGGTGGGGATGTGCATAAGGTAAAGGTTACAGCAAGTGTATCGCCTAGGAAGGGTGGGGATGTGCATAAGGTAAAGGTTACAGCAAGTGTATCGCCTAGGAAGGGTGGGGATGTGCATAAGGTAAAGGTTACAGCAAGTGTATCGCCTAGGAAGGGTGGGGATGTGCATAAGGTAAAGGTTACAGCAAGTGTATCGCCTAGGAAGGGTGGGGATGTGCATAAGGTAAAGGTTACAGCTAGTGTATCGCCTAGGAAGGGTGGGGATGTGCATAAGGTAAAGGTTACAGCAAGTGTATCGCCTAGGAAGAGTGGGATGTGCATAAGGTAAAGGTTACAGCAAGTGTATCGCCTAGGAAGGGTGGGGATGTGCATAAGGTAAAGGTTACAGCAAGTGTATCGCCTAGGAAGGGTGGGGATGTGCATAAGGTAAAGGTTACAGCAAGTGTATCGCCTAGGAAGGGTGGGGATGTGCATAAGGTAAAGGTTACAGCAAGTGTATCGCCTAGGAAGAGTGGGATGTGCATAAGGTAAAGGTTACAGCTAGTGTATCGCCTAGGAAGAGTGGGATGTGCATAAGGTAAAGGTTACAGCTAGTGTATCGCCTAGGAAGGGTGGGGATGTGCATAAGGTCAAGGTTACAGCAAGTGTATCGCCTAGGAAGGGTGGGGATGTGCATAAGGTAAAGGTTACAGCAAGTGTATCGCCTAGGAAGAGTGGGATGTGCATAAGGTAAAGGTTACAGCAAGTGTATCGCCTAGGAAGGGTGGGGATGTGCATAAGGTCAAGGTTACAGCAAGTGTATCGCCTAGGAAGAGTGGGATGTGCATAAGGTAAAGGTTACAGCTAGTGTATCGCCTAGGAAGGGTGGGGATGTGCATAAGGTAAAGGTTACAGCAAGTGTATCGCCTAGGAAGAGTGGGATGTGCATAAGGTCAAGGTTACAGCAAGTGTATCGCCTAGGAAGGGTGGGGATGTGCATAAGGTCAAGGTTACAGCAAGTGTATCGCGTAGGAAGGGTGGGATGTGCATAAGGTCAAGGTTACAGCAAGTGTATCGCCTAGGAAGGGTGGGGATGTGCATAAGGTAAAGGTTACAGCAAGTGTATCGCCTAGGAAGAGTGGGATGTGCATAAGGTAAAGGTTACAGCTAGTGTATCGCCTAGGAAGGGTGGGATGTGCATAAGGTAAAGGTTACAGCAAGTGTATCGCCTAGGAAGGGTGGGATGTGCATAAGGTCAAGGTTACAGCAAGTGTATCGCCTAGGAAGGGTGGGGATGTGCATAAGGTAAAGGTTACAGCTAGTGTATCGCCTACGAAGGGTGGGGATGTGCATAAGGTAAAGGTTACAGCTAGTGTATCGCCTAGGAAGGGTGGGGATGTGCATAAGGTAAAGGTTACAGCTAGTGTATCGCCTAGGAAGGGTGGGGATGTGCATAAGGTAAAGGTTACAGCAAGTGTATCGCCTAGGAAGAGTAGGATGTGCATAAGGTAAAGGTTACAGCTAGTGTATCGCCTAGGAAGGGTGGGATGTGCATAAGGTAAAGGTTACAGCAAGTGTATCGCCTAGGAAGAGTGGGATGTGCATAAGGTAAAGGTTACAGCAAGTGTATCGCCTAGGAAGAGTGGGATGTGCATAAGGTAGAGGTTACAGCTAGTGTATCGCCTAGGAAGGGTGGGGATGTGCATAAGGTAAAGGTTACAGCAAGTGTATCGCCTAGGAAGGGTGGGATGTGCATAAGGTCAAGGTTACAGCAAGTGTATCGCCTAGGAAGGGTGGGATGTGCATAAGGTAAAGGTTGCAGCAAGTGTATCGCCTAGGAAGGGTGGGATGTGCATAAGGTCAAGGTTACAGCAAGTGTATCGCCTAGGAAGGGTGGGATGTGCATAAGGTCAAGGTTACAGCAAGTGTATCGCCTAGGAAGGGTGGGATGTGCATAAGGTCAAGGTTACAGCAAGTGTATCGCGTAGGATCGTGGGATGTGCATAAGGTAAAGGTTGCAGCAAGTGTATCGCCTAGGAAGGGTGGGATGTGCATAAGGTAAAGGTTACAGCAAGTGTATCGCCTAGGAAGGGTGGGATGTGCATAAGGTAAAGGTTACAGCTAGTGTATCGCCTAGGAAGGGTGGGGATGTGCATAAGGTAAAGGTTACAGCAAGTGTATCGCCTAGGAAGAGTGGGATGTGCATAAGGTAAAGGTTACAGCTAGTGTATCGCCTAGGAAGGGTGGGATGTGCATAAGGTCAAGGTTACAGCTAGTGTATCGCCTAGGAAGAGTGGGATGTGCATAAGGTCAAGGTTACAGCAAGTGTATCGCCTAGGAAGAGTGGGATGTGCATAAGGTAAAGGTTACAGCAAGTGTATCGCCTAGGAAGAGTGGGATGTGCATAAGGTAAAGGTTACAGCTAGTGTATCGCCTAGGAAGGGTGGGATGTGCATAAGGTCAAGGTTACAGCAAGTGTATCGCGTAGGAAGGGTGGGATGTGCATAAGGTAAAGGTTGCAGCAAGTGTATCGCCTAGGAAGGGTGGGATGTGCATAAGGTCAAGGTTACAGCAAGTGTATCGCCTAGGAAGGGTGGGATGTGCATAAGGTCAAGGTTACAGCAAGTGTATCGCGTAGGAAGGGTGGGATGTGCATAAGGTAAAGGTTACAGCAAGTGTATCGCCTAGGAAGGGTGGGATGTGCATAAGGTAAAGGTTACAGCTAGTGTATCGCCTAGGAAGGGTGGGGATGTGCATAAGGTAAAGGTTACAGCTAGTGTATCGCCTAGGAAGGGTGGGGATGTGCATAAGGTATAGGTTACAGCTAGTGTATCGCCTAGGAAGGGTGGGGATGTGCATAAGGTAAAGGTTACAGCTAGTGTATCGCCTAGGAAGGGTGGGGATGTGCATAAGGTAAAGGTTACAGCTAGTGTATCGCCTAGGAAGGGTGGGGATGTGCATAAGGTAAAGGTTACAGCTAGTGTATCGCCTAGGAAGGGTGGGGATGTGCATAAGGTAAAGGTTACAGCTAGTGTATCGCCTAGGAAGAGTGGGATGTGCATAAGGTAAAGGTTACAGCTAGTGTATCGCCTAGGAAGGGTGGGGATGTGCATAAGGTAAAGGTTACAGCAAGTGTATCGCCTAGGAAGGGTGGGGATGTGCATAAGGTAAAGGTTACAGCTAGTGTATCGCCTAGGAAGGGTGGGGATGTGCATAAGGTAAAGGTTACAGCTAGTGTATCGCCTAGGAAGGGTGGGGATGTGCATAAGGTAAAGGTTACAGCTAGTGTATCGCCTAGGAAGGGTGGGGATGTGCATAAGGTAAAGGTTACAGCTAGTGTATCGCCTAGGAAGGGTGGGGATGTGCATAAGGTAAAGGTTACAGCTAGTGTATCGCCTAGGAAGAGTGGGATGTGCATAAGGTAAAGGTTACAGCTAGTGTATCGCCTAGGAAGGGTGGGGATGTGCATAAGGTAAAGGTTACAGCAAGTGTATCGCCTAGGAAGGGTGGGGATGTGCATAAGGTAAAGGTTACAGCTAGTGTATCGCCTAGGAAGGGTGGGGATGTGCATAAGGTATAGGTTACAGCTAGTGTATCGCCTAGGAAGGGTGGGGATGTGCATAAGGTAAAGGTTACAGCTAGTGTATCGCCTAGGAAGGGTGGGGATGTGCATAAGGTAAAGGTTACAGCTAGTGTATCGCCTAGGAAGGGTGGGGATGTGCATAAGGTAAAGGTTACAGCAAGTGTATCGCCTAGGAAGAGTGGGATGTGCATAAGGTAAAGGTTACAGCTAGTGTATCGCCTAGGAAGGGTGGGATGTGCATAAGGTCAAGGTTACAGCAAGTGTATCGCCTAGGAAGGGTGGGATGTGCATAAGGTAAAGGTTACAGCAAGTGTATCGCCTAGGAAGGGTGGGATGTGCATAAGGTCAAGGTTACAGCAAGTGTATCGCCTAGGAAGGGTGGGATGTGCATAAGGTCAAGGTTACAGCAAGTGTATCGCCTAGGAAGGGTGGGATGTGCATAAGGTAAAGGTTACAGCAAGTGTATCGCCTAGGAAGAGTGGGATGTGCATAAGGTAAAGGTTACAGCTAGTGTATCGCCTAGGAAGGGTGGGATGTGCATAAGGTAAAGGTTACAGCAAGTGTATCGCCTAGGAAGGGTGGGATGTGCATAAGGTAAAGGTTACAGCAAGTGTATCGCCTAGGAAGAGTGGGATGTGCATAAGGTAAAGGTTACAGCTAGTGTATCGCCTAGGAAGAGTGGGATGTGCATAAGGTAAAGGTTACAGCTAGTGTATCGCCTAGGAAGGGTGGGATGTGCATAAGGTCAAGGTTACAGCAAGTGTATCGCCTAGGAAGGGTGGGATGTGCATAAGGTAAAGGTTACAGCAAGTGTATCGCCTAGGAAGAGTGGGATGTGCATAAGGTAAAGGTTACAGCTAGTGTATCGCCTAGGAAGGGTGGGATGTGCATAAGGTCAAGGTTACAGCAAGTGTATCGCCTAGGAAGGGTGGGATGTGCATAAGCTAAAGGTGAGATATAGTGGATCTTGGCACCATGTGTAGAGGGTAGAAGTATACACCCACTCTCTAACGGGGTATACACGTAAGCAGCCAAGGGGATAGTGCCCAAAGGAACAATATTCCTGGTACTTCGAAATGGACACAATTGAATCGTTTGTTAAGCAAAGGACACAAGTAAATTTTTTCCTTATATTATTTTTCTATGGAAATCTACTAGTATAAACGGCGAACCACGTAACCCTGCACTTGGCCTTACGTGTACTATCATTTCTAAACACATGATACACATTGAGAATGTTCAATACATCAACAGCTTCTGCATCCCATATGTCTACATATATTTCAAAATTGTTTGTTATTTCATACCGAGACTAATTTGTCATGGAATTACAGGCCTTATCATGTTTGTTGGAAAGTATTTATACTGATCCTCTACCTCACGTTTCGCCTACTGCGATCTCTCAAGGCCAAGTGCGTGGTTACGTGGTCCGCACTATACAGTACGTACTTCTAAAGTTGACTCATTTAATGTAGAAAGGTCGCATTGCTGCCTCTACTTAATAATCTGGTACGAAGCTTCCAGTATCTCTTTGATTTATGAAGGGTAGCATGTCTAGGACAATTAAAGTATTTTTTTTTAACATTAACCCAATTTATTTTTAAAAGGGCTCACGACCTGGAACCAAAGTGTCTTTCTAGCTAAGGGGATATCACACGTAGATGCTTGAAATTTGTGTAGAATGTGTGTTATGATGTCACGTATAAGCATAATGTTTAAGAAGATATTTGTATTTATAAGATCTGCAATATGTATTTGTGACTCCTTATGGGAACCAGAGCCCTTTTAGCCCTATTAAATCACAGTCTTGTGATATATTATATCTTGTTTAAATTTTAAATCGTTAATAAAAAAGTTTTATTCATCCACTTTAGGCCAATACATTTGCTTAAACTCGTAGAGGATGACACTTGATGTTAGTATAAGGTTTTTCAAATATTAATTTAATTTAATAACGAATTAATTTTAGTTTAATATGGGAGAAAACGTTTCACGAAAAGGGCAAGGTATGCAATATAGTTATTACGTCCAATTTGGCTAAAATAAGTGATAACATATCATTTCATAAAACAGCTGATTTTATGAGTAGAACAGCTGTTTTAACGCATAGTAGTGCTACTTTATTTTAATTGTAATTATTTCCTAACAAGTAACTAAAATAACATTTTTATTTATTTACCTGAGTAAAAATTGACTTTAAAATATTTTGTTTTTTTACTTTCTTAATATTTTCAATAACGTTTCTATGACGAGTGGTTTTATTCTACAAAAACGTTTCTATGACGAGTGGTTTTATTCTACAAAAACGTTTCTATGACGAGTGGTTTTATTCTACAAAAACGTTTCTATGACGAGTGGTTTTATTCTACAAAAACGTTTCTATGACGAGTGGTTTTATTCTACAAAAACATTTCTATGACGAGTGGTTTTATTCTACAAAAACGTTTCTATGACGAGTGGTTTTATTCTACAAAAACGTTTCTATGACGAGTGGTTTTATTCTACAAAAACGTTTCTATGACGAGTGGTTTTATTCTACAAAAACGTTTCTATGACGAGTGGTTTTATTCTACAAAAACGTTTCTATGACGAGTGGTTTTATTCTACAAAAACGTTTCTATGACGAGTGGTTTTATTCTACAAAAACGTTTCTATGACGAGTGGTTTTATTCTACAAAAACGTTTCTATGACGAGTGGTTTTATTCTACAAAAACGTTTCTATGACGAGTGGTTTTATTCTACAAAAACGTTTCTATGACGAGTGGTTTTATTCTACAAAAACGTCACCGTTCTAGAACGTAATTAAGATTATTTGGCACAAAATTAATTCCAGATATGTAATTAAATTTTTATTTTCTATCAATTACAATACATACTTATAAAATTTGTATGCACTTTAATATTTTGACGAAATTTTAACATTTTGGAACGCTGCCAAAATTTTCCAATAGGAGTGTTAAAAACACGCTAAGCTTGATTCACCGAAGCAAAAATATCTCGGTATAAAACCAAACGAAGCGTAAACAAAAATAGGAACAAAAAAGCTATATTTAGTAGCCTTAATGACACAAAGAAATAAATAAAATAGTTGTCTTATCTTCCGATAATTTAAATGGCGCTGGTATCTTATCTGTGGGACGCTACGTGCGTATCTGTGCGTACGATGTTATCTCATAAAATGCTTAGGTTCCGTGTAAATTATACTTTTTAACAACGATATTTTTTATGGTTGCAAATGAAAAACATTTTTGCATCATTACACGAATGAAAAAGAATTTAAATTTAATAAATATTCAATAGAAAAAATATGATAGCGTATAAATAATTTTATGAAAATATGCCTTTTAAGGTTTCTTTTGTAATTTTCTAGTTGTCTATTGAAAGAAAATAGGGAACGAAGACATCCTTATTCTACTTTAAGGTTTGCAAGGGAGGCTGTAACGTAGAATCTCCAATGGTCGGAAGAGCATGACTTGGAGGCCTAATGGAAGAGTTGTAAGGACGTCGAGGGACGTTGAACCAAGTAATATAGCACTCTAATCAAAACATAGGGTGAATAATTTTGTATTTCAAAATGTAATAAGAGTACATCGAATTATACTCCTTCAAAGTACTGTCCTTGGCGGGCAATGCACTTATCCCAACGTTGAATCCATGATGGGAAGCATTTCTGGAAGGCTTCTTTTGGAAGGGCGCTTAGCTGCTCGGTTGTAGCCCTCTCAATGACAGGAATGGTGTTAGGAACAGTTTTAATTTTTGGGAAGATCCAGAAGTCGCATGATGTTAAATCGGGTGAGTATGGCGGATGTGGACAGACAGGAACACTTTATTCGGGCAACAATTCGCGAATGAGAAGCGAGGTGAGACACGGCGCATTGTTGTGATGAAGAAGAAAGCCATTCGTCTATTTTTCTGGTCTCTTTCTTCGTGTGTCGTTTCGCAAACATTTCAGTACGCCTTTATGAAATTCACTTCACAGTTGTTCCCCTTGGAACAAACTCTAATCGTATTACTCCCTCACTATCGAAAAAAAATGAACATGACCTTGATGTTCGTTGACTGACATGCCTTTTATGGGAGAGAGGAGATGCACTGGTTTTCCTTTGGGAACTCTGCATTTTAGTCTCAGGGTCATATCCATAGACCCAACCTTCATCTCCAGTTACAATTTTGGGCATGAAGTCCGGATCTGCTTGAAGACGACTCTTCAACTCTGTGCTGACCGACGCAAGATTTCTCTTCTGTTCCATCACTCAAAATTTTACGAACAAATTTTCCATTCACTCGTCTCATTTGCAAATTATCGGTTAAAATGCTTCGAACGGAACCGTACGAGATGTTAAGGTCTTCCGATAGCTCTCGATGAGTCATCCGCCTGTTTGAACAGAAACGTACGAGATGTTAAGGTCTTCTGATAGCTCTTGATGAGTCATTCGTCTGTTTGAACGGAACCGTACAAGATGTTAAGATTTTCCGATAGCTCTCGATGAGTCATCCGCCTGTTTGAACGGAACCGTACGAGATGTTAAGATTTTCCGATAGCTCTTGATGAGTCATCCGCCTGTTTGAACGGAACCGTACGAGATGTTAAGATTTTCCGATAGCTCTCGATGAGTCATCCGCCTGTTTGAACGGAAACGTACGAGATGTTAAGATTTTCCGATAGCTCTTGATGAGTCATCCGCCTGTTTGAACGGAACCGTACGAGATGTTAAGATTTTCCGATAGCTCTCGATGAGTCATCCGCCTGTTTGAACGGAAACGTACGAGATGTTAAGATATTCCGATAGCTCTCGATGAGTCATCCGCCTGTTTGAACGGAACCGTACGAGATGTTAAGGTCTTCCGATAGCTCTCGTTGAGGCATTCGTCTGTTTGAACGGAACCGTACGAGATGTTAAGGTCTTCCGATAGCTCTCGATGAGTCATCCGCCTGTTTGAACGGAACCGTACGAGATGTTAAGGTCTTCCGATAGCTCTCGATGAGTCATCCGCCTGTTTGAACAGAAACGTACGAGTTGTTAAGGTCTTCCGATAGCTCTCGATGAGTAATTCGTCTGTTTGAACGGAACCGTACGAGATGTTAAGGTCTTCCGATAGCTCTCGTTGAGGCATTCGTCTGTTTGAACGGAACCGTACGAGATGTTAAGGTCTTCCGATAGCTCTCGATGAGTCATCCGCCTGTTTGAACGGAACCGTACGAGATGTTAAGGTCTTCCGATAGCTCTCGATGAGTCATCCGCCTGTTTGAACAGAAACGTACGAGTTGTTAAGGTCTTCCGATAGCTCTCGATGAGTAATTCGTCTGTTTGAACGGAACCGTACGAGTTGTTAAGGTCTTCCGATAGCTCTCGATGAGTCATCCACCTGTTTGAACGGAACCGTACGAGATGTTAAGGTCTTCCGATAGTTCTTGATGAGTCATTCGTCTGTTTGAACGAACCATTATTAATTCTACGTTTTGCACATTGTCGTCTGTTTTTGAGGTTAATGGATACCCCGAGAGCTGCTCGTCTTCAACCGACTCATTTCCGCTTTAAAATCGGTCATACCACTTGTACACAGTCTTCAGTGGTACCACATTATCTCCATACACAGACTTTAACATTTCGTGAGCTTCTTTAGCATTCTTTGGCAACTTAAAGCAAAACTTAATGTTAATGCGTTGTTCGAAATCCATGATGCGCGACAGACACGATAACACACGACCACACTCTAGAGGCTATGGCAGTCCACTGAGAAGCTCCAGCATGTTGAAACTTGTTGCTGCCTGTCTCAACAGATCACGCTTCTAGGCGAATTATTTCATATGGAGGTAGCGTCAGCAGCTGCCGCTATAAAAATTCATTCACCGTATTTTATGATCACTCTTCGTATTAAGAAAAATATCAACTAATTTTTAAATTCAAAGAAAGTACTTTATCGACATCTATGAGTCAGTTCCTGTTACTTTTAATCGTTTGTTAAAAAAACCAGTTCGGTTCCAGCTATGTTTGAAGCGTTAATTTAGGCTGTGTCAGCTTAAACGTTTTTTTTGCTCAGTTTAAAACTCAAGGATATCATTCCCGTATAGACATCAGAAACGAATCATCAGTCACGTCTATAAGAGTGAATTCGTCGAGCAGAGAATGATTCCAAGGCATAAAGAAAACTGAAAAAAGGCGAGTTTAACAGGAGGGAAGACCGAAGTGTCTAAAAAATTGACAGCAACGTCAAAGATTTTAAGGAGATGAAATGAAGAAAAGAATGTTTTATATTAAAGAGGAGGAAAAGCATTGGAAGAAGTTAGAAATGTACTGGGGATGCCAGCATGGATGTTTGTAGGGGGAGGGGCTGGACGTGAAGGTATTGGATACTAAAAAATTAGGCAGCTAAAAGATTCAAATTTTAACCTTTTTTAAACAATTACTACTTATAAAGTACAAGACCACAGTACTTAATGTATAAACAAAATATACACGTTAATCTAATTACTCGTATGTTTTAATGAAAAATAATAATAAGCAGATATTTATGGAAAACAAATTTTTTTGTATATAAATATTTTAGTCTCAAGTCATGTAGTAGAATTCAACATTTTTTAAAATACCTTTCTGGAAAATTCCACTGATCTACGTATGACGCTTGAATATTTATTATGTTTATTTAAATCTGGGGAAAAGCTAGGAGGACGCGGCCCCCCTTGCCCCTGGGTATGGGCGCCTGGAATAGAGGTAAACTAAAACGTTAGATTTCTTGGTCTTTAATGCAAATTAAATTAATTGTTCCAATTTTAAATATGAAAGCAAATTTGGTGTAATATTTATTATTTAATGATCTATTTATTAGGGATTTGGCCCCGTATTTCATTTCCGTGATGGTCATACCTACGAGTGCCTGGTCACGTCCTTCTAGTTGTATAATAGTCATCCAGACCTAAGAACGCATTTCAGAGGGCAGCAAGGCTCATCCCTTTGTCACAATTCCATCGCGTAGTTCCTTTGTCACAGTTGGTTAGGTGTGTTACGCGTAGAAAGCCATCCCAAGGTTGTGGTAACAGATGCAAGGGATACGTCAGGGGAGCTGTGTTGACAGGACGGTGCGGAGGCGGAAGACTAACCGCTGCTAGGTCAAGGCCGCACTGCCCTGAGGGAGATCACTTCTAACGGGGATTTCTAAGGGGAAAGGATGCCCTGAAATCCATCTAATAGTTATTCTGGGTGAAGCGTCAACATTTAAAAAGTACTACTGTATTCATAAAATCCATATGTCTACGTAACAGAAAGCCATGTCTGATATTTTAGACAAGGAATATTTCATCTTTGATAAGCGAGGAGAACTTTTGAAGAGGAGAAAATGTAGTACGGACTTGCCATATGAGATGGTAGAACGATGATTGAGCCAGACAAATTCGCAAAAATTGCTGAGCAGATATTAAATCATTGTATTTATAGAGGGGGATTTCGGGCGTTAAATACGATTTGAAATAAGTTATGGAATTCATACGCTAGATAAACAGTTATTTAAAAATTTATCTACGTAAAAACCCACTTCTCACTGATATATCTCAGCAGACGCGACTTGCATTTTGTCAGTGCATTGTTCAATGCTACGAATCACGGTCAAGACTTCGTTGCATAACTGGAGTCCAAGGTTCTCTCACATACCTCCCACTGTAAGGAGGTCCATGTTGGTTTATCTTTACCCTAATTATAATTCTACTCATCCTTCCACATCCCTAATTTCCTTAATGTGGACCTTCATTTTAATCGTATAGCTTACCAACTTAAAAATTTCCGTTAGCGAATGCATTGTGTGTGTGTGTGTGTGTGTGTGTATGTCCGGGCGTGTGTATGTAGCTCTTAAATCTTCCATCTGACGATGTAGTAGTGCCTGTATGACTAGACGTCTGGTGCTGTTGCTGCTATCTACGCGCTATCTATGGCAAGGAACTGTATGTCACTAAACCGTGGGAAAGTGCCGGCACATGACGTCACGAGGAGAGGGGAAGTTCCGTGTGAGCATTCCCCTCTCTTCCCTGACAAACAGAATGCCTTTGCAAATACACTAGGCTCACCTCTCTTACAGTTGGCGATTTAAAGGAGTTTTAAAGCTCGTAAACAATCGATTGTGCTCACTTAAACAAAAGACGTGAGGCAGAGATGGAAGCGTTTGGAGTTGTATCTGTGGACGCGCGGTCAAAACAAAGATTTGCATAGCTTCTGTTTATTGTGGTCACTATAAAAAAATGTGCCGAAGACAAAACACGGTAAAAAAGCGGATCAAATCAATCGATAGTCGTTGCTGTCGTTTTAGTAGATTATATCCGTAGCTTCCAATCGGACATTAACAAATATCTATTTAATCAGTAAACTCTAGGAGGTGATTAATCAGTTATAGCTGAACAGAAGTGAGATTAAATTTTTAAATCGATTAGAAAGAGAAATAATCGAATTCCTCATTTTAAAGAAGGATTGGTTAAAATTTAAAATCGATTAAAAAGAGAAATAATCGAATTATTCATTTTAAAGAAGGATTGGTTAAAATTTAAAATCGATTGAAAAAATAAATAATGGAATTCCTCAATTTAAAGAATTTTGGTTAAATTTAAAAACAAATTTTTAAAAAGAGTAATTGGTTTATATTTTAAAATTCTCATTTTTGATGTGCCCGAACATTTCCTCTAAAATTTACACAATCTTTCAAAAAATAAATTTTAAAAGTAAACTTATTATTTAACCTTTCTACTCCAAACATTTCGACTTGAAAGATAAATCGAGGCATTACATTTGACCGTTTCACTAAATTACATTTAAAGAGCCAGCGTCTCCCCTTAAATCTTTATACCTCAACTCATGAATAACTCGGTCTCAACTTACAAAATATCAGTAGTACTTTACAGACCAACTTTATATTTGAAATTTTAGTTTTTCCAAATTACAGTACAGACCCAAATATTTTTTATATCAATAGTAAGAAGCATTGTTACTATTGCTCCTTATCCATGGAGATAAGGATGGAAGGGGTGAACAAGAGTCAATACAAAGGAAACGTCTGCAGACAGAGAGAAGGGCTCCTGTTGCCGCCGAGTTGACTACAGTTGGAGTTAACAGAATTCTAGAACTCTAGAAGATATAAGCCTGGACAACGTGGATGGCAGAGACTTGAAGACAGTGGAGGATCTGCTCTTAAAGCAGTTGTTCCTTCACGAGGGAGGAGAGGAAGATAAAGGAGGTGTTAAAGAAGAGTGGATTGAGATATGGAGGAGAGAGATAGCCGTAGGAGTTGACAGAGAAGGGAAAAGGGAGGAAGACCAAGAAAGTGCTACAGAAGAACTGACTGCGATATGAGGGAGGGAGAGAGAGAGAGAGAGAGAGAGAGAGAGAGAGAGAGAGAGAGAATAACGTAGAAGAAGAGAGTCAGGGGAAGAAGGGATGAAGATTGAAGAAGTGCTAGAGAAGAGTGGATAGAAATATGGAGTAGGAGAGATGGATAGACAATGGTAGAGAAGTCACAGAGAAGGTAAGAAAGAACCAAGGAAGTGCTAGAAAGGAGGAGATAGAGATATGAGAGAGAGATTAAGAGAAGAAAGATAGGAGACAGAGAAAAAGGGAATGTGAGAGGAAGAGAAGAGAAGGAGTGAGAGAGAAGTTTACAGAGAGAGGGAGGAAGAGGGATGAGTTTGAAAAAGCTATATGGATAGATAAAGAGGCATCGGACAACGTCTGATAATAGCAGTGACAAATCTGTATTAAATTAACAATAACTCATTCCTGCGTTCCTAAATATCATTCGAAAGGTCACAAATTTTATTAAAATACAGAAATTTCCACTAAAGAGAACTCATAAATAAATAAAGAAAAAAGTTTGTACAATTTATGAAATTCACCAAATAATTGTCTATTTGCCACGTAACTAGTTGCAATAAAAGTAAATATAAAATGGAAAATTTCGAAACCATCTTCATCCCTAATTTTCTTAAGTAAAGCGTCGATAAATGGTTAATGCACATTACCGTACAGTATTAGGATCAGTACTCATTTCACAGTCTTCGTTGTGAAAGCATGGGTGATTAAGTAAATCCATGTAACTATGTTATTACTAAATTTAGCTTTTAGTTTTACAAATAGTTCAAGGTCGTTCGAGAGGTTATCATATGGAGTGTGCAGTGGCGGATTTAAGGGGGGGGGGCTTTGGGGCTCAAGCAGCTCCCAAATATATGGGAAAGTGAAAATTTATAAACTATAAAATAACCCTATAAATGTAAAATAAAATTGCCATTTCCGATGTAAAACTACTTAATAATTAGTAGAATAAGTTTATAATTAATTACTATAATACCGTACTATAGTAATTAATAAATAGGCCCACCCACAATGTAATAAATAGGTGGCTTACGTTGTAAATATATGTTAAATGGGGCTAAATAATGCGTGTGTAATATCACATAGCAGGCCTATAACTGTTTCCCTCACACCAGCCCTCCCCAAAATATTTTTCTAAATCCGCTCCTGGCAGCATGTAATTCTGGAATCCAGTGCCCTTTAAATCCCCGAACCACAATAACAGTAATAAAATGTACGTTGAAAAAGTAAATGTTACATCACATAACCTAAAAACTTGAAAATATTCAAAGGTGTGAGTTTTAATATGTAAATAAAACAAGCAAGAAAATCTATTTTATTTTATATTTATTTAATATTATGTGTGTCGCGTAACCATTTTTTTGAGAAAAATAAACAAGATGATAACTTTAGAGAAATGTCAAATAAATGAAAGATAGTAAACATTATAAAAATAAAAGTAAGTTACTATACATTTTAAAAGCAAAATGTATAAAATAATTTAAAATAACAAAATAAACAAGATGATAACTTTAGAGAAATGTCAAATAAATGAAATATAGTAAACATTATAAAAATAAAAGTAAGTTACTATACATTTTAAAAGCAAAATGTATAAAATAATTTAAAATAACAAAATAAACAAGATGATAACTTTAGAGAAATGTCAAATAAATGAAATATAGTAAACATTATTAAAATAAAAGTAAGTTACTATAAACTTTAAAAGCAAAATATATAAAACAATTAAAATAACAAACTTATTTAAAATAAACAAGAGTAAAGCAGAGAAAACAGTTAAAATAGCACAATGCAGACTCACCTTCCGTTGTTCCGCCTTGGACATTCCCGGATGCACTTGATACTGATTGGACGATATCATATCGTACTCGTCTCCACTGACTGGCATCTTATTCTAGCACTCACAATATTAACAACCTGTCAGAAAAACATTTTCCTCTTTAAATAGGTATTAATAAAATAAAACAATAATAATAGCAAACAAATTCTTATAGGTTATGTACAACCTAACCTAAAAACACACAACACCACAACTTTCACCAAAATCGCCTCTTCCGATGGCCTAACAAGTCTGAATGCACTTAGAATTCCTACACAGGAACTAAAATTGTCCCACGCTCTTCTCCCCCCCCCCACCTGATTGTAGCCTTTCCCCTCTCACTCTCTCACGCGTGTATTGCACACGATTCCCCCCTCCACTCGCACTTACGGAGGGGTTGAACTTGAATGCCTCTACACAGATGACCTTTTATCCTCCCTTATTTTCCCACAGTAACTATTGCATTGTTCCTGAATGAACTGGTATTTTGAAGCAGAATAAGAATTTTAAACAGTTCGGTTCCGGCTTAGTTCGGCGCTGTTTCCTTCCGAAATGATTAATTGAATCTAAATACTTGTATTTATATTTGGTCAACTTATTTTTAGTAATAATATACACACTATTAATCAACCGCTCAGACAGAAATAGTTTCGATAATTAGTTTGTTACTATCGATATTCCAAACACAACTTATTGTTATTTTAAAACTGAAATAATTTTAACAGAATTAAAAGACATATATTATAATAGAAATACAACTTAAATTAGGGTACATCAAAAAGATGTTTTCATAAATTAATTAATAATTCAATATATAAGAAAGCAACTTAAGCTACAAAATTACAAGAACCTATAATATGAACAAGTAATATAAACAAAGTATTTTAAAAGCCAATTGCTACTTAGGTCAACCAAGATAATTTTATTTTAGTTCCTATTTATTAAATAGGAAGATTACAATTAATGTAAATAAAGTAACATAACCTATGCTTTAAAACAGCTGTTCTACCACACAACCTATAACATAAAATCAGCTGTTTTATGAAATCATATGTTAACACTTATTTTAAACCAAATGGGACGAAATAACTATATTGCATACCTTGCCCCTTTTGAGAAAAGTTTTTCTCGGATATAAAACTAAAATTCAGTAATTAAATTTAATTAATGAATTAACATTTGAAAAAACTATTTTAACATCAAGTGTCATCCACTACAAGTTTTAGAAACTGTATTTGAACTTGAGTGGATGAACAAAATTGTATTTTACTAACGACTGAAAATTTGAACAATATATATATATATATATATATATATATATATGTGTGTGTGTGTGTGTATGTGTGTGTGTGTGTGTGTGTGTGTGTGTGTGTGTGTGTGTGTGTGTGTGTGTGTGTGTGTGTGTGTGTCTGTGTCTGTGTGTGTGTGTGTGTGTGTGTGTGTGTGTGTGTGTGTGTGTGTGTGTGTGTGTCTGTGTGTGTGTGTGTGTGTGTGTCTGTGTATGTGTGTCTGTGTGTGTGTGTGTGTGTGTGTGTGTGTGTGTGTGTGTGTGTGTGTGTGTGTGTGTGTGTGTGTGTGTGTGTGTGTGTGTGTGTGTGTGTGTGTGTGTGTGTGTGTGTGTGTGTGTGTGTGTGTGTGTGTGTGTGTGTGTGTGTGTGTGTGTGTGTGTGTGTGTGTGTGTGTGTGTGTGTGTGTGTGTGTGTGTCTGTGTGTGTGTGTGTGTGTGTGTGTGTGTGTGTGGGTGTCTGTGTGTGTGTGTGTGTGTGTGTGTGTGTGTGTGTGTGTGTGTGTGTGTGTGTGTGTGTGTGTGTGTGTGTGTGTGTGTGTGTGTGTGTGTGTGTGTGTGTGTCTGTGTGTGTGTGTGTGTGTGTGTGTGTGTGTGTGTGTGTGTGTGTGTGTGTGTGTGAGTGTGTGTGTGTGTGTCTGTGTGTGTGTCTGTGTGTGTGTGTGTGTGTGTGTGTCTGTGTGTGTGTGTGTGTGTGTGTGTGTGTGTGTGTGTGTGTGTGTGTGTGTGTGTGTGTGTGTGTGTGTGTGTGTGTGTGTGTGTGTGTGTGTGTGTGTCTGTGTGTGTGTGTCTGTGTGTGTGTGTGTGTGTCTGTGTGTGTGTGTGTGTGTGTGTGTGTGTCTGTGTGTCTCTGTGTGTGTGTGTGTGTGTGTGTGTGTGTGTGTGTGTGTGTGTGTGTGTGTGTGTGTGTCTGTGTGTGTGTGTGTGTGTGTGTGTGTGTGTGTGTGTGTGTGTGTGTGTGTGTGTGTGTGTCTGTGTGTGTGTGTGTATGTGTGTGTGTGTGTGTGTGTGTGTGTGTGTGTGTGTGTGTGTGTGTGTGTGTGTGTGTGTGTCTGTCTGTGTGTGTGTGTGTGTGTGTGTGTGTGTGTGTGTGTGTGTGTGTG